>JAFBJU010010940.1:817822-882663 GCA_016785305.1 Colistium nudipinnis
GTCGCTCGAACATCGGGAAGTAGGTCAAAATGCCCCAAAGTGTTTCGCACTTTGACCTACTTCCCGATGTCAGAGCGACACGGGACCCAGACCAGTGCGTTCGGCATCCCTGAAAACCCCTAGGTACCAAATTTCATCTCTCTAGCAGGGACGCTTCACCAAAACCCTAGCCGTTATTCCAAATTAGGGTTTCGGTCAACCCTAACTCTAATTAGGGTTTTGGTCAACCCTAACCCTCACCCTAATTCCAGAGTTATAGGGGTTATACAAGTGGAACTCGGGTTAGGGTTTTATTGAAGGGTTGCTGCTAGAGAGATGAAAGTTGGGACCTAGGGTTTTGCAGGGATGCCCAATGTGCTGGTCTTGGTCCCGCGTCGCTCGAACATCGGGAAGTAGGTCAAAATGCCCCAAAGTGTTTCGCACTTTGACCTACTTCCCGATGTCAGAGCGACACGGGACCCAGACCAGTGCGTTCGGCATCCCTGAAAACCCCTAGGTACCAAATTTCATCTCTCTAGCAGGGACGCTTCACCAAAACCCTAGCCGTTATTCCAAATTAGGGTTTCGGTCAACCCTAACTCTAATTAGGGTTTTGGTCAACCCTAACCCTCACCCTAATTCCAGAGTTATAGGGGTTATACAAGTGGAACTCGGGTTAGGGTTTTAGTGAAGGGTTGCTGCTAGAGAGATGAAATTTGGTCCGTAGGGGTTTTCAGGGATGCCGAATGCACTGGTCTTGGTCCCGTGTCGCTCAAACATCAGGAAGTAGGTCCAAGGTCAAAAAGCCCCAAAGTGTTTCGCACTTTGACCCACTTCCCGATGTAGAGATAGATGAAGAATCTCCAATCTAAAGTTAAAAGCGAGCACGTGGACCATAAGTTCAGGTCATTCTCAGTTTCTCCCTGTAATTTTTTTCCTCTGGGTTTAAAGAATCTTCAGATTCCAGAGTTCCAGCGAGAGAAGAGTCTCAGAGTTTAACACGACTCGCTTTGAAGAGGTTCCTGTAAGCAACCAGACTGTGGTCAGGAGATAAACAGCATTGTTACTGTGCTTTTTTGTTTTCTACTAATTAAAACCACATTTCCCATAAACCCCGTCACTTCCTTGGCTTTTCCTGGAACAACACAGATTAAAGATAAACACAAATGGTCAGATTCTCTCCGGAGGAGAAGCGCCATCTTTCTGTTTTAGACATGATAATAGGAAAAAAAAAATTGAAATAACCAGATTGATCTGTGTTGAGTTTGTCTATCAGAAAAACATATGCATTTGCATATTTATTTGCATTAAAAATAAATAAGATGAAGAGGACGAAGAGAGAGGAAAAAGATTAAAACTCCTCCGTCCTGTCTCATCTTTTTTTTTTTTTCTACGATTGATTCATAGAAACTGTATTTTCCCCTGAAATTGTAATATATAAATAACAATATTAATTTGGATTGGTAGATTTGGTCAAATGTTTCAAGACAATAAAACTATAACGTTTCCTTTAAGAAAGTCACATTTTCAAATGGTGGGGGATGTGTGAAGAAGAACCCTAATTAGTGAAACTCGTCTGCAGAGATTTAATCTGATGAGATTATTCGACATGAGACGCTCTTCGTGGAACACCTCTGTGGAAACACACTCATTCGTGTGTGTGTGTGTGTCTGTGTGCGTGCGCCTCCCACAGCACATCAATAACGAGCACATCCACGGGGAGAAGAAGGAGTTTGTGTGCCGCTGGGTGGAGTGTTCTCGGGAGCAGAAGCCGTTCAAAGCTCAGTACATGCTGGTGGTTCACATGAGGAGACACACCGGGGAGAAACCGCACAAGTGCACGGTGGGTAACGGATGGAGACACACACACACTCTATAAAGACTCAAAATGAAATATTTCCATCAACCTCACCTGACGGCGGATTATTTCTTTCTTTTATTTATCACAAGCAATAAAAGTCTTAAAATGAATGAAATTCAAACTTTCAACTATGTTAAAAAATGGAATAAATTGGGGAAAGATTATTTTTACAAATTGAAGATTGAAAATAATGATCTAAAAAAAAACAAAAAAATGTTTTACGATAAACGGATTCATAATTGGCCTGTAAAATTGCCAATTTAATGTATTCATTCATAAAACACAGGTAAAGAGTGGAAATGAAGAGAAATGACAGACTATGACGTGTGCTCAAAGTTTTCCGACTTTTTAGATTGAAAATTGGATTTTTATATCAGCAGATGATTGATCTCGATTCACATGTCCTCCTCCTCAGTTTGAGGGATGCTGTAAAGCCTACTCTCGGCTGGAGAATCTCAAAACTCATCTGCGTTCTCACACCGGAGAGAAACCCTACGTCTGCGAGCACGAAGGCTGCAACAAAGCGTTCTCCAACGCCTCGGACCGGGCCAAGCACCAGAACCGCACGCACTCCAACGAGGTGACTCCTTCAGAATAAAAGTCCTGCGCACACGAACACGCACGCACACCGATCGGACGAGAGGAGGAAGGCTGTGATTTAAAAATAATGAGATTTTAGCTCCGCCTCCGCTCAGGTGTGCACCGCGGTCTTTGTGTGTTGCCCCCCCCCCCATGTGTGTGGGTGTGTTTGTGCGCGTCTGTTTGTCTGTGTCGACGGTGGTGAGTAAATAACTAGATGTAGACATAATGAGTACAACGGCCCACAATGCATTAGTGCGAATCATGTTCACTGCTCTGCCTCCTCCCTGCTGCGAGGGACCACCTGCAGACGCGCGCACACACACACACACACGAATCTAGCACGATGAAAAATGAAAACAATATTCCAACCATAAATATTTGAGCTCTCACATGGAGTCCTGCGATTAACCTGTTAGTTTACAGAAGGTTTCTTTGCCTGTATATGTAGACGTATACACGCACACGTATATAATACAAAATGATGGCGTATATCTCTGCAGAAACCGTACGTGTGTAAGATCCCCGGCTGCACAAAGCGATACACGGACCCTAGCTCGCTCAGGAAACACGTGAAGACGGTCCACGGTCCCGAAGCCCACGTCACCAAGAAGCAGCGGGGGGACGTCACGCCGCGACCTCCGGCCGGCCGAGAGAACGGAGAGAACGAGGACAAGATGGCCGACGGCGGCTCGCACCCAGGACGGGACGACTTCCTGCCGGTGAAATCCATCAAGACCGAAAACTCAGTGGTAAGCAGGCTGATCAATCGTCAGGGATATTGATCTGCCGTGATCTCGTCCTCATACTAACCGAGATTAACCACACGCCTCTTTATCTTCATTTCTCTCTTCTCTGACTTCCCTCATGGACAGACCTTACTGAGGTGAGATCATGAAACCCCTCTCACCATCTCACTCCATCTTTTAACAAATCAGTTTTAATCCAAAAAGAGAATTCAAAACGGAAGAAAAGGCTCCAAACACACACTGCTTTTTTTCCACAGTAATTCCTGGAAGAAAACGTTATGGTTAATACATTTTGGAATCGAGCTGTTTTCCTATCAACTGATGTTTTCAATTCATCAAAATCAACAGCAGGACTATTTGATTTATTGGAATCTATAAATATATATCTGAAAGGTTATTTACATTGTAAATGAAGCAGGTGTGTCACACTTCCTGTTTAAACCCATCAAGCAGCTGAAGATGATAAAAGCCGCTCCAGGATGAATATTCCGACTCTGCGGCTCTGAGCAAACACTCTGAGATCAAGACACGGAATATGTTAGACAAGGAGAGGAGACCAAGGACCGCCGGATCACCATAATCATCTTAGACCAGTGGAACGCACTGATTTGTCCACGATGAACAAATCGACACCATCAAACCTCCACCAGTTGCACGTTTCCAATGACCACAGACTAACACCGTAATCTGTGCGGCCCTTCACCCCATCCCATAATAAGCAGTCATTATTGAGACTCAGGCTGGAGGAGGATAAAGACGCATTCTGTTTTTCCTCCTCAGGTGTTTGAGTCCAGCCCTGGCGGTCAGTCATCATGTAGCAGCGCACCGTCACCACCGGGCAGCGCCACCAACCATGACAGTGGAGTAGAGATGGCGGCGCTCAGCGGGGGGAGCCCGGACCACCCGCACTTCCTGGACTCCTCCTTTGAGGATTCCGGCGGCGGGGGCGTGGCAGCGGCGATGGGGGCGTGTCTTCACTTCAGGAAGCAGCACGGCACCGCCCAGCTCCTGGAGCGTCTGAAGACAGAGAGGCTGAGGACGGTGAGGGACTCGTGTCGCTGGGCCAACAACCCGGCGGACCCGGGCCTCAGAACCAAGCTCCCGCCAATCCTGAGCCACGGTGAGAGAACCGCTGAGATTTAATATCGTCAATACAACTTTGAAATGGATTATGAAGCTTATCAAAGCTTAATTCAGGAGGTTAACGACTTGTGCTGGTTCACAGGGCCCCTCCTGGAGAGTGTGGGTCAGGGTCCCTTGTCCCTCCCTGGTTCTGGCTTCAGTAGTTCTGGTAAACCCATGCTGCGGCGGGACAGCGCCTCCAGCACCCTTAGCTCCGCCTACTCCCTCAGTCGACGCTCCTCCGGGATCTCTCCCTGCTCCTCCAGCCGGCGCTCCAGCCAGGCCTCGCACTCCGGCGCCGACCGGCCCAGCGCCTTCAGCTCGGCCGACTCCTACGACCCGATCTCCGCCGACATGTCTCGGCGAAACCCACGCTGCGGCGGGACAGCGCCTCCAGCACCCTTAGCTCCGCCTACTCCCTCAGTCGACGCTCCTCCGGGATCTCTCCCTGCTCCTCCAGCCGGCGCTCCAGCCAGGCCTCGCACTCCGGCGCCGACCGGCCCAGCGCCTTCAGCTCGGCCGACTCCTACGACCCGATCTCCGCCGACATGTCGCGGCGCTCCAGTCAGAACAGCCAGTGCGGAGGAGGCGGAGTCTTCGGCCCTCTCAGCCTGACCCCGGCCCAGCACTACCGCCTCAAGGCCCAATACGCCGCTGCCACCGGGGGCACCCCGCCCACGCCGCTTCCGTACCTGGACCAAATGTGTGCGAAGACCCCTGCGCACCGAGACCTCTTGGAATCCTGCGCCACCTTCAGCGGCAGCTACGCCACCAGGAGCGTGATGCCCCACGAAGTTCCGCCCCCTGCCCCCCGCCGGGCCAGTGACCCCGTGAGGCGTGGGGCGGTGGACTCACTCGACCGGCCTCAGATGCAGCGCTACAACAGTATGGGAACATTGAGCGCTCAGCTCCGCCCATCATCAGATCATCTACCCGGTCTCCAACGGCAACCTCACAGCCTGAGACCTCCTAGCATCTTAGAAAATGTCGCCATGGAAACGACACCAGGGGACATCCCCGAGGAAGATCTGACGCTGCCTGAACAAGACTTCAGAGGAAACCAAAATCTGCAGCAGTTCTACCAGAGAAGGACGGGCGTTGTCAACGGCAACATCAGCCTCAGGAGTCCTGGGACGCTGAGGTGTTCGTCTTCAAGCGGAGACGAGGTCAACCAGCGCAGATCCAACATGGCCGTCCTCCAGCAGAACCACAACTTTGCATCTTTTTATAACAACCTGAGCCCCAACCAGCAGCTGATTCAGAACCTGGCCAACTCAACCCAGCACAGAGCTCACTTCCAGCTTTCAAACATCAATCAGCCAATCAGCTCGCAGCAAGGGTTCGGTTCCTGCGATAGAAACGGAAACGACACGTTTCCACCGTGCGGAGGAAGAGGAGGAAGTGGAAACGTGAAACAGGAAGTAGTCGACGAGCACTTTGAAGGATTTCAGCCTGTGCGAGTTAAAATTGAGGATTGTGACAAATCCGGCCTGAACTGTAATATCATTTGCCAGAATCATCAGAACCACCTCAGGCCACGCCCACCAACAGAACCCAGATCTGTGGGCCGACCCCTTTCAGGATCAAAGGTCAGACACCCTGAGGTTTCCTCCAATCCCTGCGGTGATAATGACAATGCCGTGTTCTACACGGGACAGATTCACGTGTTGGAGTCCAACGGGAACCTGGAGCATCACGTGTCACATCCTCAGTTTGAGGGCGTCGCCCTCGGGACGTCCCGCTCCGTGGAGCAGATCGACTTCGACACCACGCTGGACGACGGCGACGCCTCCAGCCTGATGTCGGGGACCCTGAGTCCGACTCTGCTGCAGAGTCTGTCCCGGAGCTCCTCCCGCCTGACCACGCCCAGGAACTCCGTCGCGCTGCCCCCGTTGCCCCCGGCGACGGGGAACATGGCGGTCGGGGACATGAGTTCGCTGCTGAGCGCTCTGGCGGAGGAGAGCAAGTTCCTGGACCTGATGTCTTAGAGAAACCGGATTCAAAAGTCTGTGTGCACATTAAAAAATATATATCTTCAGCTTCAGATGGAAAAATCAAATGAGCCAAGTGTGTGTGTGTGTGTGTGGTTTCCTGTACAGTCTCATTCTTCAGTATTTAAAATGGCAGTTTTCTAACCTTTCAAAAAAAAAATAAGCCATATTTCTGTTTCGGTAAATAAATGTGACGTAAACAGAAGTTTACAAAGTGCCTAACTCTCGTGCGCATGATTTGCATATGACCACGTTAAAAAGGGGTCCGCGAATCCACGTGTGTCAGCATGGCCGACGGGTTTGGGAACGTCGTACGCGGAAAATGACTCGTCAGCTGGAAGAGTTTACACTTTGTGCATTTGAGACGAACTGCGTCAGCGAGTGGAATCATGAGCGCTGGGTTTCCTTTTCTACATTGTCACACTGCTTATATGTAAATATCATTTGTACATTTTTTTATACAAAGATACAATATAGATCTTTTTAAACCATTTTTTTTTTTTTTTGCCTCGTCCTTTACGCAATTTCTCCCCGTTCAGATTCTCCAGGAGGGGAAGCCAAAAATTGGAAAAAATAAAGCGGATCTCTAATTTCCTCTTTTACAATCATGTGTCCTTCATCAAGGATTCATTTGGGCATTTCCTGGAAAAAAAAAAAAAAATCAATTAGATCTTAAGCTTTGATAGAGAAAAATCTCGGTGGAAAAATGATTAAAAAAAATATCATTTTTCAATTTTTTTTAAATGGTCAAACATGCCCCATCTATTGTTGACCCTTTAATCAACCTCCACAACAATCCTTCTGTACGTGTCCTGAGAATTTATTTAGGTTATATTATAATCATATGATATAATATTCAGAGCTCTGGCTCCTGTAGTTCTGAGTATGGACCGAATAATTATTCGTCCGTCCGTGTCCCGATCACTTCCTGTGCAGTGTTGATCCGATCAATAATTCAACGAGCAAACTTTGTTCTTTGAAGCGTTTTGCCGACGCGGCGCTCTCTCTCTCTCTCTCGGAGTGTCAGCTCGCCCTCTCTCTTTGAAATCACTTCCTGTGACCTCGTCTCACCTCGCCGCCGTCAGCCGGCCTGACATCCTGTAAACGCCGCCCGGGAGGCTGATGAAACGGGACCATAACCCGGCGTGTAGCTGAATATGAGGCGTGACAGAGCGGCCCGCAGGACGAGGGGAACAAATGATTCCAGCCCGGGACGCCTTTGATCCGGAGCTGCTGAATCTCTTTATTCTCTGGCCCCGGGCCGTGAAATCCAAGAGGCCCCCTCCCCCCCGAAAAACAAGAGGTGGAGAGATCAGGAGGGGATGGAGATAAAGTGAGAGACGGATGAAAGACCAGCCTCGCATAGGAATGGATTAAAAAGGGAATTATTTGAAGCGATTGGAGGATTTGGGAGGAATGTTGTTCCATTTTCTTTGGTCTTAGAAAACCAACAAAAGAATTCCTATTGTGGCTCGACACATTCAATTAAAATCTGCTAATTCATAGCAGGAAGTTAATACAGGAAGAGCAGAGGCCCCCGCAAATTATTTGTGTTCATAAAAAAAATAATAATAATCTGAAAAGTTGCACCCACGAAGTAGATTTTTTTTTTTTTTGCGAATAATATACGAGAGAACATTTTTTATTCTCACTCAGTGCAGGACTGATTTAAAGATCGTTCTTATAATGAGAGGTTGGACATGAGAATGGGAAATCCAACATTTACTCAGCCAACTTCCTCCCGCAGAATTCTGAGGAATCATCTCCTCCCGTTTAATCTTTGGACGACAAATCCCAAAATTCAAATGATGTACATTTAATGTGCCATAAAAATGAATAAAGATATTCTTTTGGACAAAGGATGTTAAAAAACCTCCCTCACATTTAATAAACAGAAATATGTTGGTTTTATTTTTTCCGAAAGTAAAGTAAGCGTTCTTCTTCTGTGGTGGTTGGAGCCTCCGCGGCCGAAACCGTCACCACCGCCGCGCGTGATGAGAAGTGACGAGCGGGCCCACGCCCACGCTCCCAGCGTCCAATCGGAGCGGAGACGCCGCCGCCCCCTTCCTGCCTGCCTGGCAGCTCCCGGTGTCACGGCCGATGATGGATCGTCACCGAGGCCTCATTCGTTTCTATTAGAGCGATATGCAAATTGCCGCCTCCATTAATTCACGGCTCAATCTCAGCGCGTCGCTCCGTATCTGTCCGCAGACCATCAGTGGACATCACTGTGCCACACGACCGGACCTACAACGGCTCCTCCGGTCTGCGAACACGCGAGACGAGCGAAGTCATCAGCGCGCGCGACCAGACACACAACGACACAAAACAACGCACACGGGCCGGCGACGGTCCAGCACTGGAATGATTTACGACAAGCGTTTGAAAAAATCAATTCCACTAATAACGATACACATCATGCGTTTCCATTTGGTGTCCACATACTTCTGGCCATCTGATTAAGATTCACGCCGCGGTGATTTCCTGTGTCAGTATGTGGAAGTCGTCAGGAATCCTATGATCCATCTTTTTTTTTTTTTCCCCCCGAGGATGTGGGATAAATGCATTATTAAGGTCCTCTGCTCCTCCCTGCCAGGAGCGAGGCCCCCGAGTCTACGCCTGATCAATATTAAGCAAGGACCCCTGAATAATCTCCATCCTGAGGAACCCAGGTCAACGCTGTGAGGACAAAAAAAAAAAACTGCCGAATGTTCCTTTAACGAGACGTTCGGCCTCAACCCTAACCCTCCTGAAGGGAACTCCGGAATCCGTCGGCACATTTGTGTCACATTTGCTTTTTCCTCGTTTCTTTTTATAGAAAAAAAAATGATTGTGAGTCGAGATTTATTTCATTGCGTCTAATGGGCAGCACAATCCAAAAAAAAGTCGAAGACTCAAGGACATAAATAAAAGACATTGGCAGCAGAAACATGAATAAAGAAATATTTACCACAAAGCTGGCGCGCTGTTTGTGTATTTTGCGTCGAGACGTTGGCCAATCGTCAGCGAGGCCTTCAGTGTCACGAACTAATACGACATCCATATTCATGATATGTTCCTATGCTAAATAACATCTGCTTACCAACAACCTGCCATCTGTCTGAGGGGCGCCGGATATTACACGCAAAAATAGAAAAAAACAACACAATCCTGTTGGTCATCATCTCCAGCAAACAGAGTCTCCAGCAAGAGTCGCCTCAGAGGTCAAAGGTCATGCTCAAGAACCAACTAGGGCATCATCTCTTCCTATGAATTCACTCATTCATTATTATTAACATTATTATAGGAAACGGACCATTTATGACCTCTGCAACTGAGAGGAACAAATATAATAGAGACATAAAAGTTCACCCAGGTCAACGACACCTGATGATGAAGACCACGAGGACGAAGAACCAGCTGGAACCCTCTAACCACACGCGTGACGTTCAGGTGCGAAAAGTTTCCTGCCTGAACTTTTCACTCAGACTGTGGAGGAGGAAGGGGGGGGGGGGGGGGGGGGGGGGGGGGGGGGGGGGGAGGGAGGTCAGCGCTCTCTGGAGGAGCCGCAGGAGGATGGAGGTCCTCATTAAAAGGAGGAGGAGGCGCAGCTCCAAACGTCCAGGAGTCAGGCGACAGCTGGAGGGTCGAGAGGAGAACGCGCGGCCACAAACTCCCATTCATTCTCTCCTGGAACACACGTCCACTCCAAAAAGGTCTTTCCCTCGGACGCAGGACATTTATCCCAAGAAGGACATTTAATACGAGAGAAGATCCAGAAAGGATGGCAACATTTAGCAAATACTTGAGTGAAATAATTGAAATGTTAAAAATGAGTTTCCTGTCATTTTGGGATGTGCCCCAACAACACACAGTTTGTCTCGACGTTGCCATGGAGACGAATCATTAGATCACAGCACGGACTCTGTGTTTTCTTCATATGGACGTTAAATACGGAGGAGGTGGAAACCTCGGGGTGTGGACGTCCTGCTTCCTCTCCCTTTAAAGACAAAACGCCTCTTCTCCTCGACCTTTGACCCCTGGAGGAGAAGACCGACTCTGCTTCTCCATTACAACACGATCCTCCGAAGAAAGAGCCAACTCATCCAGGGAATTATTTCGAGGTTGACACACACACACACCTGAAGCTGAGCTGCAGCCATCTTGGATGGACAGAGATTCATCAAGTTATTTTTATTCTATTTTTATTCTAGGAATTAAGGAGGATTTGGAGGAGAGGACTTTCTTTTGGAGGATGTCAGGTGTGATGCAGAGAGAACAGGTTCATCTGCCTTTGTCGTTTTAAAGCCAAAAAGCCCCAAAAGTAAAGAACAGAGTGTTTGTGCCTCCGTGGACCCCCCCTCCCCCCCTCCCCCCCTCCTCCAAACACCATTATCTCATCGCCTGTGAAAACAAGAGACGGAGCGAGTGTAAATGTTGCTCCATGAATCATAAATGTTTTTATTCCTTCAGGAGAAACACAAAGAAGAAAATAAAACATTCAGCACCTGATGAAACCAGAAAGTGGGATTATTCCTCCGTGTTTTTAAGGCTCTCGCTTTAGAAATCAGGGTTCTTCTCTCCGGGTGGGGGGGACGCTGCATCATTTTCCACCGCCAATAAAGAGGAGGCCCTGTGCCAGACTCTCTGGACACACTTCACAGGCCCCGGCCGCCTCGTCATCCTGAGGCCCCTCGCCGCCATCATCGCAGCGGTTAACGACCCCGACGCGGAGCCAGAGTGGGCGGCGGTGGCGGACATCCAGCAGGCGAGCGGCGTGCGTACGCAGCGCGGGGCCTGTCGGAGCCTAATCGACACAACGATGATGGATGGTGTTTATTCTGCGATGATGGAACGCAACCCGCCGCCGGATGATAATTGTAATAAAAAGGACAGATCAAGCCGCCAAAGTTATTCAATTATTATACCATAATTTGCATTAATGCCGGCTGCAGAGACGTTGACGGCTTGTTAGAGGCAGAGTCCACCTTGAAAATCTCCGGGTGTCCTTGGCCTCCCGCGGATCAGGTTCCACCATCACAGCCAATAAGATAAAAAACCCCAAAGGCCACACTTTCATTCTCTCACATGAC
Source organism: Colistium nudipinnis (assembly GCA_016785305.1). Lineage (NCBI taxonomy): Eukaryota > Metazoa > Chordata > Actinopteri > Pleuronectiformes > Rhombosoleidae > Colistium > Colistium nudipinnis. The sequence goes on from JAFBJU010010940.1 coordinate 829,176, forward strand.
GACTGACGTTCTCCTCCAAAAATAAGAAATGCTCCAAATTCTGAGCTACGTGAGAAGAAATCGCTTTAGAAACGTAAAAATGATTATTTTCACTTTTGAATCATATTCAAAATGAATCGCGTGAACCGTCTCACCTGTTTTGAGCGGAACTTTCCTTTTTTAATCAGATGTTTTTATTGGAGCATCACTCCATTAACGTCTCGAAAACATTTACCCAGAATTCAGCTGGATTTTGACGGGAGCAGAAGACCTCAGGCCTCTGCGTGCTCAGATCGCAGACCCTCGTGATGGAGAGCCGAGGACTTCTTCATTTGAAGGCTCTCAGAGGAAGTGGGCTCTTCTGGTCCAGATCCAGCTGGACAGAAAAGAAGCGGCGGCGCGAAAAAAGGAAATAAAGGGAAATTTAAAAAAAAAGAAGCGAGGGCAGCGGCTAATGGCGCTCTGCTGCTGTTAAGCGCAATTCACCAGAGAAATAGATGAATGTGGAGAATCACAGCCGCGTGTGCGTCATGCCAGTGCGTGTCCCCACAAACGCACGCACTGGCATGACGCACGTGCACACGCTAACCAGAGCCAGTGAAATAATGACAACAAGCACGTGGGTGGACCTTGAGGAGAGATTCCATCTCGTCTCAGCGGCAGAGGACCAGCTCTCCCTGACAGGTGGATGGTGGGAAATGTAGTCAAGCAGCCGATCTCACCCGTGACCCTGGTGCGTCCGCTCCTGACCCCGAGAGAAACGTAACCACGCAGGTGGGATTCAGCCGCTCACGGATGACTCCCAAATAATCCCCATTTTATCTCCACTGTAGGATATTCTAAGTTTGGGCTTCCTGGTTAATTGTATACACGTTAAACACGCTGCACTGGAAAATATTTACACGCTGTGAAAAGTCGTTTTTTTTGGGCCTGCGAGACGTTTCTGCCCTTTTCTCCGGGGCTGAACGGGAATTTTCAAAATAAACGCGCGCAAGTTTGGATTGGTCTGCAGCCGTCACCTGGCTATTGATTTTTCTGAGGATTCCAGCGCAAACATTTCTGCAGTGCGGCAGAGTGCCGTCCTGTTCAATAATCCTGATGAATAATGAAGACGCGAGCGGGCCCTCCTGGGCCGCCGCGCCGTGTCAGGCTGACAGGCCTCAGGAAGTCGTCTCCATATTAAACAGGCACATTAGAGACGTTAAACGGCCAGCCAGGACCTCCGGGGTCTGCATCTCATCAGGTGAGCCCGCGGCCCGCCGCCTCCAGCCGCACCTCACGTCTCCCAACTGGAAGTGACCCGGCGCTTCTGCCAGCCTCCGCCGCCGCTAAGCCCCGGCCCCTTCCCATCATGCACAGGGGCCGCAAACCGGCTCCCAGGAGCCCCGGCTCGCTCCCCGCCATCTGCCGTGATTTATAGAAAACGGCCGATGATTTATGGGCCAGTCATCGCACAATGAAGTTGTTCTCTTTCATTTGTGCGACCTCCCGACCCAGCCGCCACTCCCAGCCAGGTTGGGGAAATGTGCGCTAATCATACACTACGAGGGCCTTTCAAACAGGAGGAGGAGGCGGAGGAGGGCACATAGGAGGCCGTAATGAAATTAATTTTCCACAGCAGTGTGCATACTGATGAGCGCGTCGGGCCACCGCAGAGAGACGCTAACGAAGCGGCTTCAAGGACGCGCCGTGCCCGGCTTTGATCCAGGAATGAAACGCCCCATTAGGAGCCGGTGATCCCAGGGACGCGTTTAAAGATTTATACGCGTCAGCGCCCAGCGTGTAAACCAAAGGGTGTAATCACCAAAAAGGCCCCCTCGGATCACAACCTCCCAGGCTCAGAGTCACCCAGCGAAGACGCGTCGGCGGACGCACGAACTGACAGCTCGTCAAATCTCTGTTCACTCATCTTCCTGGTGCCAAGATACGTTTTCAGACCTCCGCTCACCACAGCAAGTACTGGAAGTCGTTTTTTGGGTATTTTCAGTTGATCCTGTTCTCTAATTCCATTGCATATTTCCTCACGTTTATAAAATACAAGAAATCCAGGTTAAACCAAAAGGCTCCAGACATTAGTTCATATTAAATATTTGAAGTGCAGATTACCGAGCGATTTTACTAATTCTATTGGTCATTAAACTCGGTCACTAAAGCACCTGAGCACATCCTCCATCCTCACTTATTATTCATAAGAAAACCTACAATAATAAGGATTATGGTTAATATTAAGGGAAACATTTGAAATGGATTTACGCAGGCCCTGTGAAACAACATTAACCAGAGTTTAACCTTAAATAAACATTAATGAATAGGATTCAAATAAATGTTGTACTTTATTTAGAGTCAGTTATAGGCTATGCTAATTAATTATTAATTTCGTCAGAATTATAATTCATTTCTCTTAGTCTGTAGTTTGCCTTTTAATAAATGGAAGCCAGGTGTCTGAGTTTGGCTTAATATCAAAACTACTACTCATTTTCTTACTATTAATGTATGTTTATGTCCATTAAATAATTGAAATAATTGTGAGCAGAAGCACATTTTTTTTTTATACAATTATATATTGTGATTTGATTCCTTTCATTATAAAAACAAATGAACATTTACTAAGATATTTAAAATACTTCTGTTGGGCAAATACTCCGTTGAAGTTCTAGAGAAAGAGTGCGAAATAGAGAAAGAGAGGAAATGTGTGATGATGATCTGTACCTGACGGGAGATGAAACCCTGAGCCGTCTCCGTCCCTCTGTGGGACGATTCTCTCTCAGGACGTCCTGGCACGTCGTCGTCCTGAAAGTCACAGGTTCAATGTGCAGAAATAAATAAGAGCAGTGGAAACGCAGATATCTCAACGTTGAAGTTCTAGAGAAAGAGTGCGAAATAGAGAAAGAGAGGAAATGTGTGATGATGATCTGTACCTGACGGGAGATGAAACCCTGAGCCGTCTCCGTCCCTCTGTGGGACAATTCTCTCTCAGGACGTCCTGGCACGTCGTCGTCCTGAAAGTCACAGGTTCAATGTGCAGAAATAAATCAGAGCAGTGGAAACGCAGATATCTCAGTTTAGTATTCACCTGAAATATAACAATAAACCCAATTAGCAATAACAATGAATCACTGATGATGAAGAGCGGCAGAGAGCATCATTCATGGGCTGAATGCGCCCCCTGCTGGTGGATTTGCGACACTGGCTCATCCTGGTTCATTTAAACCTGCTGCTTTCATAACATGGCTAATAAATATAATTCAATCAATACACACACACACACACACACACACACACTAAACAGCATACACGTATTTTCACTGGAAATGAAGTTCAACGCGGTAAAAGTAAACAGGAGGCTCCGCTCTAACGACACACGGAAGTTTTACATCAGTAGAAGAACTTAAAATACTTCATTAAAGTTACCAGTGCTAGCTTTCGTGCTATAAATATTAGCTTGATTGGCATGAATCAGCAGCCACTCAAAACAGGTGTTACTAGTTACACCCTCATCAAGGCAATAAACAACACGAGTTTATCACTAATTACGTCTGATAAACGGGTTTATACTTAAATATCATCCTATACCTGTTTAATATGAATTTTGCCAGAAAAGTCACTGTTCACTAGAAACTTTAAATCAATTAAAATAGGAAATATTTGAACACTGAATATCAACAGAAGAAGAAAACAGTAACACGTCTTGTTTGTAAGAAAACAAACGTTTCATAAGGTGTGTGTAACAATCTTTTAACGTGATTAAATGTTATCGTGTTATGTACTCACATTATCTCAGATTCTTACGATCGTCTTCTCAGCGTTACTGCCCCTTTGCGCATGCGCCATCATTTGCACGGTAATCGGAAGTGTTTTGACCCTAGTGTTGTCCTTTTTCAACTTGAAATTTGATGACTTTTCGTAATGAATCAACCGGTGGTTGTCAGATGTTAAGGGGGTGGGGGTAACATCTGCCAACGGTGTACGGGGTGACACCAAGGGCCGACCACGTTTGGCACTCCATTTTCGGGGAGGCATTCAAGTCCCGCCCCGTCCCGCCTTCGACCAATCAGAGCACGGTCCGTTCCGCTGCTGCCCTCCCATAGGCGGAAACTGAAAACGCGACAGACAGGTGACTCGGACGATTCGGCGGTGGGACCGACAAATCTCTACAAACATCTACAAATAGTAATTTAATATTAAAAAATATATATTTTTTATTTATATAACTTTTATCCACTGAGCAAAAATAAACACCAGGCGAGAGAATTAGAAGTCTGACGGTTTATTTCAAGTTCTGCAAAGTCTATCACAGGTGAAAGAACCAGACACGTAAATATATACATTCATACACAGGAAACGTAAAGATAATATAAATATAGTGTAGCATGGAATAAATCACTGCCATGCACTGTGAGTGGAGCGTATTTACAGCCCTGTTGTTCCCCTCACACACAGTGTGTTCTTGTTGTGTTAGTACTAGTTAATATTGGGAAAACTACACCCACACACCCGCACACACACACAACACACACACACACACACACACACACACACACACACACGCTACACTTCCTAGTTCAGGTCCCACTGTACAGGACTGAGTCTGGGTCACGTGACCTACAGTCCACAGGTGACACGCCCACTAAAGACACAAGTGGACATTTTCCGGAACATTTGTTTTCTTGCCAAAAATCGGAGAAGATTGACTCGCCTCCAACATCTATTCAGATAAAATAAAGATAGCAAAGTGGAAATGTTTTCTTTTCAAATGTGGAGTTTTACATTTAAGTTTGTCTTTTTCTATGATATATATATTAAAGAATCAAAGGAAGCACATTTCAGGTTCAGGTCCCAAAACCTCAGTCATTTCAATAAAGTCACTCAAGGAATAATCACAATAACAACTTGTTTCAAATAAAGACAGCGATAAAAAAGAAAAATAAAAAAGACAGAAGAGAATGTCTCTGTGGTCTTATCTGACTCTGGGCAAGAAAACAAACTGAAAGTCCAACTGAAAACCTTCCAGGTGGACAGGGAGTCTAAACTTGAACACACAGTGAGACGTTAGGCGCGTTTGTTAGTTATTATCATAAGCAGCAGAAACATTTCATAATAGTAGGTGCACATATTAAAAATGGACCAGCGATGGAAGTGTTGTACAGTGCTTCAACGTGAGAAGAGTTTATTGCTAATTGCGATTCTCCTTCACCTCAAAACCATCTACTGATCAAGATCCACGAGACGTGGCCTTCACATTCGAAAAGCTCCCAAAGTGACTCCATTTAGGAACGAGGAGAAACGACTCGTCCGTTTCAAATAAAACCACCTCAGTGTGTCAGCCTCAATCGATCAATCAACCACCGATCGTTAGTTTCCAGCCAAATGAATCCTAACTTTAAATACAGACGTTTCCTTGACTTTTAGAGTCTAATTCAACTTATATTTTATACATATATTAGGTTTTTTGGAATGAAACTCCAATGACAGTAGTCTCCACTTGACAGCAGACCAAAAACATATTCAAAGTTTAATTACAATGGATCATTTCACCTCCGAAATGCTTGTTTCCAATATTCCTATTTAATCCATATGTTTTTTTTTTGTTTAAATCAACATCAGTTACATGAACTCAGTTTTGTTTTATTGATTGTTTTTCTACCTTTGGATTAAGAAATGGGAAAAATCTTGATTTCGAATTAAGGACAAAGCAAAAAAATACAAGAATACCTGTACAGTGCAATGAAGCTGCTTCCCATAAAAATGTAACAAATGTTTTTAATCCGTCATATCTGAAGAGTGTTTTAATAGTCTAGCCGAGTTGTATTATTATATTACGATCTCAATAGCATTTAAACATTTAATGTGTGTGTGTTGTGAAGAGGTTGGTTTTAAAAGGAGCTCAATTATGTGCGAGTCAAATAGCTATAATTGATTTGAAATTGGAAACATCAGCTGAGCTCAGTTTCTCTCTGTCTTTCTCTCCTTCAGTAAAAACGGATATTGCAGATTTATTGTTTTTGTTTGAAACAACTAATAACACTGATTTTTTTTCTGCTGGTCTTTTGGCTCCAAAATAAAAAAAAACACATTTTATCTTTTTTTTTTTTTTCAAATCCGCGTCGCGCTTGGAACCATTGGCCAGCCAAATGATCATTTAATATAAATGTTCACATTTTAGTTGGCGGATACAATCCTCGTCTTCTCTACTCTAATCTTCAGATGGACCTTTGCATTCAGCCTCTCGCAGGCCACTTCCTGTTCAACATCATAACCTGGATGTCTGACCAGTCATTCAAAGCTCTTTACATTCTATATATATATATCTATATATATATAGATATATATATATGATAAGGTTTGATGTGTCAAAGCAAAATAAATGTTCAGAGTTGTGGATTAAAAGATTCTAAAATGAGTAAAAATACTGATCGCCACACGTTTCCTCAGAGGAAGGAAGTTCTTCTTCTTCGACTCACCTCACTTCTTGTAGAGGGAGGCGGGATTAGTGATGGTGAGGAGAAGGAGGAGGAGGAGGAGGAGGAGGAGGAGGAGGAGGAGTTTCTGTAGATGGAGGATGAAGTCTTAAGGCTCTCTAACATTAGTGAGGAGGTTGAGCAACCCCGATCAACTTCAACCTCCCGGAAAAATGGAGCGAGCGGAGGCCGTTGCCATGACAACAGGAGGTCAGCTGACGGAGGCGGTCAGTAGGAGGAGATGTCGGAGGAGCTGCTGCTGTTGCTGGTGGAGGTCTGAGCTCGTTTGATGTACAGGTTGAGCAGCTTCATCTGGTGGAGAAGAAAAGGATTCAACATCGATGACAACGATGACTCAAACCCTCAGGGGGGAGGAGCCGAGAGGGAGGAGGAGGTACCTTGCTGCCGGTCAGCTGAGCCAGGTACGGCTTTAGCTCCTCCCCTATCACGGAGTAGACGGCGACCAGGCAGAAGACGCTGGCCTTCCTCACGCTGCTTTCAGTGTTGTCGTAGCCCTGCGCACACACAGGTCAGCTCTTATTGGCTGCTTCCACAGTGACGTGTGAACAGGTGAGCTGGGGGGGCGTGTCCTACCTGCAGGAGCCCCGGGATGACGTCGGGCAGCAGCTGGTGCAGCGGCTCCTTGGTGCTGCGTTCGATTGCTCTGGTCTGCATCTTGATGGCGGCCAGGTTGATGGGGTAATCCGCCGTCTGCACGATGGGGCACAGGACCTTGATGCACTGCTCCGGGTGGGCGGAGCCCGCCAGCGTGGACGCCGCCTCCTCCGCCGCACGCACCACCTTGAGCGGGAAGAGAGCCTGTGTGAGGCGGGGCCGCAGGCCCACGCCCCCTCAGACCTGAAAATGGTTCTCACCTCCTTGTGCGAGTCTTTGTGCGCCTCCAGCGTCTTCATGATGGTGAGCTCGGCGTAGTTCTTGAAGCGCGCCGGCTGGTTCCTCAGGATCTCCTTCATGACGCGCAGGGCCAGAGCTCGGATGGTGTGCTGGGGAAGAGAGAGGCCGTTCAAACAAAAAACACACACCCAGAGAGCAGGAAAGCCTGATGTTGTGGTGTCCTCACGTCTTTGTCCCCCAGCGTCTCCAGCAGCAGCAGCAACATGGTCTTGAAGTGCTCGTCCCAGACCACCAGGCTGTCCTCCCGGGCCACCTTCAGCAGCTCCAGCAGCGTCCCCCTCCGCTCCTCTGGACCCCGCTCCCCCGCCTGGCCCTGGGACAGCTCCTTCAGCAGCTCCCCCACCAGCACCAGCTGCTCGGCAGGGCTCGCTGGGGGCGGAGCCAGGGAGAAAGAGGGGGCGATTGTTGTGATTTGTTCATCTTCAGAATCACACACACACACACACGTAGTAGGACGTACCAGGGAAGCTTTTAGGGTTCTGGATCTTGTTTTCACCGCATTCTTGTCGACGTCCTGCCAAGGAAAACACACACGCAGGTGTGAGGTTAAAGAACACAACGGGACAAACATCCTCAGGACAAATGTCTCACCGTCCCGCGGCTGGTCCACCGTGTCCTCGTACAGCGCCTCCTTCAGAGCAGCTTTGTCCAGCGTGCCGATACCGTCGCTGTAGTTGTACGGGTTGTAGTCGCGGAAGCGCGGCCCGGCGAAGGAGCGCGGCGAAGGCGTGTTCAGCAGCGACGTCTTGTTGTCCAGCGCCGTGCGCCCGCCCTCCATCGGAGGGTCGGAGTCAGAGGAAGCTCCGCCTCCAGACTGAAGAGCATGGCGACACATTAGACGGGTGCTTTCTTTTCATTTCCTGCGTCTGTCTAAGCCCCGCCCCCTGCCCTCACCGTGGCGTCCCTCTTGGCGTCCATCAGGTCCTCCTGGCTGCGGAAGCTGAAGTTCTGGATGGCCTCGGTGACACCGCGCAGCGAGCTGTAGATCTCCTCCGAGTTCAGGTTCTCGCCGTCGTACTCCAGCGTGCTGCGGCGTGGGAGGGGGAGGAGCCAAACACAACATCAGTATCTCACACTGGTTTCTTCAGGATTTGTGGATGAAGTTCTCCCAGGAACTGAACCAGATCCTTGTGGAGATGCCAATTTTTTTCTTTTAATCCAACGAATCCTAAAATAACCTTTGATCCTAATTTTAAAGGAAGTGGTCATGTGATCACGGTACAGCTCAGGATGGATCGCGTGCACGTTGACACACAGACACGCGTGACTTTCATCCTCTCGCCAAAGCTCGTCACGGCTCAGGGAAACAGGAAGTGAACGCACAGACAGGAAGTGAGAGTCGAGCAGATGGAGACACAAACTGCTGCAGCCAGAGGGAGTGAGGAGGAGGAGATGGAGGAGGTGAAGGAGGATTGGGGAGGAGGAAGAGGAGATGAGGGGGGGTTACCTGGGTGAGTAAGCTCGCCGCAGGGCCTTGTGGGAAGGGTGGGCAGCGGGGGGAGTGAGAGGGGAGGAGGGGAAGGAAGGAGGAGGAAACTTGGAGAGCCCGTCTGCGCTCCAACCCCACAGCCGACTGCAGCAGGAGGAGGAGGAAGAGGAGGAGGAGGAGGAGGAGCAGAGGAGTTAGAGACAGACTCGGTCAGTGTGTGCGTGTGAGCAGGTGTGGAGGTGCTTCTGAGGAGCACCTGGGAGAAAGACCTCCTCTGGAGCAGTTGGTGGGGGAGGTGAGCGGACTGCTGCGGCTCCCGGGCTGAGCAGGAGGAGTCCGACCCAGGGAGTTACAGGGAGACGCCTGAGGAGACGCACAACACACACGCGGATGAAAATCCCCCCCACAGGTTGAACAAAAGAAATATCTGACATCAGGCTCATCTCCCAAGTCTCCTGCGTGCGTGTGTGTGCGCGTGCGTTACCATGACGATGCCGCTGTTGGCGCTGGCGTTCCTCAGGTGGTTGTGCAGCAGCTTGGTGGTCCCGTCCTGGAAGGTTTTGGGCAGAGCTCCCAGCAGCATGGTGAACTCTGGAGTGTTGAGCTCAAACAGGGCGATCAACACAACCTGGGCCGCCTGCACACACACAGACACACAAAGGTCACGACAACTTCCTCCTGTCGCCAAAGTATTTCACCTGCTAAACAAATGAGATGAAAACACTTCTCGTCCGACTTTCCGCGATCTGAAGCTTTTTTATGAAACAACAGAGAACGTGACCTGAGGATAAATGACACGTTAAGAAGCTGCTGAGTTTGGGTTTTTTTGCAGAGCACATGCAGCTCGTCTGGTCAACAGAAAAAAAAAAAACCTGAAGAAAGTATGTTAATGGAGAAAAAATGTACAACTTGTAAAAAAAGAAATAACATGCCAAAAGTGCGATTTTTGCACAATCGTCAGCTGTTCATGCACAAACACGAAAAACATTTCCATCCTCCACTGACGATCGTCCTGGTTAAACCGGCCGATACGAACAGGAAGCAGTTAGTGCCCACGAGCGGCAGCGGGCTCCGCGGGACGCCCCGGAGGCTCAGGCTGGGATTAGAGCAAATTATTAAACCCCGTCTCTGGTTCTACCTGTTTGCACCTCTCCTCCAGGTTGCCCTCGCCGGGCAGAGACGCCACGGTGGCGGGACGTCCTGAGAAATCCTCCCCCGCCCAGTTGTGGAGGGTCTGGGGGGGGGGGGGTTTGGTGGAGGAGAAATGACCGTTTGAAAACAACAACCATCAAAAAGAAGTAGGAGAAACAGCCACCCACAAAGGAAGACACCTTAAAACATGAAGAAGAGGAAGCAGGCAGGGGGGCGGAGCTACCTTGCGCACGTCGGAGCTCTTGGGCTCGGTGGTCCAGGTGATGATGCGCGAGACGGCGAGGCGCGTCTCACTGGAGTTGGAGAAGTCGGACGGGTCCATCTGGCGAGCCAGAGCCTCGATGTAGCGCAGGATGGCCACCTTGACCTTCAGGTTGGGCGTCTGCGTCTGGTCCACGATGAAGCGCATCAGGATGTTAAACTGCTGCTCGTACGGGAACGACTCTCTGCGGGAGGAAGGGGGCGCGGGAAACGGGAAGTGATGAGTGCGGGAGCCCAGGAACATGGATGGGCCGCATGTGGCCCCCCATCCTCACTTTGTGCGGCCCACGCATCGATTTACAAAAAACTTCAAAAATAAAGACCACCCGAATATGCCGGTGTTTTGGTGCTGACCTGGTGACGTCCAGGGCCCTCTGGACTTTGGCCTGGACGGAGCCCAGGAGGTCGGCGCCCATCTTCTTCAGCAGCTGAGTGAGGAGGACAAAGAGCCAGTCCTGCAGCTCGTCCCGGTGCAGCATGATGAAGTCCACCAGCGTCTCCAGGAACATGCTGAACACCTGAGAGTGAGAGAGAGGCATTATGGGTAAGAGCAGGGATTTCTTCTTCACTGTTGATCACGAGGTGAGTAAACACTTACTCTCTGTTGTGTGTTAGAGTTCCACAGCAGCCAGGAATCATGCAACAACGAAAAAAAACACACCGTGTTAGTTTGTCCAGCAGTTAGTTGTGTGTGTGCAAACTGCGAGAGGAACGTGGAGCTCACCTTGCTGTGAGGGTCGGCAAACATCCTGGTGAAGATCTCACAGAGACGCTTCAGCTCCACACGGCTGAGGAACACAGACGCGTTCAGACATGTGAGCCGTTTATCAACCGTTTTCAGCCACTGCACATTTTTTATATTAAAAAATGTTACAATATGAAACACTCGAGCCCAATAAAGTAAATATAATGACACTGTGGATATACTCATATTATACTCAATTAAATGATCATTTATTTATATAAAACGATTTTTAATTTGCCACAGCACACATGACGTGCTTAAAAACCCTCCCTGCGTTGGAGAATGAGTGAGCCCCCCCACCTGAGCATCCTCTGGCTCTTCAGCAGGTTCTGCAGACCCAGTAGACCCTCCTTCCTCTCGGACCAGTTGGAGCTGGCGCAGTGGTTGAGCACCTCGGCCACGTCCTCCGTCTGACGCAGGAAGTGCGGCCCCCCGCTCCCGTTGCGCGAGCTGTAGGAGCGCTCGGAGCAGGCGCTGGACGCGTCGCTGTTGGCGTCGTCGTCCGAGTACATGCCCGGGGACTCGAAGCGCCGCCGCACCGGCCGCCGCTGAGTCACAGAGAGGAGAAGAAGAAGAAGAAAAGAGGAGACGGGGTCGTCATGGCGACGCAGGAGGAACGTGGCCCTGTTTTCTGTGACATGCAGTCTACAAACTGAGATTCTGAGAAGCGCTAACGTGCAGCTACACACACACACACACACACACGGGATGAGGTCACGCTGGACGATGAGCTGGTAAATACTGCGTCTCACTACAACATCTCCACTCTGATTGGTCAGTGTGTGAAGCACATGCTCTGCATGCACGGAGAGAACAGGCCGATTATTGTAGTGTACCTTACTCCTGGAGTCTCCTAACAGCTGTTTACACAGTCAGGAGGAAAGAGCACACGGGGAGTTACTGAGAAACGCACAAACACAACAACACGTTTTTTTTTTTTTCTTCTCTTCTTAGCGAATAATCTCACCAGAGCGTCGGCCACGGCGGCCTCCACCTCGGTGCCCGTGTTGAGGATCCTCATGGCGTTGACGGAGGCCGAGATCCGAGCCTGATGGGCCAGACGGTCTGAAGGAAGGAAAAGATGTCAGCAGGTGCAGTGGAATCCCGGGAGAACATTCAGCTTTAGAAAAAAAAAATGATATATTATAACTTTTTTGGAGGGAAAAAAATTTCCGACAATTTAAAATAGAAATATATGTTGATTTTAAAATTTGAATTGATTTCACAGAAAAACCCAACCTAAAGCAAAACAACCAAGAGCAGAAAATGATCAAATCAACATTTAACACAAAACAAACCGCAGAAAAGGTCACGAGACAAAGCCACGCTCAATCGGAAAAAAGAAAAGCTGCAAATGAAACGTTTTTCACGCATTATGTGTGAATCTGTGTTTTCTGGAGATGACGTGGTGAATTCAGCTCTGGTTGGAACCAGGCGGCACAGAGCAGGACGACCCCTTCAGCCAGATAACGCCTCATTAATAGAATATGTATATATATTTTTTTAGAATTGGTTGATCTGGATAACGGAGTATTCGCTGCCTGTGGAGACCTGCCGGTCACCTGAGTAACACTCTGCGGACGGCAGGGCGCTGGTGGAGCGGGAGTGGCCACGCGGCGCTGAGGAGGACACAGATTAGAACACTGAGCGAGGAGCAGGAAACGATAGAACAATCAGAGGATCGTGAGAGAGAGAACATGCAGAGAAGAAGAAGGGGAAGAAGAAGGGGACGAAATCGGCAGCATATTCAAACGGTCCCCCATCGTCTGAGTTTCCTGGACATAGGCTCCTCCCCTCTAGGAGGAGGAGCATACTCACCCAGGGGGGAGAAGCCCCGCGCAGGGCTGGTGTCGCGGCTGCTCTCGCGGCTGCAGCCCTGACTCACGCTGGGGCGAGGGATCCGACTCCGCGCTGGAGACGGGACGCAGAGAGAGAGAGAGAGAGAGAGAGAGAGAGAGAGAGAGATAGAGCGAGCGAGAGCGTGGGAGAGAGAGTGAGAGAGAGAGAGTGGGAGAGAGAGAGAGCGAGAGACAGAGGGAGACAGACAGAGATAGAGAGAGAGATAGGAAGCGGCTGCAGCCCTGACTCGCGCTGGGGCGAGGGATCCGACTCCGCGCTGGAGACGGGACGCAGAGAGAGAGAGAGAGAGAGAGAGAGAGAGAGAGATAGAGCGAGCGAGAGCGTGGGAGAGAGAGTGAGAGAGAGAGAGTGGGAGAGAGAGAGCGAGAGACAGAGGGAGACAGACAGAGATAGAGAGAGATAGAGCAAGAGAGTGGGAGAGAGAGAGAGAGTGGGAGAGAGAGAGAGAGAGAGAGACAGAGAGAGAGAGAGACAGAGAGGGCGGAAGGGGGAGGGAGGGGGGGAGAGGGGGGGGGGGGGGGGGGGGGGGGGGGGGAGAGCGGGAGGGGACGGGGGGGGGGAGAGAGAGAGAGAAAGAGCGGGAAAGAGAGAGAGAGGGAGAGCAGAGCAGGGGGAGAGTTTAGCTAGTAGCACGTTCAGCCAGACAAGGACACAGGTGAAGCTCTGTGGAGGTTAGTGAGGCCGGAGAGAGAGAAAAGGGGGAGGAGCCTGAGAGGAGCATTTGTGTGAGTGACAGGAACCAGGACGAAGAGATAAAAACTAAAGGTTCGAGCGCTCTCCACCGACTTCTGAGAATCAAAACGTAATTTTCGATATCCTGTCTATCCACGTGCGGATATTTGGAATTTTTGTTTTGAGCGTCGTGTGCGCGCGCTGCGCTCCTCACCCAGGGCCGACCGGGTCGGGCTGGTCTCTCGGCTGCAGCCCTGGCTGCGGTGACCTCGGGGGCGGGGCTTGTCTGCGGCGGCGGCGCCCATGGCGGGTCGAGGGTTTCTGCCGTAGGCCGAGCCCAGCAGGCGGCCCGGGGAACCGGAGCGACTCCCGGCTGAATCAGAAGAAAATGGTGAAGGAATATTCGTTTTGAGGAGGATGATGGGAAAAATAAAAGGAAACTCACGTTGAGACTGTGACACCACCTTCGCTCGGCTCCGCCCCCGGCTGTCCGTCACACCAGGAGCGTGTCCGGCACTCGTCCTCCGGGTGCGAACCCGACCTGAGGAGGAGAGGGGCGGGACAAAGACCACATTGAAGACGGCGAAGATGAAGACGCGTCCGTCATGCAGAGACGAGACAGGGAGACAGAAAACTCAAACTCGGAACAACATCTGTCTTGGCGTACGTCAGACGTCCGTTGCCATGACGACACCTGAGGTGAGAGGATGTGATGTCATCACCCCCGACCACCGACAGAGATGGACAGAGAAACGCCATGCGTGGACAGTCCATGCACGGACAAACCAATCACAGAGGACCACAGAGGGGGAGGGGCTTCACGGAGGACCATCGGTCCCCGGCACTCACACACAGAGACACACACACACACACAGCTTACCGTCTGAATTAACAGACCACGAGGCGTCTGACGTGTGGACGGGACCAGAAGACACAACAAGGGTTAGAGGTTAAGATTTAGATCTGTCAGACGCAGGGGTGAGTGGGTGGGGGGGGGGGGGGGGGTGGCGCTGCTTCACATCAACGTGTTGATATTTCTGGGTTGGATGGAACATTCCATAAAAGCATAACGAGGATGATGTTTGAACAAAGAGCAGATTCTGCTCCTCCGACAACTGAGTGATCTCATTACGTGTTCCTCATCAAATGAGATGATCCCGGTCACAAGATCAGAAGAGCACAAACAGATCCCAGATCCCCATATGAACCGACATGAATATAAACATAGAGATGAGCCGTCTCACCCAGAGAAGCGTAGGACCCGGGCGGGAGGGCGGCGGCCGAGCTGAAGGGCGAGGGCGAGGCGGCGGCGGGCACCGCCGGCATCCTGGAGCGCGAGGTGGCAGTGGCGTTGACGTCCACGTCGCTACGGGAACGCTGGAGCGAGCCGGGGGACGAGAGAGCGGCGGGCGTCCTGGAGGAGTGGGCGGGCTTAGCTGGAGGACGAAGAAGTCAGAAAACATGAGCAGGAGAATTACGACACGCGTGTGTCCCGTGACGATAATAAAGCGCCTTTACCTCTGCTGCTGCTTCCGACGCTGGTTTTCACCGACAGAGGTCGACTGAGGAGACACAGGCATTGATTGGATCAGTTCAGGAATTTCATCAATCACAGATAAAGAACTTATCAATAATCCATGAAAAAACAGACACTGCTGCAGGACCACGTGACCATAAACATCAGTGCTGTGACATCATCGGAGGGGGGGGGGGGGGGGCGGGACGCCGCGGGGGGGGGGGGGGGGGGGGGGGCGTGACGCAGCGCTCTTACTTGAGACTCTCCTGAGAGGAGGAGGAGGAGCGGTCGGAGGCGGGCAGCGACAGGTGAGCCTGCAGAGCTTTCTGATAGGACGCCTCCAGGTTCTGGAAGAGAAGCTCCGCCTCCCGCCTGAAGTGAGCGTGGAAACTCCAGTAACACCTGGAGGCCAAAAATAAAAAAAAGGAAAATGAGGGGTCAGGTGACCATAATAGTTCAACCAATGCAAGAGTGACGTCGGCTCTCCGACCTCCGGGCCACAGATCGAGCCTCGGCGTCGGCGTCGTGGATTCCTTTCTTGATGGTCTCCATGACGACCGTTCCATGTCTACCGGGAAAAATAACAGAAAAACAGAAAAGAAATTAAAGCTCGATTTAAACCTGCTCAATAATTCCAGAGGATGACGCGAAATTCGCATCTTTTCATTTCTAGTTATTTTGCACATTCAAGCAAAGATTTTTTTTTCTCCATCAAAAAGTTTTTTGGCATAAACGTCACAAATCTATTCCTCTGTCTGTTCTCTCCAAAGCATTTTTTCCCTTTGGCTGATTTGGCCAGACGGAGCAATCGATGGCTCCACCGGGTCAGCTCGGGTTTCTCCCGCCGGACGCGGCCAGGCAGAAACACAATGAGCCTTTTGGAGATTCCCCTGGCATCGCCATGGCAACCAGCGCCGAGACGGGCCTGGAGCTGGCCAGTGTCACGTTTCCACACGGGGGCAGAACCCTTTTCTACTCGCGGAGCAAATATCCGCCGGTTCCTCGGGTTTGATTCGCATTACCGAGAGCGGGGGGGGGGGAGCGGACACCGATCGATGCTCTGATGTTTTATCGTGATGACATCATCGTTCGGGAACGTGAGCTCACCTCTCCAGAGAGTTGGTCTGCCACTCCTGCAGCAGCAGGTCCAGGAAATCAAAGCAGCGTCTGGAGGAAACACAAAGAAACGGGAAAGACTCATCTCTGACAAATTTCAAATCATTTATAACAAATAAATAAGATAATAACAACTTTTTTTAAATATTTAAACCACCTGAAGCTGTCACCCCACAAAACAGGGAAGAATAAACAAAAGAATGAAAGAAATGCAAAGTCACCTTCTGACAGCCACAGATTTGGCCGTACAGCTGCTGGTGATGATGGGGATCAGGCGTGGGTAATGTGTGTGCTGGAAAAAAAAAAAAAAGAAGAGTGCTTTCTCTCTCGCGCGAAATGAGATTAACCGGACGAAATGTTTTAACGCGCTTATCCAGCGGCTTGCGTGGCGACTTTGTTTTTTCTGGACTCCACGTACCCTGAGGATGAGGCGGATGGCGGCCACGCCCGAGGTGGCCATGACTTTGGCACTGTTGGGGACCAGGTTGAGGAGGGCGGGCATCACGGCCTCCGCCGCGTGGTCGAAGCGGACGCCCAGCACCATGGACAGGTGGCTGACCACAGACAGGCGGGTGTATTTATTATTTTTGCAAAAGCATTTTCTGTATCCTGCATTTTATTTCCATGCTTTTGGATGAGCGCCGTTGAGACTTAGGGTCACGATGCATACATTGTTGAAGATTGCTCCCTGTGTGTGTGTGTGTGTGTGCGTTTCTCACCCCAGAGTGATGCAGGCCTCTCTCACCACCTGAGAGCGCAGGTCCTTGGCCGACAGTTTGAAGGAGGCCTCCATCAGACGCAGCTGCTGAGGGAAGCCGTCGAACTCGGGAGCGCCGGCCAGGACCAGCGAGCGCACCTTCTTCAGCTGGACGTCGAGAAAAAAAAACACACACACAGTGATCTCATGGAGACCTGGCTGAGGACGTCAAGTGCGATGGAGAAGAAAGGTCGAGATCCTCACAGCGGCCACTCGGAGCTCCCAGTCCTTCTTATCGTCAGACAGCACGTCTCTGATCTTGGTCATGGCCTCGTCCACCTCTCTGTTGGAGTAGATCTGCAGGAGGACGAGGAACGTGAGGAGCGGCGCTTTTCCAGGCACATCATTGAACAAGTGTTTAAACTGCCAGAGGTCCTACTTGCACTGTGGGAACATCCTCAAAGGCCTGGAGGAAGTCGTCCACGTCCAGAGCTCCGGCACCGGAGCCGTCCCTCCCTGCACGCGAGATGCAGAGAGTATATCAATATAATCATCGTATGAATATTGATGAACGGACATTTGATTGATCCTCTTTCATTCCATCAGACCTTTCATCTGTACTTCTGGATTGAGCTCTGACCTGCAGACTTGGCGCTGGAGGAGGCGGGACGTCGGAATGTGCCCATGCTCACCGTCTTCTTGACGGACAGCGAGGCTCCTTTGGACGAGGACGAGGAGCGGCCGCCGTCCACCGAGTCATCGTCCTCAAAGTTTTTGTCTGGAGGAGGAGGAGAGGTCAAAGGTCACCGGGCCGGACAAGGATTTATTCACAGAGGGGAAATGTGAGCGATGCCGGACCGGAGGGCGGGGGGCGACCCCGGAGGACATGTCTCGCATTCCTCAACCGCCAGAAGAAGATCAAATCTGCATTTCAACTCTTTAATAGCGGAATAACTTTGACACAAAGGTCAATTTAACCGCACAAGAAATGAAAACGTGAGAGCCACGTGAGCCCCCAATCAATCCTCTTGGCACTCTGCCAACACACCAGGTTACACTTTTCCTTCTCACACCTCAATATCAGCACAAGGTGAAGGTAAACTCTAGGCACACAATGAAAAAAAATCCACCACAAGCATCACTAAACTCTACAGAAACAAAAGAAAACACCTCGTATCCTGAAGAATAAATTATTCCGTTTTTTTTTTTAACATTTCCCAAAAAATCACAGAACCCATTTTAAGTCCAAGGAAACGACAGAAGCCAGAAATAAGTTCACGAGGTTTATAAGCTGATTCAAAATAAATGATGAAAATACTTTTTCTGAATGGATCCTCCACGGCCTTAAGGTTCATGCGCCAAACCGTCCACAACAGGTCTGTACATAAACAACAATGTCAAAGTATCCAGCTGATTTCCCACTTTCTGCCCAACTCCACCACAAACGCACAACAATCCGTCCTGAACTTTGCTCCCAGACCGCCAGACCAGGAAACCGCCATCCGGCTGGGTTTACATTTAACCAGGAGCACGCGGATTTACAGCCTCCTCCTCCGCCTCCTCCTCCTCCTCCTCCTCCTCCATCCCTCTCTCTCTCTCTCTCTCTCCAGTGCTTACAGGAGCAGATCCGCCTACAGACCAGTTTCCTCAGCATGCTGTCGGCTGCTCCTCCCGTCCTCATGCACACACACACACACACACAGACAGAGGGGGAGGCAGGAGGAGGACAGCCAGCCTCCCCCCTCCCCTGTCCTCTGTCCTCTGTCCTCGTCCTCTGGTTCCCTCCGGCAGACACGCGCTCACTGGCGGGGCCGGGAGACAGGAAGTGGACGGGGAGGGGATGGAGAGAAGTGATGAAGGGGAGCAGGCGGAGGACGGGACAGGGCTGGACCAATCAGAGCAGAAGGGAGGGGGAGGGGGAGGAGTCAGAGACGGCGTGGTGATGAGTGAGGAGGGGCGGGAGAGACGCGTCCCCAGAGGACACTGGTCCTCTCTCACAGTCAAACATCAAACCTCCAGCAGACTTCATCACGTGTCCACCTTCGATATATATATATATATATTGTATAAATTATACACATTTCTGTCCTTTTTCTTGACGTTTTATAAACCAAAAGACAAATCGATGGAATTAGAGCGAAGGATACGATGGAGGTCACAGGTTTCCCAGCTGTCTCAAAGTCTCCGACGGCTCAGAGTCCGATGGCCTCGACGCAAATTCACTCAATGAGCAGGGAGAGGTGAGGCGTTCGAGGACCTCACTGGAGCCTGGGAGAACCCACCTGCTCCTCTCATCTCATCCTTTATTTAACGCTCAGCAGAACAAACAACAGCAACGTGCCGTCTCAGCTTAAAGGTCACCGAGCAAAACCTGAACAAATGAATGAGTGAGTGCATGAATGAAGCCTTTCACCTGCACATCTAAACCAGCTGGAACAAGAGTGGGCGGGACCTTGCCACACCTTCATTTGTTCCAAACGTTCCCACCAGAGTCCTGAGCCCGTTCCCACCGACACACGTCTGGAGTTACACGTCTGCCATTCCACAACAATACACATCCGTACTACACAATCGGCGCTTTTGGTTCACAAAGCGTCCAAGGTGAGAATACCCCCAATGAGGTGGATCCATCAATCTCTATTCTCAAGAGAATGGATTTATCTATATATATAGATAGATCAAATCAATATCCCGCCTCGATAAGATAAAGATCAGATGTGAACAACCCTGTGTATTTCAAGAGTCCGAGTGGTGCACTGCGCTCGCTCGCTCTCTCTCTCTCTCTCTCTTTCATTATTCAGAAGGTCTCCTGTCCCGAAGGCCTTCATCTCTCAACACCTAACCGCGGGATGTCCCGAGACACTCAGGGGCTCTTTTTACATCAGGAAGACTCTTAATGTTCCTCAAATGCAACATTAAGGCCAATATTTCTCATTTACAGCTAGAAAATAACACGGTTGGCGTCGAGCGGCAGAACTCGTCCATCAGCTGAGCGACGCTGCTCAGTTTGGACCAAAACAGAGTCAATAAACGAATCAAACTGCAAAACCAAAATCCTCTATTATGGACCAAATTCAAATTCACAAAATCTGTCCTGGCAGAAACAGAAGCAGTGCAGTAATGCTCCTCAAACCTTGTTCCTCAAACTGTTCAAAACTTCAAAATCAACCTGAAGAGTTCAAATGTTTTACATCATAATCAGACGAGTCACACAGTTAAAAAAAAAACGAAAATATCAGCTTTAACAGACAAACTTCTTCACTTTATGCATACATTGATTGATAAATTGATTGATTGGTTTACCTTCAGGGCCCCGATGACAATCACACACACACACACACACACACACACACTGTGGAGGTGCAGGAGGAGAAAGACGACGTCCTGCTGCCCGTCTCCTCCCTTCCCCTCCAACCTGGTCTTGTGACCAGAGGGACAACAGCTGACACCACTCCTACAAAATAAAAGCCCTGGGCTGCAACAGGAAACACTTTTCCTCTTGTTTCCTGTCTGTTTTTTTTTTATCTCCGTTTTCTATCTGCAGTCTTGCATTCTGATTCCTTGAGGTTTATGTCCTTCGCTTTTCAACCATAAACCCCATGTCACAAAGAAAATGTTTTATTGTGAGTTTGATGTAACCACACACATACCGCGTTGACTCCAAAAGAATAAAAGAACCAGTGAAGTGTCACTCAGCCTCTAAAACCACAAAAACAACCGCGGATATTCTCTACAAATATCAGCCTCATCACTTTTTTCTCGGTCTCAGTGAGAGCAGGAGACGTGAACTTACCTGACACAGGTGACAGGACCATGTTCCCCGACCTTTGAACGTCATCAAATTTACCGAAGATGACGTTCAGCCTGGAGAGAGCGAGAGAGAGTGCGTTACGATAAATAGAATAATAAAATCGGTGCCGAGTTCAGGGTCTGCGGACGCTGCTCTGTCAAAAACAGAAAACAGGCCAAAGTCACGTCTCTGCAGACAGAAATACACTGTGGCGTCTGCTGAGTTGTATTATTAGAACAAAGACTGGTCATTACGATGTAAAACCAGCCAGAGGAGACACGAGGAGAAAAAACAGCAAGTGATTCTATTCAATGAAAAAATGTGTTTGAGCTTTAAATGATGAAAAGCAGTTTTCAAATCAGCAAAAGCATCCTCCTCTTCTTTTTAGAAGTTTCCTTTGTGATTGTTGCACAGAATGTACAAATCCAAAAGTCCAGAAACCCAACGCACCGTGACTGAGGCAGGCCTTTCTTCCCCAGGTCCATACGCACTCGCTCGCCAACATGGCGGTAGATCTCGATGAGACAGTTCATGGCGCCGTCACGCACCTGCAGTACGACAACAAACGCACCAACACAAACTTTAGATTACACCAGCGACATAGTATCGGCCGTTTGTTATATACAGTTCTTTTGTTAGGTTTTCTATATTAACTTAAATATATTTATTTACTTTGCAGCAGAGACGCAAAAAGGGGTGAATAATATTAAATAATAATTGAATCAAATAAAATATGAATCATTTCGGCGGGTTTGTCCTTTTTTCTTATTGACAATTAAAGCTGAACACTGCCTCCAGTAACAATCCAGATGTTAGTGAACTAGTCTCCTTTATTCATTTACATGTGTTCGTCAGTGTGTTTGGCGACAGGAAGTTCATGGGCACGGCTTCCTGTCCTCAGCAGGAAGCGTAGTTCCGGTGATGACGGACATCTGCGTCCAATCAGAGGATAATAAACTCAAACACAGAGTGGCAGGTTTGATCCCTGAAAACGATCATGTATAATCACTGACCTGATGAATGAGTGAATGTGCGAGGGTGATTTATTAAAGGAGACAGATCCTGGTTTCGGAGTAATTTTTCATATGTGACCCTAGAGGGCAGTATGAGGGTTTATTTGTATTTGTATTATTCTTCTTCTTATTATTATTATTTGAAAAGCCGCAGGCCTTACCTGACTCGTGGGGTCTCCGAGGAGGTTACAGATGTGAGGAACTATTTTACTGAGAGTCAGACTCTGAGATCCAAACCTGGAAAAAAAAAAAGATCTGAATTACACACAGACACAACAAAGATACGAAGCACAGTTTCATCATCATCTTCCAGCCTCCGTGGGAACGCTTCAGTCGAACAGTCGTCTGTGAACTTACACGTTTAAAGTGGAGATGAGGCAGAGGCAGATTCCCTCTCTGCTCCTGTTGTTCTTGTGTTTGAAGCCGCTCATCATTCGCTCCCACACATACTGACAAACACGCAACAGATTATTAGAACCCACCATCACATCACCTCAACGTGCTCCAATAAACGATTTAAATTGGCCGTGATATTGTTCACACTGTTCACCTGCGGGTTGGCAGCCTGGTCCATGATCTTCAGCAGAAGTGCTTGGTCCTGGTCTCGGACTTGGTCCTTGGAGTCTCCGAGTCGATCGATCAGACTCGGCAGAACTGAGCAGACACAAAAAAAACTGAGTTTAAATTCAATCACCTCCTCACATTACGCTACACTTGTATTTATATTCGATTTTTTCATTCTGTTGTTTTATTTTATCACAGTGTAAAGCAATTCATATCAAACCAATATATTGAACATAAACTTGAGTCAGGGATTCAACATCAGCAAATGCAGAAGAAACAGGCCTAAACATTCACGTATAACATTCACGACAGTTAACCTCCTATATAAAGTATACATTTATATTTGAATACATTTGTCAACATTTAATTTAATTTCAGCCATAACATAAAAAGGAATACTAACATAAAATAAAAATATATTCTATTAAAGAAGGAGCTGAATTATAGTGTAAATGTAATATACACATATTTTAACAGATTATTTCATGCAATAAATGTTGTTAAATTCACAAAGTAACCCATGTTTGTATATACATTTTATTTATTTAATCAATAGTCTACTAATCAATAACACTGATCGGGACACAGATGATGTGAAGCTCACCAGTTCCAACCTGTGTCCTGAATCTGTCCTGGAGTCGAGTGACCAGAGCTGAGAGGACGTCCATCCCCAGCAGGACAACCTGAGACGCACAATCACACACACAAACACACACACACACACACACACACACACACACACACAAAATCAAACAAAAAAAAACAGCCTGCATGAAGCAAACAAACCCAGCTGGACAAAAAAAGTGTGGCAATCTGTATGGAATAAAATTTAAAAAAAATTAGAGGACCCAGATAAAAAAAAAAAAAACACAGGATGTGGATTTTGAACCTGGGCTGCAAAGGATTGTGGGTAACTTTCTCCGCGTTTTTGCTCTAAAATCACTTTAAAAACGTCATAATATACAAATTATGTTTCACAGATGCAACAAACAGTCACATGATCTGTGAAGCACACGGTCACGCACGTGAACACAAACTACACCGCGACCAAGGATACCGGTGCGGGTGCATAGAGAAAGTGCGGTGACGTCACAGATCAACCTTCCTTGTCATGGGGTGGTTCGGGAGACTCAATGAACGTCTAGTGAGAGCTTCCCTGCTGACACCATAACAACACTTACGCATCTTCCGGAATTTACTTCCGGATTACGGTGCAATTTTTGGAACCTCACAGTAATGTTGAAATCTAAGCGGAAATGCTATAAAAGTAATAACTAATAAGCTCTGGCGCCACCTGCCGAGAAGCAGAGAAACTACAAGAGAGCAGCCGCCATGTTGGTCCACACGTGATCATTTCTCGTCTACTCATCACACACCGAACCATAACACGTTGTGACTCGTGTATGTGCGTGTGTCAGAGAAAAACACAACAAATCCAAACTTTACAGGTTCATACGAAGTGTGTGTGTGCATATCACAACACAATACACACTGAAAAAACAGCAACATTACAAGCATATATACGTTTGTGTTACACAACACGCAAATATTACAGGTTTGCGTGCATGTGAGTCAGCATGACACATTATTTATTATTTTGTGTGATTGACTATACAAATGAAGCTTTTTAAGTCTTAAATCTCGATCTGAAACAAATGTGTGTACAAAACATTGCAACACGACATTTTTCACAACTGTATAAATACTGTCAACAGCCTGAGGACAAATCCACTTTATTCTGATGATTGACATGTTCTATAAATCGACAACAACGACACTTGACCATCATTTTGAAGCACGCACTCATATCACACACGTGTGCATATATCAGCTATTAATCCTGACATGTAAATGATGGTCAGGCTCAGTGATGATCATTAAAAGTGGGATAATGTGACAAACACACATGATGAAGACTCAAGTGTTTTTACGACCGTCTCACACACACACACACACACACACACACAGCTCTGTCCTCCGGGGAGGAAACTGGGCTAATGCTGCGGGTAAATTAAGCTCGTCCTCATTCCACACATCACACAGGGCTGATGTGTCTGCAGCTGTTCACATGATAAAGCTCATCTCTCTCTCTCTCTCTCTCTCTCTGTCTGTGCATAAAATGTCCGATGTGTATCAACCTGTTTGTTACTGAAGACTTTATATTCTCCACCTTTAAACTCTGGCAATGGATATAAATATTTTAAAGTTAAAAATATGAACAATTTTGTTGGATGCAGCACAGTAACTTTTGACATGAACAAAAAGGCAGTTTAGGAAAATCCTCGTTGAAAGGTTTGAAGTCATGTTATTAACTCTCGGTAAATGTGTGACACAGGGCTGCATTTAACAAAATATTTGTTTATATGATTATTTGCTAAAAATTATAGATTTAAATCCACGCTTTAGTTGTTTGATGATTTAATTAAATAGTGTGTGTGTGTTCATTTCTTCCTGTGTGCG
This sequence comes from Colistium nudipinnis, assembly GCA_016785305.1. Lineage (NCBI taxonomy): Eukaryota > Metazoa > Chordata > Actinopteri > Pleuronectiformes > Rhombosoleidae > Colistium > Colistium nudipinnis. The sequence goes on from JAFBJU010010940.1 coordinate 853,803, forward strand.
TCTAGGTGCGTTTCCGAGTGTGTGTTTCTGAGTGTACATGTCCCTGTGTTTATGTCTGGGTGTGTCTGTCTCCCTGTGTGGGTCTTCTTACCTTGTAGTTGCTGGAGTTGACCCAGGAGCTGGCCACCGTGTCCACCATGCGGTCCAGCAGGCTCTGGTCCTGCTCCAGGTCTGGGGAGCGTCCCGGGTCCAGGATGAGCTCCATGATCTCCTGTCCCACCTGGAGCCTCCTTCCCAGGTCCTTCTGCATGGCCTGCTCCAGTAAGTGCTCCATGCCCACCGCCTTCTCTTCCTCCTCCATGGCTGTTGCTGCTGCTAGTCCGGCTGGCGGAGCTCAGAGGGCGGCGGAGGCTGCTGACGTCCCGCGGAGGAGGCTCCGCATTCCTCCAGAGAAACAACCACACACACTCAGGTCAAAGTTTAGCCCAGAGAAAGTGACACTTTACGGCTAAACAGGTGCGGTTCATCCGCAGGACACACCTCGACAACTTATATGCATGATATTCACCAACAGGTGTGATTATTACCCTTATCTTACGTATGTAGAATAAACGGAATAACCTGGACGTCAGTTGTCAGTTTATGTAGCCGTTAGCTTCCGATGCTAGCTCGCTAGTAGCTACTTTATATCTAAACTACACAGGAGCTCCCGTTAGCATGCTTAGCTAAGTTAGCTGGTGACGTTAGCCCCAGAGGCTTTGCCGCCTTTAACCTGCTGCAGATTGGTATATTGATGAGTTATTGATCTGCCGACTTAAAGATTCACTCACCGGATGGAGCCGTTCGCTCCCGGCAGAAAAGTCGAAGGCGCGGCGCTGCGGGTCTTCACATCCCGGCCCCGAGGCTTCGCGCTCGGTCACACTTTCGTGTTCATGTCGGAGTGAACGAGCCTGTGCGAGGACACACAAACAATCACACAGATACAACAACACAATTAAACTATTCACTCAACACCAACAGACACACAACGACCCGCCGCGGCCACCGTACTGCTGCTGCTGCCCCGGCCGGCGGGAGGGAGGAAGTGCCCCGGACATGCGAGGGGGTAGATTAGTATGTGGATGGATGATTGATTTGTTTTGGAGAAAAAGAAAAAAATATATATATATAATTTTATTTCAAAATAAAGTTGCATCCATCGGCCATTCAATCCAAGATGAACAGATAATACATCCGTTTTTAAATGTTTTTTTTTCACATTTCACATTTAAACATGTCTTCAGGGAAATGTATTCAAATGTAGTTAATACATGGATTACATCTATTTAATATTTTCTAGCTTTTAAAACACAAAGTTATAAAACCGACTGTATTCCTGTGAAATACATAACTTGTAATAATTTAAACGTTTTTTCTGTCTGGGCCTACATTTCAAAATAAAATGTATTTCTCTAAATTACAACATTTAATTTTTTTTTTTTTTTATACGGACCTTGTCCATATTAGCAGCTGAATATTGACCCTCACACCTTCTGGTGAGGTTTTGTGGGGGTTGAGGGGTGAGTGGGGGCTGGCCCAGTGTCAGCAGCAGGTGGCTCCTCATCCTCAGGCCCGGGTGGAGAGGTCACACTCTCTCACGTCTGGAGCAGGAGGCGTCCCACCTGTCTGCGGGATGACTTCAAAGATCATCCATTTCATGGTGAACGGGCGGCTGGAGCGGGCAGAGTTCAGAGCCGACTGCTCGGCTGCAGACGTCAAAGGTAAGAGACGCGAGGCGGGTGGGCGGTTTCTGCAGCTGCTTTTATTCTCCCGTCCGAATAGTGTACGTGGATTCATCGTGTGCGTGTGTATATTGCGTCAAACGTTGGATTTCATCCCAGGTCAAAGCGTGAGATGAGTGTGATGGTGAATGTTCGTCTCTGTGAGGACCTGACCTCCATGTGTCTGTGACAGGTCCTCAGGTCAAAGCTCTTTGTTGCTCTCCTGATGAAGGGATGAATAACTCATGTGACAGGTTCGGCTCCCTGTGGGACCTCCACCTCTGAGTGTCAGAACGAAATATGATGACTCACAGGACGTTCAAAACTGAAACCTGTAGAAGAACTGATTTTTTGTTGTTTTTTCAAGTACCTGTCCTGTGTGTGTGTGTGTGTGTGTGTGTGCGCGTCAGAGCTTTTTTGTGCGGCAGCAGAGGTCGGACCTCACCACATCTTGAAGCTCTACAACATCTCCGGCGTGGTGGTGAACATCTCCCCTCGGCTGGAGCCCAACAGCAGGGAGTCCTTCTACCGCCTGGAGGTGGTGGCGTCTGACCTGAAGAGTGAGACTCCTCCCCCTCCTTCCTCTTCAGATGTGTCCGTCCAATCAGAGCGCTTCATTCCACACACATTCACATCCAAGCACGCAGTTGTTACAGGAATAAACTTTGTACAGAAACGTTCCTGCTTGCAACTCAGCTCAAAGTGTTATAAATCAATCTGTATAAAATGAAACCTGAAAAAACATTTAAATAGATTTAAATGAACCCGTGGATGACGGCGGATTTGTGGTTGTGCAGGTGTGGTGATGACACCGGAGCTGGACCACATGGAGTTCAGGTGAGTGGGTCCTCAGGTCCGATTCACTCAAGTGTTCCAGAGGACTCACACGGTTGTCCTCTCTCTGTCCACACGCACACACACACACACTCAGGCTGCGTCAACTGGAGAACAAAGTCCTGGAGGACGCGGGGAAGACCCCGGACATCATGTGTGAGCTGCAGAGCCACGTGGAGTCTTTCAAGAGGAAGCTGGAGGTCTGTCAATCACATAATGAAGCGCAAATAAATAATGTGTAAATATTTCAATAATAGATCGTATCATTTGTCTATTTTAACTTCTGCACAACCAAATACATCACATGTTTTGACCTTGGCGTGTTCAGGGTCAGAGGTCACCTCGAGCGGCCTAATCCAGGAGTAGAAAAGGTTTTCCAGTTAATAATGCAGCGTAATCTCCGTCTCAGAGCGTGGAACACCTGAGCTGGATCGGTCTGTTCAAGGACGACGGAGACCAGCAGATCTCCAAGATCTCCCCCAAACCAAAGACCCCTCAGCTGAGCGCGCAGGAGGAACGCCAACAAGTCCGCAAGAGGTTCCTCAACATGAGGTGACATGCAGACCATCGCACAGCTTTATGTTTCATAGATCATTTATGGATGTGACCCTGTTGCAATCATGAAAAAAAAAATGGTTTCATTCTGTGGTTTTCTCAAAGCTCACTGCAGCTCACAGAAGAAGTCAGGGAGCACCTGAAAACTCCCATTTTTGACAACTGGTGAGAACACACACACGCTCACACACTTATTCACACACACACCCACTCACAGCTGTGTGTGTGGGGTGGGGGGTGTGTGCGTCCCAGGCAGTGGGAGGAGGCGGAGATGCTGGTTCTCCTCCAGGTGATGTTCACGGACCTGGACTTCCTGACGTCGTTCCACATCGAGCTGAAGGTTCTGCAGAACTTCCTGTTTGAGGTCTACTGCCACTACAACAACATCCCCTTCCACAACTTCCAGCACTGCTTCTGTGTCACACAAATGGTAACACAATCCACTGCTACGCATATATAGCACTATTAATACTTTTCAGAACCATTGCAAATGTCTTCCTCCAACTCTTCATGGAGCCTTGCTACTTTTCTTAGGAACCCCTGGGTGGTGTCATCAGCTGATTGGTGTAGTGAATGTTGTTGTTTTGTGGGTCCGCAGATGTACGGCCTGATCTGGCTCACGGACCTGAGGAACAAATTAAGCCAAATCGACCTGTTCATCATGTTGACCTCGGCTCTGTGCCACGACCTCGACCATCCCGGCTACAACAACGTCTACCAGGTGGCCTCCCGGCCGCCAGCCGTGTTTGTGTGCGCGTCCGCTTGTGTGCGTGTGTTTAAATGTGCTCTGTATGTTTCATATTTTCCCCTCAGATCAATGCTCGGACCGATTTAGCTCTTCTCTACAACGACATCTCTCCTCTGGAGAATCACCACTGTGCCGTGGCCTTTGGCCTCCTGGCCAAGGTAAAAACCGCATTTGAAGGATTCTGAATCATAATCACTATTATTATTATTATGTCTTCCCACCCCATTTTTCCTCAATTAGAACTGATTCAACATTTTCTCTCTGCAGCCTGAGTGTAACATCCTGAAGAACCTGAGCAACGAGCAGTACAAACACATCCGAGGAGGAATGATCAAGTGAGACCTCGCTGGCGGGCTGGCTGCTGCCTCACTTGAATATGACCATTTTTAATGTACATATTCCTGCAGATGTATTCTGGCCACCGACATGGCGAGACACGACGAAATCCTCAACAAATTCAGATCCATCCAGCCCGTGTTCAACTTCACCAACAAGGACCACAAGGAAGTGGTAATGAGATGCAGTGATTGAAGGAGTCCAGGTCTGATATGAATCATGAAGTCTCACCTCTGTGTCCAGCTGATGAAGATCATGGTGAAGGTGAGCGACATCTCCAACGAGGCCCGGCCGATGACGGTGGCCAAGCCGTGGCTGGACTGCCTGCTGCAGGAGTTCTTCAACCAGGTTCGGGTCTGATCAATACACAGGAAGTGATGGGGAGTGGAGGGAGATGACACATTCGTCACAGGAACAGAATATACTGCGGGGTGAAAACCCCTTGCGTTGAGGTTGTTGTTGCGTTGTGGTTGTTGTTGTGTTGAGGTTGTTGTTGCGTTGTGGTTGTTGTTGTGTGGCCACAGAGCGACACGGAGAAACTCAAAGGACTTCCTGTGACTCCGTTCATGGACAGAGACCGCGTCTCCAAACCCTCGTCCCAGACCAGTTTCATCCGCTTCGTCCTCCTGCCGCTGTTCACCGAGCTCACCAAGCTCTTTACCTGTCTGGAGGTGAGAGGTCGACACCGCATCCCATAATCGAGACACATGATCGTCAATCCATCCGCCACCTCTTCCATGAAATGAAATTAATTGGACACTCACCATGTCGCGCAGCAACACCTTCTGGAGCCGGTGCAACACGCTCTGGATTATTACTCGGAGATGGAGAAGGCCAGCAGAGGAGAGGAGGCCGCCGGCAAACCGTGACCATGAGGTCCTCATAAGGTCCGAGACGCTACACGCTACAATATTTAAGAATAAGTCCAAGATTGCACTTGGTTAGACAATATGTCGAATTTGGACATGTGTCACGTTCAGGTTTTGCTTTGTTGTGTGTGTGTGTGTGTGTGTGTTCACTGCTCATGTGTTGGTAGCTTATATTAACAGCTTCCTTTTCTTCTGCCTTAAAATGATGATTTTGATTTTTAGACTGATTTGATTTGTGAAGTTTTGTTTTTCTGCTTTGTTAAAATGACAGCAGGTTTTTCAAGCATTTTCAAAAGTACTGACATTAAAAAAAAATTACAGTTTTTCACGACCGCAGGTTATTTGAATCACTTCATTTACAAATCCAAGAAAACAAAATGTCTCTTTTCAGAATAATTTACACAAAGAACGATTTTAGAGTTTAAAGAAATAAAGTAAGCGGAGCCCATCATTAGTGTTTCAGACAAAATGATATTAAATTAACAATATATCTTCAATATATACACAGTTATTAAGCCCAATACATTCTCTTGGCATTTAAACAGAAAGCATTGATCATTAGTGTTTTCATTTTCCTGATGTTAAGTTTTTTTTACTACCGACACGACACAGGAAACGTACAGAAGAAAAAACATTAATGTGCATGTGAGGTGGCGCTCAAAACCTAAATCGTCTTCATATTTCAAAGATTGGGAATGTTGTCCGGGATCAAATGAACGTTAGCAGCGTTAAATAAAAACTTCTTTGTCATTTCCTTCATTTGCAAACTAACCACCTGCAGCAAAATGGAGCTTTAGAGGCTCCAACAGCAGAAAATGTCTCTTAACCAATCGGAGTGGAGATTTCGATCCTTCAACGTGTTTTTCATAGTGTATTCCACGTGGACCACCAGCGAGGAGCTTATTCTCTAAACAGTGAGCGATCGCCGTGGTTACGCGGCGTGTTTGAGTCTCCACGACATAAACCGTCACGCGGTCTGAAACCAACACAGAGACTCAAACTCAACACAGACAGTTGGTGGCTTCAGGCCAAAGTCACAAAAACATGTCGTCTGGTGCCCCTGGTACATCAAAATGAACATTGATACAGATGAATATAAATATGGCAGCAACACATGAAAAACAAACACAAAGTGCAAAAAATGGTCCCGCTGATGCTCTGAAGTACCATTTTATCTCAATTCTGCAGATTTAATAAACTGGTCGAATCGGATTTTTTTCTCCTCGGGCTAAAATCAACATGAATCTTCCTGCAGCGTGTTTTCCTGTTCACACGGATCGTCATGTGATGCTCTAATAAAAACACGCTTCAGGCCATTCGTCATTTCTACAGAACATGAAATTCATCCCCCGACATGATCCAGCCTCTCCAGGTCTGTGATTGTGCTCCTCAGCGTTTTCCCCTTTAAACAATAAAAAACAAAAACTATACTTCCGAAGCAGCAGCACTAAACAAATAGTTCACAGATAACGTGACAGCTGAAGGGCGTCATGTGACCACAGCTTTTTTTTTTTTTTTTTTTTTGCTCAATGGCAGCATACCAGAAAAACACAGTTCTTATCTTTCCCCTTCAGTTGAAAACATTGAATGGGTGGATTGGTAGCCAGCGCGGTCACCATGGAAACACACGGAGCGCAGGGGGGCGGGACTTGCCTGTCGGGAGGCGGGACGTTTCACAAGATGCGGGACAGGAGCGGCTATGCTGCTAATTGAACATGATGGACTCAGGATCCTGGTTCATCATCTGAGCCATGTGCCGCAGGACGTCCTTCTTGGTGATGATGCCCAGGAGACGCCTGAGGGGACGCAGAGGTCAAAGGTCAGAGGTTACGCTTCTGGACCATGTCATAAAGCCAAGGGGCAATGTAAACCAAGCTTGTGATAATCACCACAGAAATGGATTCAGCCTGAATCAATGATCTGTTTTTTTCAGTGATTAAAGTAATATCAAATATAGTGTCGTTATGAGACTTGGCCACCAGAGGTCACTGTTTAACCACAATGTTGTTTTTAGAAACGTTGCTGCCTTTGAAACCATATTTTTATACTAAAGTTCAAATCAATGAATCAGTACCTATAATATTTATTCACGAATCATGAAAATCATATGATTGATCTTTTTTTTGGCGATTTATCCCCCCTCTTACCCGCTGCGGGTGACCAGACACTGGCGGAGGCCCAGCTTGCGGAAGATGTCCACCACGGTCTCCATGGGCGTGTGGTCGGTGACGGTGAAGGGGCTGAGGTTCAGGATGCGCCGCAGCTTCAGAGGCTGAGGGTTGCTGGCCGGCAGCTGAGGCGCGTCCTCGGTGAAGTAGACCACCGAGCTGCTCACCACGCCGTCCTGCTTCTGACGGGCCGTCTCTGATGGGGGGAAAACTCGTTTTAGAGAATGGGCCACAATTATCAGAATGGCTCCTGATGAGAGCAGGAGTCGTCCAAATGGAAGATTTTGACTAATAACGTCGTATTAGCCAATCCACACGAATTCTGAAAAACCATTGGGCTTACTGATGGCGAGCGTGAGGTCCCGGCGCTGCACGAAGCCGATGAGGCGCTCCGACTCTCGGGACATGACCACGGGGAAGCCGTTGTAATCGGTGTCTTTGATGAGCGCCTCCACGTCCTCCACCGTGGTGCTGTCCTGCGTCAGGACGGCCAGCGGAGGGTCGCTCCGCCGCGGGCGCATCACGTCGGTGGCCAGCGTGCGGTGCGTGAACTCGTCCCGGACGTCCAGGTACGGGTACCCGTTCAGCTGGATGTGCGACTCGTAGATCCCCTCCTTCCCGAAGGCGTCGGCGACCCACTTACTGGTGACGGCGGCGGCCATGAGCGGGACGATGTACTCCAGCCCGCCGGTCAGCTCGAACATGATGACCACCAGGGAGACGGTCATCCTGGTCACGCCCCCTGAGGACGGGAAAGTATCGACTGTGATCAATAATCAATAATGACAATGAATCATTCACATAGACTTTATTTCACAATGGTACAATCAGACGCTGCCACGGACGCACTCACCCAGACAGGCCGCCGCCCCCACCATGGCGTAGAGTCCCGGTGTGACGCAGTCGGCGCCGGGCCGGCACCAGTTCTTGAAGATGATCCAGTCGTGGTGGTGGTACGCCATCTGCTCCACGGCGATGCCCACGATGCGCCCGGCGATGGCGCCCACCGCCATGCTGGGGATGAAGAGGCCGGACGGGATCTGCAGACAAATGTTTTATTGTTAACTCTCATCGTCATCGCCGCCGCCGCCGTCTTCCTCCTGGTTCCCGACCTTCATGCCGAAGGTGAAGATGGTGATGACGATCTTGAAGACCAGGGCCAGGGCCAGCTGCCACAGGGCGTTGTAGACGCCAGGCCCGGCCGGCCGGTCTGGGATGTCGTCCACGGGCCGGCTCATGTTGGGGTTGTTGATGTAGTCGCAGAGCTGCGAGGACTCCAGGGCGCCGCAGTCGTTGAAGAGCTCCGAGATGAGCTCGCTGGTGCTGCGCCGCGTGTACGGGTTGGGGAAGGCCAGCACGGCCGTGATGCCCGTCACCGCGATGACCTCCAGGACCGGGTACTTGCCCAGCAGGGTGGTCTTCCTGCGCCGGCACCAGGCGATGTTGGCCCGGATGAAGAGGGTCCCCCACAGGCCCCCGAACACGCCCAGCAGGATGAAGGGCACCAGCTCGGCCATGTACCACGGCGTGTGGTACTCCACGTAGAACAGGACCAGGCGGCTGTTCCCAAAGGGGTTGATGGAGCGCAGCGTGAAGGCGGCCACCAGCGCGGCGAAGAAGGAGCGCCACAGCGTCTTCAGAGGGAAATAATAGCTCACCTGGAGGACGAGAAGAAGGAGGAGAGCGGGGTTCCTGGTTTGAGGACTGGGTGTACATTTTGAATTGCTTTATTTTCCTCTGCTCTAATACAACGTTTGAAAAAGAGGCACCTCCTCCAGGCTGAAGAGAACTCCTCCGATCGGAGCTCCGAAGGCCACCGACACTCCGGCGGCTGCGGCGGCAGATAACACCTGCGGACAGGAAGAAGAATTATCCTCCACTTCCTGTTTGGGGAACTTATCCAATGAAATAACTGTATGTCTTTGTTTTCTTTTAATTGGGCTGTCATTTTGCCGTACCTCTCTCCTCTTGCCCTCGTTCTTGCTGTATTTGGAGAAGAGGCTGCAGAAGAGGTTTCCACAGCAGCAGGCCACGTGGACCAGAGGTCCTTCCTTCCCCAGACTCAGACCCGACGACACGGCCAGAACCAGAGTCACCGTCTTTATCAGCAGGGTCCACTTCCCCAGGTAACCCCGGATGATGAAGCCACTGAGGATGGTCTTGATCTGCATATAATAATAATAATAATAATAATAATAATAATAATAATAATAATAATAATAATAATAATAATAATAATAATAATAATAATAATAATAATAATAATAATAATAATAATAATAATAATAATAATAATAATAATAATAATAATAATAATAATAATAATAATAATAATAATAATAATAATAATAATAATAATAATAATAATAATAATAATAATAATAATAATAATAATAATAATAATAATAATAATAATAATAATAATAATAATAATAATAATAATAATAATAATAATAATAATAATAATAATAATAATAATAATAATAATAATAATAATAATAATAATAATAATAATAATAATAATAATAATAATAATAATAATAATAATCATCATCTCACCTCTGGAATTCCTGAGCCACAGGCGTACGGAGCGAAGACTCGCACCAAAGAAACGGCAAGGAAGGAAAAAAGGAGCGCCCACAGGACGTACAGGAAGTAGTTCAACACGTACGCTCCGGCTCCCTGGAGGGGAATAACAACACAGCTGTCACTCAAACACCAAGTGACCATTCAATAAATCATTCATCTCCCACTTCCTGTCCCTCGGGAGGTTAAAGTTTACAGCCTCTAAAAATCAGTCAATCAAAATCATGCTCAGGTCTTACGTCAGCGTGGCCGGTCATTAGCTCCGCCCACTTCTGCCACTGAGGACACTTGTCCCGGTCGTCGAAGGTGGTCTCGTTGGACGTCCAGCAGCACTGCTCGTGACTGTACCAGAACGCAGACAGACACACACCCTCCTTCAGGTCCGTCATCCAGTCCACCGCCAGGTCGATCACTCCGGCCAACGTACCTGAGGAGGGGGGGGGGCGGAGCCTTGTCAGTTCACCTGGGGTTAACCACAGACTACAGCGGTAACCTGAGTGTGTGTGTGTGCAGTCACCTGAGAGCAGACCGATCAGCAGCATCACCACCCATCCTGACCAGGCGTCCAGCAGACTCTTGATCAGCTCCCACATGGATTCTTTACTCTTACTGGTTATCTGCCAGACAAACGAAATGTTGATTGGAAATACAACTAACACACACACATAAATACACACACACACACACACACACACACACACACACATAAATACACACATCCAGCACCGGACGCTTTTAACTCTTCTACTATAGACAATTATTTGAACCATTGTTACTATCATCCAACTTGTAATAATATATTGTAATATATTCATTATTTTTCCTCTTTGTCTATGTGTGTTTTTATATACATATATGTGTCTGTATATCTGTTTGAATGTATATATATTTTATAGTCTATATTTATAACCTTTTTTTAAATATTTAATGGGAGAACGTCTAATAACTGAAAGTAGCCTGCTCTGAATTTGTTTTCACAGTGAGTGTGTGTGTGTGTGCGTGTGTGTGTGTGTGTGGAACCTTGCGGTGTCGGTCCGTGTCTCTGGATTTCTCCCGGAGCCAGTCGATGGTGTGGAAGTCTTCGTACGTTCCCACGTCAGGAAACGGCTCGTCCAGGAAATCCATCAAGTTTCCGGCGCCGTTCATCTCCTCTGTGGGCGTGGCCCCGCTGACCCCTGGAACAGGAAGTAACCTTTCATCAAATCACTGTTTATATATGTGCATATTTTAACTGCAGTGATCACGCTTTAGTCTCACAGAAACTAAATGTTTCACCACAAAGGCACTACATTTCCCATCAGCCCCGCTCCCTTTACCCGACACACAACCACCTCAATGCATCAAATTAACCTTCTGACAGGAGGATTTATTTCACAATAAAAAAAAAGTATTTAAAATGAATTAAATGAATAAAAACGATTTTATAATATTATTAATTATTGGGCAGGACAACTTTACGTGATTGTGTTATATCCCAATTTTAATGATCGATAAATGATCAGATTTGATGAAGAGTATCTTTCCGTGGATCAGCTGATCTGAGTGATTGATAAACTACGCGTTTTATCACAAAATGATACGTCTATAAAATGATTATCGGATATTGCGATTGTTTTATGAGACCGTTAACAACTCCCAACGTTTAAATGATGCTGACGTCATACTTATATTCTTGCAGACTGGGGTTTTAATCCCACTGACACAGAGAAATATGAACATTGAAACCCTGGCTTGTTTATGTTAGCAGCCGATGCTAACGCTAGCGCTAGCAGCTTTAGCTCCAGCTGCGTTAGCGCAACACAATGGTGTTTTACCTTCGCCTGCCTCCATGTTCGGCTCCGTGTCGCAGGAGGAAAACGCGTTGAATTAAATTCCAAGTTAAATTACATCAGACATGACGGATTTTCACTGTTGAACAGAGGATATTTGAGCAGCAGGCAACAGACACACCGCACACTGAAACCTCGCGATACATGCTGAAACATCGCGAGACGTAATACGTTCTACCATGACGTCACAGCCCGAACCCATGTACGTGAAACTGAACCTAAAAATGGGAAAAGGACATGATATGTTCGAGTTTTTACATGTCATAATCACGTACAAATACGTTCTAATTATTTTACCTCCCAGCTGCTCAGATGATTTAATTTAAATGACAGAAAAGAAAGTGATTTATTATGGTCATTGTGACAAATCACTGCCCTGCTCTGTGTTTTCCCCGGTTCCTGTTCTCCCTGCTCGACCTGCCGGGTGGCTCTGGCCCCGCCCGCCTCACCTTGTCCCCGCTCTCGCCTGAGACACATCATTATCCTCCTGGAACTCAAACATCTCAGGACCTCCACCCCTGTCCTCCTCTCTCCTGCTTTGCACACCATCCCTCCATCTCGCCGCCTTCCTGCGCTGTTTGTGTGACCTTGGCATCATGAGTGGGAAACTGTGGACCGAGGAGCAGTTTAACTGTCCCGTGTGTCTGGACCTGCCCAATGACCCCGTCACCATCCCCTGCGGACACAGCTACTGCATGGCCTGCATCAAGGACTACTGGAGCAAGGACGACCCCAGCGGCTCCTACAGCTGCCCCCAATGCCGGCAGGCCTTCAGCCCCAAGCCCAAGCTGTCCAGGAACACCATGCTGTCTGAGGCCGTGGAGCAGCTCCGTAAAGGAGCCAGTAAATCCCAGGTGCGCGAGTCTATGCGCAGCGCCTCCTCCTCCAGAGCCAAAGGGAAGCTGGCCTCCTCCGAGGTGCCGTGCGACATGTGTAAAGGAGAGCAGCGTGCGGCGGTCAAGAGCTGCCTGACCTGCATGAGCTCCTACTGCGAGGCCCACCTGAAGCCCCACCAGACCAAGAAGAGCCTGAAGGCCCACGAGCTCATCGCCCCCACGGGGAACCTGTCGGAGAAGATCTGCACGCAGCACAAGTACCTGCAGGAGTTTGTGTGCCGGCCCTGTAAGATCTTCGTCTGCTGGCTGTGCACCAGCAACCAGCACAAAGGCCACGAGTGTGTGTCCACCAAGGCCGAACGGCTGGACAAACAGGTGAGGACACTCAATGAAGGACCATTGGTTGTTTTTCCGCTCTTTTTCATTCACTACACTGTACTTAACTACTACAATTATTATAGCCCGATGAACTTTTTTTTTTTTTGGTTTGTTGTCTCCACTGTCACTAATATTTAGTGTGTAAATGTATTTATTTTTTATTCTTTAGTATATATGATAAATATTAACATGTGTGGAGAATGGGAGGCGCAACCTTGGCAGTGGCTCATCCAAATACAGAAATGAAATTATAATAATAAATAAATATATGTATTTATTATTATTATACATATTATTATATGTTATTATATGTTATTATATGGAGTAGAAAGAAAGATGGCCGCTGTGTGTGTGTGGGGATTTCGTTCCTCTTTGTTCTGTGGGACGTGTCCCTGGCGAAGGAGTCGTCCTGCTGCCCAGATGAGAACATTCCAAACCACATTCCTGTCCGTTCATAACGCTCCACCCTCTCACGCTCGTTTCCTCCTGCTTGTCTTTTGTCTGGCGGGACGTCCCGTGCAGAAAGTGCTGTCAGAGATGCATTCAGAGAACCAGCAGCGGCTGAAGGACCGAGAGCAGGAGCTGAAGGACATGAGGAAGATGATGGAGGGGATGAAGGTGGGTGACTCACACACACACACACATTTGAGGAAAGGGAATCATGACATCATTTCCTGTGTGTGTGTCCTCTCAGCGCTCCTCAGACAGAGTCCAGGAGGACACGGAGCAGACGCTGTCGGAGCTGCAGCACTCTGTGCAGCGTCTGCAGGAGCTGGTGGAGCAGCTGATGGAGCAGGCGGAGCAGGAGAAGATGGGCCAGGCCCAGGAGGTCACCGGGAGCCTGGAGGCCCACATCAAGGAGCTGAGGAGGAGGGACAAGGAGATGAAGGAGCTGAACCGCTGCGAGGACCACATCCACTACCTGCAGGTAGACCGGGAGAGGAGACGCCGTGGATTCAAAAAGGACTTATCGTCATGGCAACGGAACTCTTAGACTCCTTTAACAGTTCTTACACAAAGCATTAAATGAACATAATAAAAAAGAATGTGCCTCTTGGCTGTAATTGTGATCAATTACAATAGGCACATGAGGAGATATTTGAAATAATCCTAAACAGATGTGAGCGGTGCATTGTGGGAGATGTAGAATCAAAGCTGATCAAGTGGGTTTCTTGTGTCGGGTCCCTCAGACGTACGAGTCCATGTGCGCCCCCCTGGAGTCGGGGGACCTCCCCTCTGTGGCGGTCAACCCCGAAGCTTCCTACGAGCCCGTACGAGACGTGATCCTGGACCTCAAGGAGCGAGTGGAGGACATGTGCAACGCGGAGCTGGTGAAGATCACGAAACAAGGTGAGAGGCTCTGGGTGAACTTTGCGTTTTTCATGTTTCCGCCTTCCTCATCTCATCCTCTCGTTGTTTCTGTTCCAGTCCACGACACCACTCTGTTCACTCTGGGAGACGGTGAGTTTAAAAGATATATATATATATACAGTATATATATTTTCTTTGTCACTTGTGTTGAGCTGTTTTTCACTCTACGTCACTTCCGGGTTTCCTCTCACAGCCAATCGGAGCTCAGGAGCCAAAGCAGGGATTTTAAAATGTGAGTATTTTCTTTGAAATTGAAACTTTTCTTGATGCTCATAATCTCACGATAACTTCTTTCTGACTTCCTGCAGTATTCTCTGGTTTGGGGTCCCGCAGCACCAGCAGCCGTTCGCCAGGTAATTCAATTGTTCTCATCGATGAATCTTTTCGCAGAAATAAACGTTCATAATGAATAACTCCTGTCTCTCAGCTCCTCCTCCCTCGGTCTCAGTTGGAGCTCGGAGTACAGACAGAAGAGGAATCGGTAATAACGTGAATTCAATGGTACATGAGTACAGTTTGTTCATTTGTTATATTGAACGCGAGTTTTTTTTTTTATTACGCAGGGGTCGGGGTCAGAGGTCAGGACGTGAGGAGCAGAGATTCACCACGAGGTGAGACAGGAAGAGGAAAACACAAAAACAAAGGAAGGAGCAGAGAGAAATAATATGTAAATGACCTCAATACAGACGCAGGACACTCCAGCTCCCCCGGAACCAGGAGGGAGGAGAGGAGCCCCAGACCCAGTCCGGCTCCAGCCCACAGGTCCTCTCCCTCCATCATGAGCCGGTCCAGTCAGAACCAGGAACCCAGTCCGCCTCAGACCCGCAGATCATCTCCATCCATCATGAGCCGGACCAGTCAGAACCAGGAACGCAGTCCGGCTCCGGCCCGCAGGTCCTCTCCCTCCATCATGAGCCGGTCCAGTCAGAACCAGGCCGCTCCGGCTGCAGCTCCTGCTCCGTCAGCTGGAGGTAGAATCCTGATCCAGAATCCAAACAGCTGACAGAACCTGAGCAGTGCAGTGAGGATGTTTTTTTGATTTGTTTTCCAGGTTTCAGTCGCATGGCGTCCATCAGCAGCCTGTTCCGCTCCCACCGGCGCTCCGCGGCCCAGAACGACCCGGCGGAGAGCACGCCGTCTGCAGGAGGAAACCCATGTAAGGCCAGCACAGGTTACTGTGTACATGATATTTACTTCCTACTATAAGACCTATTATATCGTTTGTTTGTTTTTTCTTGCACCAACGCACCACAGAAAATGCCTTGTAACCGCAAAATATTATTATTATTATCGTTTTTATTATTGTTATGTTTTATTATTGTTATTATTTATTTTTATTTTTATTATCATTATAATTTTTATTATGTTTTATTGTTATTTATTTTTATTTTTATTATCATTATCATTTTTATTATTATTATTATGTTTTATTGTTATTATTTATTTTTATTTATATTATCATTATTATAATTTTTTTATTTTTTATTATCTGTGTTTTAACCTCACAGGGGGGATGGATGCTCTGTGTGAGACACCAACAGAAAGTAAGACACCTTCCTGTGAATGTGTGATTGACAACACGTGTGTGCGTGTGTGTATTTTTTCTTGTTGTGTGTAACTGTGTTTTTTTTTTTTCTCCCTGCTCAGTTAATCCGGGTCTGTTCCTGGACTCTCCCTCTCCGGACCCCATGAACCACGCTCCTGTGTTCCCTTTATGTGAGTTCATCTTCCCAGTGTCTCAGGCCCACACACCACAAATGTGTGTCTGTGTGAGGTTTGTGTTGTCACCCATGGGACGCTTTGTGTGTTTTTTTTTGTTTTAACCTCACAGGGGGGATGGATGCTCTGTGTGAGACACCAACAGAAAGTAAGACACCTTCCTGTGAATGTGTGATTGACAACACGTGTGTGCGTGTGTGTATTTTTTCTTGTTGTGTGTAACTGTGTTTTTTTTTTTTCTCCCTGCTCAGTTAATCCGGGTCTGTTCCTGGACTCTCCCTCTCCGGACCCCATGAACCACGCTCCTGTGTTCCCTTTATGTGAGTTCATCTTCCCAGTGTCTCAGGCCCACACACCACAAATGTGTGTCTGTCTGTGTGAGGTTTGTGTTGTCACCCATGGGACGCTTTGTGTGTTTTTTTTTTTCTCTCACAGTGAGAGAAATCAGCATCGACAGCATCCAGGCTCCAGAGCCGAGGACCAGAGACGAGTTCCTGCAGTGTGAGTCTTTAAATCCAGTTTTTACCCTCCAGTGGAGCCTTCCACTGAGTCACACGGTGTTCAGTGATGTCATCACAGCCGTCTCCATGACAACCAAAGATTCCAGGCAATTCAGTCGTATCATCGATCCAGTGTTTCCCTGGTCAAGTTTGAACTTGAGTGTAGAGAAAGTTTGAATAATTCTCTCTCTCTCAGACGCGGTGACCTTGACCCTTGACCCCAACACGGCCCACAGACGCCTGGTTCTCTCCGAGGGGAACACGAAGGCCTCCCTGCAGGGCTCGGCTCAGTCCTGCGCCGACACGCCGCAGCGCTTCGACGGCTGGACGCAGGTGATGTGCGGCGCTCCTCTGTACGCACAGCGCTGCTACTGGGAGGTGGAATGGCGGGGGCGTGGCTCCTCGGTGGGCGTGGCCTACGGCGCGCTGAACCGGAAGGGCTCGGACGCCAGGTCCGGCCTCGGCTACAACGCCAAGTCGTGGACCCTGGAGCTGTCGGACACCTGCTGCTCGGCCATGCACGACAACGAGAAGCGGGACATCCCGGTGACCTACTCGCCGCGGCTGGGCGTGTTCCTGGACCTGTGCGTGGGCGCGCTGGCCTTCTACAGCGTGGCGGGGAGCATGACGCACCTCCACACCTTCCGCACCAACTTCACCCAGCCGCTGTACGCCGCCTTCGGGGTGGGCAGCGGGGTCGGGGTGGGCCTGGACTTCGCCCTGGGACAGTTCACCACCAGCACGGACAGCGTCAGGATCTGTCCCATGTGAGGACGATGACATCATCGCGGGGTGAATTGAAGTTATCACTGTATAAATAAATGGAATACATTCATATACATTTAAGTAATAACTTACTGAAGTTAAGTTGACGCAAACCAAAAACTCATAACACTAAACCAGTTTTTTTGTTTCCAGAACTTTATTTAAAAAAAGAGGCAACTGAAGAACAGCCACATGTAGTTGACAGAGGATTGTGGGATGAGAGGACGACTTTTTATATTTCAGCCAAAGAAAGACACAAACCGTCTCACGTCTTCTCTCCGATCCCACAAACATACAGGACGTGAATCCTTCGTTAAATATGTTACAGCTAATTAGTACGACGCATGTAAGTTTTCCATTTCTTTGGAAATAATAATCAAACTGAGCTGGATTTGGTTCCCTTGTCGGTGTATAAAAGCAAAAAAAAAAAGCCAAATAAAATAAAAACGCTAAATATATTAAAATCTTATGACAGAACGTTAGCCAATATAGTTACATCCAATATGCTAATTCTCCTCATTAATATGTTAGAATCTATAAACTTCACATAGTGACGTCGGCAAAACAAAGTAGAAGTGCAGTCATTGAGCGGCTGGATTCACGCAGGGGTCACAGGGGTCAAGCACAAAGCTCCAGATTTCCTGCTCGTGAAATGACATCACTCTTAAATGCGCCGTTGCCAAAGTGTCCACCGCACGCGTCCTTGAGCTACACCCGTTGACCAATAATAATAATAATAAATCCAGACGTGACGTACAGTGCGAAACTCCAGGCCTGAAATGAGGAGGTGAAATGTGACTCTTCCTCTTCGTCCCACCGAGTGCAAACGGACACGGAATAAAACCGTATGTACAAACATGACGAGGAACACGCCTCAGAGGCGTGCTTCAACCGAAGGCCTCATACCGTTAAAAACACACACACACACACACACACACACACGCTCCTCAAGGGAAAGCAGGTCTACATTTGGTCCTGGCCTCTGGCCCGGCCCCTCCCATCGGCTGACAGGTGCATGCTGGGACATGAGGGATAATGGCAGGCGGCAGGTAACGGGGTTCTCGTGTACACGATTAAAAATTGGATTTGGACTCAAACTTTTCCAGAACGAGCCCTTGGAATTTTTGAGACTCTGGATGCTCCGCCCCTTTTTCTTCTCCTTCACCTTTACCTTTACTTTCACAAATCAACATGCAGAGACCATCTTCTCCTCTCTCTCTTTCTCCCCTCGTCACTTCCACAAACCCTCCACCACGTACACATCCCTCCTCCACCTGAGCATCCAGAGCCTCACAGGAAACACACGGAAGCGAAGACATCTAAACGCTGAGGAGACGCTAAAAACTGTCCAATCAGAGGAATTGTGCTTCTCAAATCCAGTCATAAAAAGCAGGCCCTGACTGGTCTCTCCAAAGGCAGAGAGGGGGAGGAGCCTGTCCTCCTCCTCCTCCTCAGCGCTTGGTCGAACTTGATTGGACGTGGGAGCTGGCGGCGAGACGACTGCGCCGCTCTTTAAGGTTCCCCCAATGGGGAGGGGGCAGGGCCAGGGAGGTGGGGTGAGGAGGAGGGACGGGGTTGGAGGAGGCCCGCCCGGCCCGGGCCCCGATCATGGCCGGGAGGCTCTGGTTGCGCCTCAGGCCGTCCAGCAGGCTCCCGCCCCCCGTCGACACAAACGTGGCCGAATCCTGACGCGGCGCCGCGGCCTCCGACTTGGAGCCGCGGAGCACCTTGGTGAGGCCCAGCCGCCGCAGCCTCTCCACCAGGCCCACCACGGCCGGGTCCGGCCGGGACCGGCCCGGGGGGAAGAGCAACGGAGAGTTCTGGGAGGGGCTGGGCAGGTCGGGGTGGGGGGCGCGGCCCAGGTTCAGACCGTAAACGTCCTGGAGGAACAGCTCGGCCGGCCGAGAGGCCAGGAAGTTGTCGGGCGGGTGCTGACGGGACTCTGGGGGCCCGGGGGAGCGAGGGGGGGAGTGCGTGGGGGAGTTGGGGGGCGTGCCGGGGAGGAAACGGAGGAGGGGCTGTCTGGGGGCCGTCCTGGGAGAGGAAGGGGGCCTGTCGGTGGACACCTGTGCAGAAATGCCTCGCTCCAACACCAGCTTGGCCAGGCTGCAGGCGGAGGGGGCGGGGCGTCGGGGCGGGAAGGCGTCGCCCAGGCTCAGTCTGCAGGGCGTCACCGGGGTGCTGGGACCGGTCCTCATGGAACTGGGGGTGTTGGCCATGAGAGGAGACTGGGAACTGAAAACCACAGAGGGGTGCGGGTCAGGATTCTCTCTTTCCCACCATGCACCTGGACATGATCGAAAGACAGAAACTCACCTTGCGGTGACCTGCGTGATGTCACTGGGGTGCAGGATCCGGCAGGTGGTGAAGGTGTAGGTGGAGAAGGTGGAGCTCTGACACTTTCCTGGATTCAGGACTGAACACACGTAAAAAATGAAAAACACGCAGATTATATTCATCAAGCCACTAAACCGCCAGGTGTTTTTACCGGAGGAAGAAGCCGCGGCGGACGCCGAGGTCACTGGGACGGAGGGACACGATTGGCTGGACGTCTCAGAGACACGAGGCGCCACACACACGTCTGAGCGAGGCGCCGAGGATGATGGGGGATTTGCGGGGGACAGAGGTGGGAGGGGCGACGCCGAGCGCTTCCTGTCCCTCCTCTCCTCCGGGGTGGAGGTGTAGCGCACCTTGAAGGTGATCCCGCCCTCCCCCTCCTCCTCCTCCTCCTCCTCTTTACCGCGCTCCGCCGCACCTTTCTCTCCGCGCTCCTCGCCCTCCTCGTCCTCCTCCATGTCGGACAGGCGGTACACGGCGTCCTGGGCCAGGGGGCGGAAACCTTTGGTCACCACGCCGGGGTGGGGGTCCAGGATGGTGGCCAGGTGAGGCTGGGCCAGCTGCTGCCAGTGATGGAGCGTCAGGGAACCTGGGACACACGCGGTCAGGGAGCTAATTATTATTATTATTATAATTCATATTGCCAATTTTTTCATTTCTACCTTCCATGGGCTTGACGATCTGCAGCTTCTCGGGGAGGAAGGTCTTGAACACGCCGGAGCCGAAGGAGAGCTCCGACAGGTTGGAGAAGGAGGAGACGGTGCTGCCGGCGGGGGAGGAGCATCCGCTGGCCCCGCCCTCCGCCTCCTGCAGCTTCCTGTCCCGCTCCGCCTGGAAGAACTGACGCTCACACAGGAAGTTCTGCCTCCGCAGAGAGAGGCGGTGCAGCGCTCGGGTCAGGTCGTTCCCTCCGGGGGCGCCGGGCTGACCCATCCGGACCTCCTGCCTGCACACGGGTTCCGATTATTGATTATGGATCACTTCGTCCCAGGAGAGGATCGCCTATTGATGGCCCATCCATTCATTTTATCTACACGCTGGGATCTCATTCTATTTTCCCGGGCCCAGGAGAATGAACCCACCCCTGATTGGACGAGAAGGGCTGAGCCGTCATCACCAGCGAGCTCTGACCCGAGCCGGGGATCGGGGGCGTGGCCGGAGCCGAGCGCGGCGAGGAGGAGTTGACGGAGCGCACGGTCTGGAAGACTCGCTTCTGAGAGCTTCTGCAGGAGGCAGAGGTCAAAGGTCAGAAACAAGGTCAAGCAGAGGTCCAAGCTCAATTCTCTCCTCTCACCTTTGGTCCTGAAAGGCAGATTCTTCTTCTTCACTCAGCTCCCGCCTCATGGTGCCCTCGATCTCGGCTGCCAGGGAGTCCTGCACGCACGCACGGGTTCAAAGACGCCCACCCGTCCCATTTCATCTGTAATCCATCAAGGTGTGCGTGTGCTCCTCACCATGGGGTAGAGTCCGTAGGAGAGGTGGCGTCTCATTCCAGCGGAGGGAGTGTTCCTACTGCGAAGATCTCTGATCTCCTCCTGAGACTCGTGGAGCATCTCCACGCACTCGATGTTCCTCTCCGCCAACTCGTTCAGCTGAAGGCGCACGCGCACGCGCACGCACACGCACACGCACACGGGGGTATTTATTCCTGTCCGGGACGAGGAAGGAAGGGGACACTTGGATGGGACCTACCTCAGCTGTGAGCTGTCTCTGAGCATCTTTGGACGCCTGCAGGTGGATCCTCAGCTCCTCCTTCTCCAGAGCCAACTGCACGCAAACAACATTTAATTCTCGGCATACAAAAGCACACGCAGACGCACACAGACACACACACCTCCTTCACTCTGTGCTGCAGCTCCACGATCTGCGAGAGCAGCTGGGCGATTTCCTCCTGGTGTCGGAGAAGCTCCTCGTTCTTCTGAGACAACTCGTCCGACAGAGAAACCATCTGCGCGTTGGACTCGCCTGGAGGCAAACAGGAGGCGTCACACAATGAGCCGCGTGCGCGTGTGCGTGTGCGTGCGACACTCACGGAGCTCTTTGACACAGTCGCTGACCAGCTGCTGCTCCTTCTCCTCGTACGTGACGGTGTCTCTCTTCAGCTGACACGCCTGCGGAGGAACACACACGTGACCAGTCGGACGCGCGGCCACAAATACCGCCCGGGGATCCACGCCGCGCCTCCTACCTCCGACCTGAGCGACAGGTTCTCCTCCTCCAGCTCCTGCAGCTTGCTGTGCAGAGCCTCCAGCTGGGAGAGCGCGGCCTGGGCGCTTCCTCCCAGGGGCCTTCGCTGCGTCAGCGGCGTGGACGCGCTGGAGTCCGTCTCGCTCTCCTCCGAGGCGCTGGCCACCATCCTCAGCAGCTCGTCCTTCTGACTCAGCTCGTGCTGCAGCTGCTGGACCTGGTCAGAGGAGATCAGATCTTCAGATGTCCTTCTTCTCCGTGGCTCTATTCTAAGGAAAGACGAAAAAGGCCACCTGGTCCAGGGCCTGGGCCAGCTGCTCCTCCACGGCCTCGTTGCGTTCCTGCAGCAGGTTGTTCCTCTGCAGCAGAGACTGACCGATCCGAGCGGCCAGCTCCAGGTCCCTGTCCCGCTGTCCAATGGGAAAGGAGCAGGGAGGTCAGAAGGCCGCGCGGGGACGGCGGCGTATAGCAGAGGGAGAGCGAGAGGAACCTACCTCCGCCAGAAGCTGGGTCACCATCTCCATGTCACTGTACGTCGTGGTCATCTGCTCCGCTCGATCTGCACCGAGGACTGGACGGAGAACACACTGAAGGTGACCAATCGAACGTGATCATTCAGGAAAAGGCGGGAAAAAACTCAAAGGACTCAATCTCCAAGTTCACAGTAAAACCTTCTGACCACGAGCAACGACAAGCACAGTTGCGGCTGGTCCGAGGGTCTCACACACACACACACACACACAGCTGCCTACATCTGCGCACACACACACTGCATGCAGACGGCAGAGAGCAGCAGGACAGACCTTTGGAGAGGCTCTGAGAGCCGGGGTGAGAATAGGAGGAGGGCTCCAAAGACAGATACGCTAGAGAGAGAGAGAAGAGAGGGTTAGTCAGTGGAGGAGAGGAAAGAGAGGGGGAGCGAGAGAGAGAGAGAGAGAGAGAGAGAGAGAGCTTCACTACATCCACTCTCACTTAATGGATTCTGAATCTACGCGTCGGTGACTTGCTGGAACCTGAGCGGCTCTCACCTGCGCCAGACTCCGCCCCCTTCCACCTGTTCAAAGACAAGCGGCGTCATCTGGTTCCCAGAGATAAATGTTACATATCTTTGAATATATCATATAATAGCATGGAAAGCCCACTCTCAAGTAGCCCCTGAACGGACCCAGGAAAAGAAACACATTAGGATTAGGTATGAGAGAAAAACGATCACTTTATCTAAAGCTATTATAATAATACGAATAAATAAAAAATCTCACTGAGGATAATGTAAATAGAAAGTGGAGCAGCTGTCCAGTAATCTGAGGCCGACAATGACCTCTGACCTCTGTGGCCACAATCAGAGATAGAAATAGCCTGTGCACAACACAGCTCTGCAGCACAGGAAACACACACACACACGCACAAAATACACAATGCATTGAATCTCACGCTATTACCGAACACCAGCCAGAAAAGCAAACGTTTTCTACAGGAAGTGGATTTGTGAGCTTGGATTACGGAGGACACGCAGACGTATTCCCAGATTAGAAAGCATTAGAACCAATTGTTCTATAGCTGTCCACGTGTGACAAGCGTGACTCATCTTCTTCTACAGACCAAACCACACAACATATATGTAGATTTAAATCAAAATCACTATTAAAAATAATAATAATTCTTATAATAATAATAATAATAATAATAATAATAATAATAATAATAATAATAATAATAATAATAATAATAATAATAATAATAATAATAATAATAATAATAATAATAATAATAATAATAATAATAATAATAATAATAATAATAATAATAATAATAATAATAATAATAATAATAATAATAATAATAATAATAATAATAATAATAATAATAATAATAATAATAATAATAATAATAATAATAATAATAATAATAATAATAATAATAATAATAATAATAATAATAATAATAATAATAATAATGATAATAATGATAATAATAATTCATATAATAATAATAATAATACTAATAATAATAATAATTCTTATAATAATAATAATAATAATAATAATAATAATAATAATAATAATAATAATAATAATAATAATAATAATAATAACATAAAATGGACACTGCAATGAATGCATGTTCATTCTCCCGATTGTTGCAGGAGGCATCTGCACATTAACATTCCATCTCTCCGCAAGTGCATCACCACTATTTATAATCCAGACGGGCTTTGACACAGTGGAACCAGCGGAAATATGAAACCGAAGCTCCCGGAGTGTAACTCTGTCTCTCTCACACGTGCAATACTTTGTACTCAAATCAGGAAAACTCCAATTTGAAATATTCCACTGTTGGTCAGGAGTTGAACTTCAGAGCTCGGACTGGTTCTGTTTTTTATCCTCAGCTATAGTAGTCGTACATCAGCAAAGCGAATAAACTGCGAGAGCAAATGTGTTTATATGAATTAATATTAAATATAAAACAGGAAGCAGCGAAGGAGGAAACGCGAACGATTCATTTATGCATACCACCGCAACTATTTGAATGAAACACTAACGAGCACGGACGCTCCTCCTCCTCCCTGACCTTCAGACGTCTCCACTCACCTTCTGCAGCAAAGCCATCGTAAAGCTCCTCGTTTACCACCGGCATGTCCCTGGACTCCTTCTCTACAGTCCTGTCTTCATCACTCTGGAAAGTCCCCCTCTCCTCACCTCCTCACCCCCCCTCTGTCCCGTGACTGCAACCCTGGATTTGAACTCGGCTGTGGCTGGACCTCCCGCCTCCCTCCCTCCCTTACTTTCTCCCTCCTCCCTCACTGTAAACTCTGTGTGTCCAGCACACACACACACACACACAATGAAATCCCTGTGATTTGGATTGAAGAGGATCTGTTTGACATGAAACTCTCACATGTCCAGTGCACCGATACACGCGCACACACACACCATCTGCTCAGTCACGTGGCCACAGCCTCGACCAATCGCACGACGGCAGCCACAGACGAACGCACACTTTCAACATGTCCGTCCAGAGGACTTCTTTAAAACGAGCGTAGTCGCTGCAGCAGCGAACGTGTGCTGTACGAGAAGATTGAAGATGAACACGTACTCATGTAGCGGAAGGTCTCCTCGGCCAGCAAGGGGGAGATGGCTTTGTGCTGCCCGGGGGCTTCATCCGGAGAGCAGCCGGGGGAGACCACCCAGTCCTGGCTGTCCGACAGGTACATGGAGCCGGCCGACTCGGAACCCACGGAACCCGAGCCCAGACGCCTGGTGCTGCTGCCCAGCCCCTCGTCTGTGGGAGGACACACGCAGCTCAAATATGATTTACTCTGTCCATTAAATTGTAGTGAGTCAAAATGATGTTCTTCTTATGTCTCAAAGTGAAAAAAATGAATGAATGTGGCCAAGGTGAGCTAGTGTCAGGCTGATGACTCGAGTGCGTGGGTGTGTGTGCGTGTGGTGTGTGTGTGTGGTGTGTGTGTGTGTGTGTGTGTGTGTGTGTGTGTGTGGTGTGTGTGTGCGTGTGGTGTGTGGTGTGTGTTTGTGTGGTGTGTGTGTGTGTGTGTGTGTGTGTGGTGCGTGTGGTGTGTGTGTGTGTGTGTGTGTGGTGTGTGGTGTGTGTGTGTGCGTGTGGTGTGTGGTGTGTGTTTGTGTGGTGTGTGGTGTGTGGTATGTGGTGTGTGTGTGTGTGTGTTGTGCTGGCTCAGACGGTGTCCTTCCACTTCAGCAGATATGTGGTTTACTGGGACAGATGGGGCTATTTATAGCATCAGACCTGAAGCCAGTGTACTTCATATTAAAATTCTGCAGCATCAGTGTAGATTACAGATTACAGATTATAGATTATAAATTAGAGACACAGTCCTGTACCTGTCTCTGTGCTGGACTCTTTCTTCTCCACCGCCCGGGGTTTGACCTCAAACATGTCTTCGGATCGGGATGTGCGTAGCTGTACAGAAAGACGGGGACTGCTAGGGCCACGGCATCACATCCTGCTCCTGCACAGACGCGCGGTGCGCGCGCACACACACACACACCTTTACCTGAAACAGAGGAAGAAGAGATAAGATAATGATAATATATGATAACGAAATAATATCACAAAAACGAAAGTGGCTTCAATCATCCATAATCAAAAGGTTGAAGTGGACTAATCAGTGAATCATTACTGTGAGAGTGAGTGTGTGTGTGTGTGTGTGGGTTGGTTTGTTCTCTCCTGCCCACTTGCTGACATTTCTGCCGAGATTTCTGTGGGACACTTTAAGTCACAAAAACAAGATGGCTGTTGCACTGTAACTGTCATTTATTTTTATTTTCCTTCTGGTGAGCCACATGCTGTTGAAGAGGGGCCCGGGGGGCAGACACACTGAGTCCTCCCACTTCCTGTTGCCCGTCTCCTTGGGGACGGTTCCAGGCCTTATATGGACGACTGGAGGACACAGGATGTGCTTAACATGTGCTGCTCTGTACTGACACACTGTAACCGGCTGCTCTGATATTTATTCACACATTTAATTTGATTCTATTTCCTGTTAGAAAGGGGATGTGATTTCTAATAATAGGGTCAACATAGAAGTATCCGAGGGATCCTACACTTCCCACAATGCAACATGGTAGCATGCGTCATCAGACTATCCCTGTTTGATAAACACTCACACCTAACAAATAACACACACCCCTCACATGAACAGTTACTGGAAATAAAAACCTCAGGCCAGACGGACGCCAGCCATCAGCAACATCTGCATCGCGGACCTGAAAGCGTGGCCTGTAGCTGGGCTGTAAGTGTGTGTGTGTGTGTGTAGAAGGACACAATCCGTTTGTGCTTCACTTACATAACAGTGAAGCTGAAACCATTTGCTCCACAGAGGAGATTACTGTGATACATGCAGCAGCCTCCTCTAACACAGACTCATCATTACTCTGAGTCAAAGACATTCTGTATATATATACATATTCATATTCATCTCCCAGATATATTCTGAACCACAGTGACTCATAGTGACTCAGAGTTTCTAATAATATCACCCTTTTCCTCTGGTTCCTCCTTGAAGCAGGAGAAGATTAGATTCCATACAGAAATCTGGAAAAGTATTCTGGTGACAGAGAGATGTAGGAAATGACAATGAACGGCAGCATTGAACAGACACACACACGGCGTGTCCCTGCTGACATCAGCTCGTATCATGTCTTATCTGAGCCTCCAGATAATGCTCCTATCCGCAGTGACCTACAAGCAGTGTCCCAAGTACTCACATTCAAATAAAAACCCACAATGGGCAAGGCAGCAACACCGTCCGCTCTGACGCTGTGGACAGATCCGTCTTTGCGTTTTAATAAAGTGAGGACAAAGGAGACAGTGTGAGACACGAACTGCTTCCTGTCAGACCCTCTCAACCTAAAATGATAGTTTAACTCGTTGATCTGAACAACTGAAAGCTTATTGCAACTAATACATTCCATTCACTCAGGGCTGCTTCCCAAATCAGTGAACGAATACATCAAATTACTTCCAAATACCCAAATGTGTTAAATGTATATTTGTGTATTCTGGAGAAATATTCATGATTTAAAGGCTGTTTCCCTGTTTAGCTAACCACCCCGTGCTAACGGGCGGAGGCTGCTGACATTAAACTCCACGCGTTTGTGTTTCATTTACAGATAATAAAAAATAATAATCAGGACACTCGGGTATTTTAACACGCTACATGGGCTAACGCTAGCTGTGTTTTCGCACGAACAGATACACATTAGCTCGTGCTGTAGCTGCGTTAGCCGTCAGGCTAACAACAACACAACTGTTGTGTATTCCTGTTTGTTGGATTGATGACAATTAGATAACGTGTTTCTCTTCAGCGGATGAGGACATGACACACTCTCCGCTAACGCCACACACCGTTAGCTCTGTTAGCAGTAGCATCGAAACATGATAGATATCCGATCAGATGATCGATAATCACACACCTTACCCTGTATCGATATGATTCCGCAGCATGAGGAGAACCGTCAGCTTCCGTCCGCTCCTCACTGACAGCCTCAAACAATGGAGGACGGAAACACACGCGTCATCAACGACCGACGGCTGGAGGAGAGACGTCATCATTCTACGACACTTGTCCTGTCAAAATAAGAGTCGTTTGTACTTTTGCACCTTTACTATATTTTCGTACATTTATTCAAACGCTCCCTCAGGGCAGACGCATGTAAATGTTGTAATATCAATTATATAATATATATAACAATATATAGTACGTTGTAGGCGTCTCAAACTTCCAAACCGAGGTCCGGATGCAGAAAAGACTGCAAACGCATCCATCATGGATGGGATGCCGAACGCGCTGGTCTTGGTCCCGTGTCCCTTGGACATTTGGAAGTAGGTCAAAGGTAAAAAAACGCCCAAAAGTGTCTCACAATTTGACCCACTTCCCTATGTCTGAGTGACACGGGACCAAGACCATCGCGTTCGGCATCCCTGAAAACCCCTAGGGACCAAATTTCATCTCTCTAGCAAGGACGCTTCACCAAAACCCTAACCGTTTTCCCAAATTAGGGTTTCGGTCAACCCTAACCCTAACCCTAATTCCAGAGTTATAGTGGTTATAAGAGTGGAATTAGAGTTAGGGTTTTGATGAAGGGTTGCTGCTGAAGAGATGAAATCTGGTCTCTAGGGGTTTTCAGTGATGCCGAACGCGATGGTCTTGGTCCTGTGCCACTCGGACATCGGGAAGTAGGTCAAAGGTCAAAAATCCCTGTAGTGTCTCACACTTTGACCCACTTTCCGATGTCCGAGTGACACGGGACCAAGACCATCGCATTCGGCATCCCTGAAAACCCTAAGGGACCAAATTTCATCTCTCTAGCAGGGACGCTTCACCAAAACCCTAACCGTTTTTCCAAATTAGGGTTTCGGTCAACCCTAACCCTAACCCTAATTCCAGAGTTATAGGGGTTATAAGAGTGGAACTAGGGTTAGGGTTTTGGTGAAGGGTTGCTGCTAGAGAGATGAAATTTGGTCCCTAGGGGTTTTCGGGGATGCCGAACGCGATGGTCCTGGTCCCGTGTCCCTCGGACATCGGGAAGTGGGTCAAAGTGTGAGACACTTTGGGGCTTTTTGACCTTTGACCTACTTCCCGATGTCCGAGCGACACGGGACCAA
>JAFBJU010010940.1:883058-896233 GCA_016785305.1 Colistium nudipinnis
TGGAATTAGGGTTAGGGTTTTGGTGAAGGGTCGATGCTGGAGAGATAAAATTTGGCAACTAGGGGTTTTCAGGGATGCCGAAAAAGCTGGTCTTGGTCCTGTGTTGCTCGGAAATCGGGAAGTAGGTCAAAGGTCAAAAAGCCCCGTAGTGTCTCACACTTTGACCCACTTCCCGATGTCTGAGTGACACAGGACCAAGACCATCGCGTTCGGCATCCCTGAAAACCCCCCTGTACCAATTTTCATCTCTCTTGCAGCAACCCTTCACCAAAACCCTAAGCCACACAATGCACATGTTTGAGTTTTTTCATTTCTCCCGTTAATCTATAAATAAATAAACTAAGCACACGCAGTTGGAAAGCTGATTTTTTTTATTACAGTTTCTACTCAAACACGGATATGTGTGTTCTATCTATGTACAATCACATGAAGGTGAAACTTTACGGTTATATCACAGATTCAAATCATCACTAATAGAGTGTATATATATATATGTGTAGTAAAAGTAAATAAAACTTGTTGTGGCTTGGTGTCAGTATCAGCACAATCTAACTGTCATCAGTTCACACACATTTCAGTCAGAGACACAAACTAGAGTTGGACATGAGGACGAGAGGATGAGCACATTTCATCCAGTGATTAATAGGGGAAGTTTATATTGAT
This sequence comes from Colistium nudipinnis, assembly GCA_016785305.1. Taxonomy (NCBI): domain Eukaryota; kingdom Metazoa; phylum Chordata; class Actinopteri; order Pleuronectiformes; family Rhombosoleidae; genus Colistium; species Colistium nudipinnis. The sequence goes on from JAFBJU010010940.1 coordinate 883,722, forward strand.
GTAATAGCTTTGAGTTTATATCGTCATAATTGTTTTCATATCTCACAAAGACAGGGGGAAAGGCTCTAACAGAACAGAACACTGAGAGCAGTTTCTGTTTTTGTTTTCGACTCCGTGTCCCAAACCTCGATCAGTTATTCAGAGCTGGACGTAGATTGTCTTGTGAGTTGGGAGGTTTAAAATAATAATAATATTAATAATGATGATGAAGGTTCCCAAGCAGCCGAGCAGATGGTGCAGCGCTGGCCCACAGTGGTCCCTGGGACTCTGTGTGTCAGTGAGTTCAGAGTGGACACGTTCACTTCCTCCAGCAGCAGCTTCCTGCTAGGCAGATTCATCTTTGCTCTGTCGGATGTCGGCCACGCTCTCTGGAACCCGAGCCACCATCCCCTCCAGAGACCTCGTCAGACAGATCTGACACCCGAGGCGTGACCTGAAGAAACGCGCGAGGAGCACGTCACACATATGACATTACAACAAGCACATGTAGACGTTTATGTATCGTTTCACCGTTTCATTTTTATTTCAGAGGGAAATACCGCATTTAGGAGATTTAGCTAGTTCTCAATACTTATTGTAACCATCAGCCGGCAAGAGCAAATATTCATACATTCTATCTGTTTCACCTTTGACTAACAAACTGTAGGAATTAAGCATGTCACCGTCCACAAAGGAAAATGATGAAAGAGTGCACTGAGTGAACTCATGAACTCTGAGCATTCAAGGTCCTTACGTGTCTGTGAGGCCGTACGCCAGGTCCAGCATGTCCAGCTCCTCGTCTGTGATTGGTCCCAGAGTCTTGAAGACTTCTTCATCAAAGATCAGATGGCATGTGGAGCAGGCCAGCGTTCCTTCACACGCTCCTACAGAGCACACACACACACACACACACACGCGCGTTTAACTCTATGATCCACAAAGTGAGATGCAGCTCAGTTGCAACACGGGGAATGCGAGACGTGTTGAAACATCACAAGTCCCGAGCGGCAGGATGAATAATGGGCAAAGACGAAAGAGGAGAACGTACCAAAAAAAAGGACTCAGAGACTTTGTCAATATTGAGTAACACAAACTAGTAAACCTCAGGCAATGACAACATCCTGCAGGAAAAATATCTGTGTGTTTACATACCAAAGCCATCAAAGTCCAGGTCTTCGTTAATGACCACATCCAGCAGCGAGTCTCCGGTGGAGCCCTTCACGGACACCTTCTCCCCGTCTCTGTTGATGAAGTGGACCAACACCTTGTTGTCCGACCTGACACAAACACACCAAAAAACACAACTTTAATCTTCCGTTCAAACACACGGGATTCATAGTTGAAGCAAAAACCTATTTGTTGAATGGAGGTAATCACTGCCCTCTGGTGCTTCGAGCTGTGGCGTCGGTTGCCCCCTGTGTACAAACATGTCAAAGAAAGGTCTATATATCGAGCACACAGCCTGCAGAATTTATATTTATCCAGCCAAATACATCAACAACCAGTTTGGCTTGTTTAAAGGCGCATTTTTTCCGTAAAACTGCCCCTGAAATTAATTCCCACCGTTCCCTGACCATTCCCGTAATCATTTTAAACTCATTGACATTCAGGGAAACATAAGATCAGTGAAAACTCTGTAATCTGTTTTACATCCAAACAATGCTAAATCCTGCGGATTACTGCACTAAGTGGATTAATTATTTTACATTTTTTGGGGCAAACCAAACCATGTTAACAGTTGGGTTGCGCAACCCACCTCCCTGGTAGTCCACCAGGCCTGTCCCTGGGTCCCCTTAGGGTCCCCTCAGCCTCAAAAACAAGGTCCCAATGGTTCACACCATCACAGTCTCACAATGTACAACCACAAAAACCCTTTAATCACCAGGCTGTTGTCCCTAAAATGCACCAGACTCCATTTAAAAATGTGACACTTTATTAATGCACGTGATCGAACTGCAGTAGGTTAGTTTTATTGTATTTATGGCAATAAAACCTGTTTATTTTTAAACTACATTATGTAATTAATGTATTGGTGACATTACACATAATGAATGCAAGGGTAAATATTTGTGTAGGATATGTTTTTCTGAAAAAAATAATATGTTTACACATATTTGAATCGTATTTTCAAATATTCTCAAATTTCGAAATAGTATTTTTTAAAGGTCTTAAAAGTTCTAGTTTGTTTGTGAAAAGTCTTTTTTTTTAATCAAAGTTCATAAAAAGAATTGAATCCAACTAGCTGCTGGTTTCAGAAAGAAAGCAAATAATCAACGGGAGTCTGGAGAACAAATTTACTCCCCGGGTTTGGCGGCTCCTCCTCGGTTGAGTAACTCACCTGAGCGGCCGGGGGTCGGTGCTGAAGCTCCGCGGTGCCGCCAACCTGACGCCCGCGGTCACCGCCGCCGTCCTCCGGGTGAAGTCCCGTAACCTGGCGGGGTTGAGTCTCCGCAGCACTGTGACCAGAGCCATGTCCCGGGACCGCTGCGCTCTGATGGGGGGGAGACGTGAGGCAAAGGCTCGTGTCTTCTCCGGAGCTCTGTGCCCGGAACAACCAGGCTAAGCTAGCTGCGTTAACCTGTTTTAGCTGCGGCGCGTCACTGTGTCACGGTCGCGCTCATGACGTCACGTGCAGCCTGCGGCAAAGCGTTAAGAACCGTTGTGTGTATGTGTGTGCGTATGATCGCCGGAAGCAGAAGTATCGTCTTTATCTGCATGTGTGAGAGTACAGTTGGAAGTGTATTTTCTCTAAGTGCCACTTCCGGTCAGGACGGCAACAAAAATAAAAGCTTTTCAAAAATAAAAACATTCAACGCGCTGCACAAACACACACGTGATAAGTGTTTTTATTTTTATTTACCACGTGTTTATCTGTGCTTCAGTACACAGTGTGATATAGTCAGTACGTAACAACCTGCAACTCAACAACCACAACGCTCACTGGTTTCGCCAAACTCATCTTTTATTCTGAAGACTCAGGTTAAGCTTCCTGCTACTATCATTAGCTTGATAACTGTTGTGTAAGCTTGCAAATATTTATCTTACTTTATTTATTTAAACTAAATCACTAGCACGTTTTTAAGGCGTTAACATTCAAATCTTTGGCACATATTTATCCAATTAATATGTACTTAGTGTGAAGTTATATTGTTTTATTGTAGAATTGATTTTAAGCATGTATTTAACTGACAGTTAGATCATATTTTGTCTTCTGATATAATCAAATAAAAATATTTACAATCTCAAATGTGACTTTTGCTCTTCAGTCCATGAATGACCCGGTGGGTAGAAGCATTCATTAAGTTGGACACTTGGCTGTGTTGGTTTTGAAATGTCTCCTGACGTCATCGGGTGAAAAACAATTTCACCACACTCCAGTGGAAACCTTTCTTGACCTGCGTCTGTTTAAACTCACAAACATGAATGGAGCTGCCCTCGATTCAACTCAGCGGATTTACCAGGATGTGAGTCTGAGGTCCGGTCAGAGGTCAAAGTGCGTCGGAGATCAGAGATTAATAATCACAGTGTTGAGGTTTATGACACGAAAGGTATAAATAATCAACCTGCCTTCTCTGAGCTGCTCAGTGTCCGTCTCTGCTGCTTCGGGTTAACAGCAGGTACATCAGGGTGATCACCACAGGACTGAACAACAGGTAAAAAACACACACACACACAGGTCATGTGATCAGTGGAATCTGCGGAGACTGAAGAAAGTTCTTGTCTGGACAGGATGTTCCGGTTGGTGCTGCTGCTCCTGACGCTGTCAGGTAGGATCACTTGAACAAGTCTTCATTTATAAATGTATTTATTTATTTATATTTATATTAAAAAATTACCTGATCCTTGACGTCATGGATCTAACACACCGTTTTTGTTTTATCTGAATGGAGTTAAACATAATGCTGAAAGACTGTATCAATATATGTATACGAATATTGTTTTCGCTACTTTTGAATTCACGAAGCTCGAAGTGTCGTTGTGAATCATTAGAAATGTTCCGTGGAAAGAAGCAAAAAAGTACCTATTAATTATTCATGCTCATCATTTGACCCTTAAAAAAAGATCCATTTTGGTTTTGTGGGTCGTTGCCTCGTAAAATCTGCAGCGAACTTGAATGAAATCAGAGCCAGCGTCTGAAATGAAACTTTGACCATCAGTGATTTATGGCCAAAGGAACATTGGAGCCTATTTATGACTCTGAACATAGTTAATAATGGATCATAAATATTAATCTGACGGGTATTTGTTAGATCTAAGATGCTCATTCGATTTCCTGCTTCTGACACTGAGGTAACAGGAAGTGTGAATACGTTTTTGAACCTTGAACTTTTCACAGGCCTCCAAGCTCTTCCCATCGCAGCCAGACAGAAGATGTCCTCCACCAATCAGCTCCCTGAGGGCTCTCACCAGGGCACCGAGGACTCTGACGTCCATCCACCCGCTGGGGCTTCGATCCAGCTGTCTCTTGGAAATGGATTTGGGGAGATGGAGAGACGCCACTGGCTGACGGAAGAGAGTGAGGAACCCAAACACTTCCGTACTTTATATGATCAACAACCTTTGTCTAATCTTAACACGCTCTGCCTTTCAGTCCCGGATGATGTTCCTGTCCAGAGGAGCGGTGTCAGTGGTTGGTCACGGGTGGAGGAACCGTCCCCCCCTCAACTCTCAGATGGTTTCAGACAGGGAACCGAACCTATGAAGTCACTCCCAGATGGTTTTAGACAGGGAACCGAACCTATGAAGTCACTCTCAGATGGTTTTAGACAGGGAACCGAACCTATGAAGTCACTCCCAGATGGTTTCAGACAGGGAACCGAACCTGCTAATCAGATCCCAGATGGTTTTAGACCAGGAACAGAACCCATGATGCCGCTCCCAGATGGTTTCAGGCAAGGAACCGAACCTATTAATCAGATCCCAGATGGTTATAGACAGGGAACCGAACCTATGAAGTCACTCCCAGATGGTTTCAGACAAGGAACCGAACCTATTAATCAGATCCCAGATGGTTTTAGACAGGGAACCGAACCTATGAAGTCACTCCCAGATGGTTTCAGCCAGGGAACCGAACCTGTTAATCAGATCCCAGATGGTTTCAGACAAGGAACAGAACCCATGAAGTCACTCCAAGATGGTTTCAGACAGGGAACCGAACCCATGAAGTCACAACCAGATGTTGTCGGACAGGAAACTGAACCCCTTAAGTCAATTCCTGATTTCAGACAGGGAACCGAACCTTCCCGATCGAGGATCCAGACACAGATAACAGCATGTAAGGGAGAGATCATCGATAAAACCTGTTATGAGGTCAACTCCATACCGATGTCCTTCCAGGATGCACAGGTTTGACAGTCAACCACTGAGAGTTTGTCCTTCTTTGAATCAAATCTGACTCGTTTCTGTGTCCTCTGCTTCAAGGTCCTCTGCAGAGCTCAAGGTCCAAACGCTGAGCTGGCCTCCGTAACCAGCGACGATCTGCATTCCCGCCTGGTTTCCATGGTTACCAAGGGCGGCGAGAACAGCCCTGCGTTAACCTGGCTGGGAGCCACAGTCAAGGCAGGAAACTTCCTCAGAGAGTCTGAAAGAGAAGGAGAGACTTTCCGAAAGTCCCACTCATCAGCAAACCGTTTCAAAAGTTGACATTATTGAATCTTTTCGGAGAAATTGCAATTTGAAGAATATTAGAAGGATGTGTGAGGGATGTGGATCATGTTTATTGTTTAATGACGGCTGTGCCAGGCCAAGGAGAGAGAGTCATCAGATAGGTTATCTACAGGACAGATATTGTTATTCTTACCTTGGTGGAACATCAACCTTTGAACTTCTATTGAAAAATGTTCCATCTGTTTCTGTCCTGACATTGAGAACAGCAAGTTACAAAAAAAACATTGAATACCAGGCTACAGGGAGGGAGAAGGTCATAAATGAATTGAATGCAGAGGGAAGTTTCTATTTTTGAAGGATTTATTGTATTTATTGATTTGATCTTAAAATGTCCCTTGCTGGACTGATAAAGTATCATCAAGATGTAAACGAGTACCCACCTGATGCAATATAAATATAAAGATAAAGATAAACTATTATCGACACGTTTACCTACAGATGAATGATTTGACATTGCTCCATACATTGCTGTTTATTTCAATATGTTAGTTTTCAAGGATTGAATCTGACTTATCCACACGCGCGTGGGCATTTGTTTGACATGTTGTGTGCGTGTGTCGCCCACCTCAGAACCAGCAGGCAGCGTGGGTGGACGGCTCCGAGTGGAGCTACAGCGACTGGATGCCGGGACATCCCAACATCCACACGGAGAAACCTGTGTGTCTGGAGATGTTCCACATGGGTGAGAGCAGCGCGCACGCACGCGCGCACACGCACCACTAATCTGAAAATCATTTTCATGTCAGCCATTCATTCCTCATGAAACATTCACAAAATGGACAATACTTTTGTCAACATTTTAAAATTCAGTCACGACTTAACGTTAAACACCAGCAGGGGAACGTGCGTGTGTGTTTGTGCGCGTGAGTCAGCTGGCGTGTCACTCATCTGTGCGTTCCTCCGTCCTGCAGACGAGAGCTGGTGGACGGCCGCCGACTGCGAGCTGAGGAGAGCGTCCATCTGCTCCTACACCATCACCGCCTGAACACACACGGAGACGCGTCTTACCTGGAGACGTCTCTCGTGGAATAAAAGCTGCATTTGACCTCTGTGTGCCCGTTTCCTTTTTCTCTGCTCCAGAAAGACGCGTCACAGACGGATGTTCAATTTCGACTTTAATGATCGTTTCCACGTGTGTATACAAAGCTCTTTGTACTGATCAGGGAGCCCAGTTAAAACAGTTTGTTACGATTTAGTACCTGGAAAGTGCAAAAAGTACATTTCAAATACGATGAAATAAAAATCATGCTGTACATTATATATATATATATATATATATGCTGTTTTCATAAATAATCACAGATATACACACACACACATCCATTTGGTGACAATCACAGAGACGAGCTGCGCAGACACACACACACACACCAGTTGCTTTTCCATTTTTTGCTGGAAATTCTTTTCACTCCTGGTTCCCATGGCGACGGTGGAGATTTAACCTCGTGGAATGCGGCTTTCGTTCGATTCATGGACACAATGAGCTTCGGTGATGAGGGAAAAAGGCAATCCCCTTAAAACAGTGGCTCTCGAGTCTGAATGTGGACCTCTGACAGAGTGGACTCCAAGGAGGACGCGGGTCTACGCCTCACTGGGACGTTCAAATAAAAACTACATTTATATAAAAAAAAGAAGAAACCAGAGAGGGAGAAGAGTGTCCAAACACACGATCTCAACGTGTGTGGTGAAATTTGTCTACAAAAAATAAACGGGTGCATCATTAGCATGTTCTCACACACACACACAAATATGAATCATCCGCACTGTGGCATTTCTGTGATTCACACACACACTCACACACACACAAAACTCCTGGTGAGGATGATGAAGAGTGAGGAAGAGGAGGGAGAATCTAGAGGAAGACGAGGTGTGAAATAAAGAGGCAGGAAGCGCGACGCTGTATTGCTATGAACACCGACATCTCATGGAGCCCTTGAGGATTTCTTCTTCTCTCCTTCTTTTACAGGCGTCTGAAGAGTCTTTGAAAAAAAAAAAAATGCTACAGTTGCTCATAAATAAAACCAACACGGATTCAAGTAAGTTAAAAGAAATCCTCACATGGACGCTTGTAGTGTTGGAGAATGCGGCGAATCAGCTGTCGTGATCAAAATCGAAAAAAAAAAAAGACTTTTCCACATCACTGCGTGTCGGAGACGATAAATGAATAAAAACGCCGTCGGCCATCTTTAGTCACCGTCTATAATGTCTGACGCCAAGCTGCACGTGCATGATGTGTATTTGCATAATGAAAAATCCAATCGAGAAAGACAGAACGCACGTCATGTTACTGCATAAGGCTCACGAGGCCTGAGAGGCAACCAGGAGAGAGTCCAAGGCAAAGTGAGGGGGGAACAACAAGGCCACTTTAAAATATACTGTGAGCTGGAGCACGGTGACACGCACACACGCACACGCACAGTTACAAGAGTTGGAGCGCTCAGCGTCTCTGTGAACAGAAACGAGGTGTGTGGTGATGTCATGTGACGACGGAGCGGTGGGTAGAGATGTGGGCGGAGCTTAGGCCGGTGCCACGTCTGGATCTGAAGCACGGCGCCAGCACCGTACGGTGGATCCAGCGCAGGAAACACACACACGTGTGCAGACGTTGTTGCCATGACAACACCACACACATCTGCCCACCGCCCGTCACAGCGCGGAGAGGGGAGGGAGGGGCTGATGGGACGTCCCGGGGAAAGGAAGAGGAAACGCGTAGGGAGATGAACCAGGTGACAGGAATGTAGGAGGAAGAAGGAGGAGGAGGAGGAGTCAGGTGTTGTAGATCGTCTCTCCTGAAGAAATCTGCGTCATTCTCCGACTGGAGCCCCACAGCTTCCGTGTGATCTGGCCTGAGCGCATCTGAGAAGAGAGGAAGAGGAGGAGGAGGAGGAGGAGGAGGAGGAGGAGGAGGAGAAGGAGGAGGAGGAGGAGGAGGGGGAGAAAGGCATGAAGTGAAAGGAGAGGGAGAGGGAGGGAAATGAGTGATGGTGAGTGATTGATCAAAACGTAAAAAGAATTGGACTTGAAGAAGATGATGATGATGATGATGATGATGAAGCCACATCTACGTCCACAAACTCTTCACATGATCCAAAATTAAAATAAATCTTGGCGCGGGATTCTTAGTTTGCATTATTAGACTGTAGCAACACTCTGCATATGGCTTCATTGCGGTTCCTCGAGCACACGCGTGTAACATGTGACGTCATGACACGTCAGGTCAACAAGATGCAAACACAATGAGGTAAACACGCAACAACTGAGCTGAGGGTGTTCAAACTGTGGCTCAGATGTAAGTGTGTGAGGGGCGAGGACTGTATGTGACAACCATCCCTGAGAAGGAGAGGTGTGTGTGTGCGTGTGTATCAGGAGGAGGGGCTTGCGGTCTACAGGTGGCGGGGGTTCTGGGAGCTGGGGGCGGGGCTGAACACCAGCTGGTCGCGCTGGTGCAGCAGGCGCGTTGGGGAGCGCGCCCGGAGCGGCGCCATCAGCGGCGAGGCCATGAGCGGCGAGCCCTCCAGGCTCTGAGCGATGAGGTTCCTCAGGGAGTTCTTTACCTCGGCGGGACGTCCCACGCCCACGATGATCAGCTTCCCGTCCTGCAGACCCACCAGCACGTGACTCTGCTCCTTGGTCACGGACACGCAGCGCACCGGCACGCGCATGGAGATGGGCTCGGCACTCAGAGCCAGACTGGAGGGGTCAGAGGTCAACATCTGCTCAGCACACATCTGTACTCATTATTGTAATATCATTTAAATGAGAAGGACAATTTCATCCTATTTTAGACTGCTCCCATGAATGGGTTCTCGGTGCTACATTTTTTTTTTTTTTTATAATTGTAACACTCACATGTAAACTTGCATGTCATTTTTTATAGTGTAAAACACTTTGAGCTGCATATCTTGTATTAAAGGTGCTACACAATACATTTTGCTTATGATACATTCAGTTTGAGAGAAACTTAAAGCAGCAGTCATAGAGATTAAAGATCACGTATGTAATGTGACGCCGTTACCTGTACAGGTCACGGATGGACACGTGTCCCTGCTCGCTGCCCGTGACCACGTACTCTCCCGAAACACACATGTCCGTCACCTGCTCCTTCAGAGCTTCGCTGCACAAGTGCTTCCCGTTGACAGAGTAGAGATGCAGAGCGTTTTTATCCTGGGGGAGAAAGAAAATAATAATAATAATAATAATAATAATAATAATAATAATAATAATAATAATAATAATAATAATAATAATAATAATAATAATAATAATAATAATAATAATAATAATAATAATAATAATAATAATAATAATAATAATAATAATAATAATAATAATAATAATAATAATAATAATAATAATAATAATAATAAATGATCAAATAAATGATAAATAATAATAATAATGAATAAATAAACAAAACAATTAAAATAAGAAGAATAAAAAGCAATAATAATCATAATAACGAGAATAATAATCTGCTTCAACATTTAACTATTGCTTTTCCATCTGTGGACGCACCTTGAGCGTGGCCTTGCCCTCCAGGCAGGTGTGCACCAGCAGGTGCCCCTCCCAGGACACGGCCAGGTGGAGGATGGTCAGAGGCAGCGAGGAGTCGCAGGGCGGCCGCAGGCAGCGCAGGTACTGACCCCGCCGCACCGTGTGGATGATCACCGTCCCGTCCTGAGACGCAGAAGAGCAGCTCGAACGTTTCAACCCCCCAAAACAAACCGGCAGGGTCGCATCTTTCAATTCATTCCATTAATAATAAGGAAATCAAATACTTTGAATCCGATATTATCAAATCCGAATGTTAAATGATTTTCTCGAAAAATACTGTGAATGACAGTACGTGATCTTTGAAAACCCCCACAGAATTCCCGAAATCCAGGTCACTCAGTCTAAGCCCGTTTTCCGCCTCATGGATTTAGCCGGTCATGTGTGTGTGTTGAACTGTGCGTGTCCTCACCCGTGATCCAGACACAGCCATGTCCAGCTCCGTGCTGATGCTGACGCTCACCACCTCATCCGTGTGTCCGTACAACACCTGAACCGGTTTGGGATGAAGACCCACAGGAGCTCCACCCTGAGGGGCACCAACACACAACACACACATAAATAACGAAACCACCCCCACACACACGCACACACATTCTCCTGTTTGGCTCTCAGCTCCATTCAAAACCAGACCCTCACCTGCTGCAGGACCTGCCACACCATGCAGGTGGTGTCTCTGGAGCCGGAGATCAGGTGGATTCCACAGTGGTCTGTGGACAGACAGGTCACGATGTCTGTGGGACACAAAGACGCGACAGGGGACACGTATGAAGGACACTCGCACTCACGGTTCATTTAAAGGACGCGAATCGTGGCGGTTTCTTTACCCATGTGTCTGATGTGCTGTCCCACCGTCTTTCCTCTGAGCAGCGATGTGACGCGCAGGCTGTTGTCCCAGTGTCCGCCGCTGAACAGCAGCTTGCCGTCGTGCGACACCACAAACAGCCCCGTGCCGACCTCCACGCCGGGGGCGAAGGGTCCCGACAGGAAGCGCTGCGTCCTGCGTGAAGAGCAGAGGTTTGTATTTATATATATATTTATATTTTTATGTGCGTGTGTGTGTGTTCTCACTTTGCGTTGGACACCGTGGGGTCCTTGATGAAGGTGAAGTAGTTGGAGATGTTCTTGTTGTACGGCAGCCATCCATGAGTCCCCACCAGACAGTTCTGACTCACCGTCACCTGGAGACAGAGCACCGTCGCCATGACGACCACCATCACACGTTCATTTTCTTCAAAAGTGTTTGAAGAGCAGAACGTGATCTTTCACGCAGCGATTATTCAAATTATTATGGACCCGGGGCTCACCAGGGTGTCGGGGCTCCCCTGCGTGATGAAGGAGTGAGACTGATTCTTTGGCACCACGACCTTCACCAGAGGAACGTTGTCGCTGATTCCCTGTGACAGGAAGCAGAAGGAAATGACATCATCAAGGAAGTTGGCGCTTTACATTGATGAGTTGAGGAGCAGCAGGAGGGAGGAGGAACCTCGACGAAGAAGGACTTGAGGTCACCGAGGTGTTCCAACATGCTGACGGGACACGAGTCCAGCTGAGACTTCTTCTTCTCCACTTCCTCCTGGGACAGTCGCACTGGATGAGGCTCCTGAGCGATCGCAAAACGTCAAGGTCACACAGCGCTCCCAGTCTTCATTCTATTACTCATTATATTTGTGTGTGCGTTGGCACCTTGAGCAGCTGGCACGGCGTCTGTCCGAAGTTGCTGATCATTCCTTCCACGGCTTTACGCTCCTTCTCATCGGTGATGGCGTCGAGGTCCACCGCCCCTGAAACACGGATTATTCACAAAGGTCAGATTTCACCACGTTTCTCAACACCCAGATCGGAGGTGACCACTCTCTACCTTCATACGTGCAGTAGTAGAAGACGTTGAGGGCCTCCACGGCCGCGGGGCCTCTCTGTTTGAAGCCAAAGATCAGATCAATCCACTCGTGAAGATGACCTGAGACGTATTCGGACTCCTGAGGGAAAAAAAACAAACAAACACACACACACACACTGAGATTATAATCCAGACCATCCAAATCATTCAACATTCAACTCTTGTTTGAGTGACAGCCCATCAGTTTGGGTCTGAGCGCTCCTCACCAGAGCTTTGCGGTGCTTGTAGATGAAGTCCTCAGGAGACTTGGCCCATTTGGGCAGAATGACGTGGTTCACTCTGTCTTTGGAGATCTGCAGGCGTCCCAGATCAAAGCCTAGTAACATAATATATAATGTAATAATAATAATAATAATAATAATAATAATAATAATAATAATAATAATAATAATAATAATAATAATAATAAAATAAA
>JAFBJU010010940.1:896278-907674 GCA_016785305.1 Colistium nudipinnis
GATAATAATAATAATAAAATAAATGATAATAATGATAATAATGATAATAATGATAATAATAATAATAATAATAATAATACAATTCATAATAATATTAATATGAATAATAATACAATTCATAATAATGATGACACGTTTCAGAAACGTAATGTGGTGAAAAACATCCTATATCCTTGACCAAAACATTTTAAATGATGAGAAAAAGAATCCCATTTTTCACCATTTTGGTTCTCTAGGAATTCTGGGAAATAGAAGAACTCTGGGATGAGCTCCTTGACGTCGTTGGGGTTGTCCATGAGCGTCTGCCACGTGGCAGGGATGGAGTGGAACTGTCGGTCTGCACAGTCGAACCTGAACCGAGAGGGGGGGGGGGGGGTCAGTCTGTGACAAACAGGTGTGGTTGCTATGGTTACCTGGGGCCGTGGTCCTTACCGTCCGCTCTGCAGCTGGATGTGCAGCGAGGTGAAGGGCTCCACCCTGATCAGGTAGTGCATCACCCCGGCAGCGTTGGAGTAGTGAGTGCCGTAGTGAAAGCGGTCGATGGTTCCCGTCGGGTCCTCGAAGCTCTCGTACCTGACCGGCACATTCGGGCGCGTGAGGTCATGTGATCGCCTGCTTGTATTCTTATTCTTATTATCACTCAGGGGAACTCACTTCTCCCTCACAGCCTTGGCGTTGCGTTCGTTCAGCACGGCCACCGGCTTGGACAGGTCCCTGAACACCCCAGGGTCGGACAGGTCCAGCTCCTCCGAGGTGTAGTCGGCTAAAATCCAGGGAAACTGAAGAAAAACACACCAGAAAAATGTAATATATATATATAATTCCATCATAATAATAAGGATCCTAGGTGGGGAACGTACCACAGGGTACTGAGCCAGGTTGTTGTACGTTCTGCCTGCGATGGTGTTGAGCTGCATCAAGTAGTCGAAGTTGGAAATCTCTCGATTGACCCATTTCTGTGAAATCCAAGAGAGATACCACCTCGGTGTGAGAAACGATCCTGGAGATTACAGACGATGGCATTGACTGTGTGGGAGGGGTTGATGCGGTCGGACCTGCGTGAGTCCAGAGGCTCTGAGGAGCTCCTGGGGAGAGCGGGTTCCATACAGGCTGAGGGACCTCAGCAGCAACATGCGGCTGTAGACCTTGTTCCTCACCTGGTTAAAAAAGAGAAAGGTGCTTTAGAAAATGCTAATTTAAATTCAAGATATTCTACCAGCATCCGGTCACATGATCACCTCCTTCTTGAAGTTGAGGAAGTAGTTGGTCTGGTCGATGAGGAAGATCTCCAGAGCGGAGCGGCGCAGGTTGAAGCGGCGCAGGTGAACCTCTCGGATCTGAGACAGCGGCCATTTAAAGTCGTGACCCACTCCTTCAGGAGAACAAGCAGGGAGACAGAGGAAGTTAGAAGCTGGATGGCTCCTCCTCCTCCTCCTCCTCCCACCTCCTCCTCCTCACCTTCTTCCTTCTCCTGGCTGCTGTCGTAGAAGTAGATGTGCTGGGTGGTGAGCTCCAGGCGCCCGGGCACCACGTCCACCACCGTCACCAACTCACAGTCCTCCCACAGGACCAGCTTCTCCTTCTGACCCGCCTCCTCCGCCTCCTCCGCCCTACACCACACACACACACACACAGGGAATAATGATCACATCTGGGTGTGTGCGCGCCTGTGCGTGCGTGTGCGGTGACTGACTGTGTGTTGGCAGCAGCAGGATCTTCCTCAGGCAGCTCCAGGATGTCGTCCTCCAGGTCGCTGACCTTCACCTGCTTCACAGCCTCCAGCAGCAGAGACTCAGCGTTCACGCGCTGCTGGGGCACACCTGAGCAGGTCCAACAATTCCATAGAATATATTTAATGTACACAGCTACCTGGAGCAGTTGGTGGCCGATAGATTATTGGGTCTCAGAAAATCCAAAATAAATTGGAAAACAACAAATCAGAAATCAAATACAATTGTTGAATGAACTATAGGCACAAAAGCGGATAAAAGCCAAGTTTTAAAAAAGAAGGAGCATCTCTATATATAGCAGCCTGTGGTCTCACCCAGGTTGTCCCTCAGGGCGCTGGCCTCTCTGTGCAGGTCACGGGTGTAGTTTCTGACGAGCTTCAGCCTCATGCGCGAGAAGTTCTCGGCGCTGGACAGACGCCACAGCATCTCCTCCGGCAGCCTGCGGGACACGCGAGGTAAAACATCTCCAGCCCGGGGTAGGAAATAGTGGGAGGAGTTAAGAGCGAGTACCTGTCGGCCCAGGGTCCTCTCTCGCACAGCAGGCCGCGGCGCGCTGCCTTCCACTGCCTCAAGGTGGCGCCGCTCTGGCTGTGCTGCTGCTTCAGCATGCTGTTGTAGCGCAGGTTCTCCTGGCGGCCTCGGCGGGAGAAGGGCTCCACAAACTGCTCCTGTGGGGGGCAGGAAGAGGAAATGAAGGAGGCGCCGTGTCGGGACAGAGAAGAAGAAGAAGAAGAAGAAGAAGAAAGGCGGAGCTGACCTGGAAGCGGATCTTGCTCTCGCCCCGCTCCCTCTCTCTCCTGTGGAGGCTGACCATGAAGGCCTCGTAGCACTCCTTCCAGTACAGAGCCATGGTCTCGTGGCCCTGGCTGAAGGTCTCGATCTCGTACTGCTTCATGTAGGGAATAATCTGGGCACAAAAGGAAAATACGTGGGCTCAAATTGTCTTTCTATTTTTCTTCTTTTGAATCTTCTTGATATTTTGCTGCACTTTTGTTGAAAGGGCTATTTATCAGAATCAGCCCATGGAGCATTTGAATAATATACACATTTATTTATATTATATTATTATTTATATTTTACGTATTTGTCGAGGTAGACGCGCCACTCGGGGGAGTTGCAGTAGAGCCGGAAGTCCTCGAAGAAGGAGGGGCTGCCGTTGGTGTCGGGGAGCTGGGGGAGGTGCAGCTCCATGTAGAGGAGGCGGTGCACCTTGGAGAGCAGCGTGCGCAGCAGGGGGACCAGGAAGGAGTAGGTGTCCTCCGTCTGCTCCTGGACCGAGCGCCGCAGGATGCCCTCCACCTTCCCCAGCAGGTAGCAGGCCTCGTCCTGGCTGGACACCTCCTTGGTCTGCAGGATGCCGTTCAGCTTGGCCGTGGCCATGGCGCACACCTGGGCCAGAGGGAGGGGCTTGTTAAGCGTGGGCGGACGCAAAGAAGTCATCCCGAGTCTCGTTTTCATGGTCACCTCGGGGTCCTCCTGCGCCATGAAGCCCAGCAGCAGCCTCAGGCCGACCTGGGACAGCTGGAACCACTGGGAACCAGCAGAGTACCAGACCATCAGACTGTCCATCAGCGTCACCGTCTCCTCCAGGACCTTCTCCGTCCACAGCGCCGGGTTGACCAGGCCCTCCGCCTGCAGGAAGTCCTGCACCATGTGCAGCAGCCGCACCGCGTTCTCCGTGTGCTGGGGCAGCGTGGCGGCGGAGGCCTCGCGGTTGTCGCCCACCGCCCACTCCAGCATGCGCTCCATCAGACTGGAGAGAGAGAGAGAGTCCGTCAGAGAGGCGGGCTTCGGCGGAGCAGCTCAGGTCCTCCTGAGGAGCAGCTCTGACCTGAGTTTGATCTGGTCCACGGGAACCAGCAGCTCGTTGGCCGTTCCCAGTTTGGCGAGAGCCGAGAAAACCTGACCGCGCTCCAGCCAGGCCGAGTCATCGGAACCCTCCACGCCGCGCCACATCACGCACAGAGCGATCTCCAGCAGCATGCTGCTCAGCTCCTCCTCGGCACGCTGCAGGAGATTGATTGGTGGCAAGGAATGTGGTGAATTCTATATTCCTGCCCTTTGACATATGTATTACCTTCTGTTCTGGCAAATTGAAATAATAACATATTGATGCTTGTTAACATTTGCAAAGGTTAAAGGTTCACCTCAGTGGCGTTGAAGGACTCTCCCAGTGAGAGGTTGTCCGTGAACAGGAAGCTGTCTTCATTCAGGGAGGAAGTGGCGTCTCGGTCCCCCGACGTTCCGGGGAAAGGCTTGGACGTCTCCAGAGGCGACGGCGTGCTGGGCGCGCTCCCCGGAGTCTCCGCCCCCTCGTAGGCCTGCAGGTGGGACAGGTCCAGCGTCAGGCCGCCCGACTTCCCCACCACCCAGGGCCGGACGGCGGAGGCGGTGGAAGAGGGCGTGTCCAGCAGAGAGATGACATCACCGTTGTCCAGGCTGTCCACGGAGCGAGCGTCACCCATGCTGACGCCGTCGTCGTCCGGCCGTCCGCCGCTTCCTGTCCGCGTCCTGCCGCTGGCGGCCCGGTTCAGGTCCAGACTGCCGGCGCTGATGGTGTCGGCGTTGCGCGCCGGCAGAGATCCTTCGCCACGCAGGTACAGACGGATCAGAGTGTCCTGCCAACACTGCTGCCTGGAGATCTGCACGGCGGCGTCCTGCTGGGACTGGAGCAGCTGGTAGACCTGAGCACGGAGAACCTCCGGTTGTGATGTCATGTGATTACTTCTGGATCTCATTTCTGTGTTTCGCTATCCCTCGCCATGATAAATAGGAAAGAATGGCGGGGCGCTCACCCTCTTGCAGACGATGAGGCGGACGGCGGGTCCGGCCTGATGAGTGAGCTGCACCAGAGACATCAGGTCCTTGTAGTTCACCAGGTGATCTGGAGGTCGGACCCGTATTTAGGATTGTATTGAACAAAGAAAATACAGGATACCGACCTCTGACCTCCTCCCGACACTGACCTGTGTGGAGCACCTGGTTGAGGAGGCAGCGGATGAGCGTGGGCGTGATGTGGAGCTCAGAGAAGAGCAGCGACAGGCCGGCGTAGCCCGCCTCCCTCAGCCGCACGCGCTGCTTATTCTTCTCGTAGACGCGGTCGCAGCGCAGCATGCGCTCAAACAGCTGAGGACGCGGAAAATCCCTTTCATATTACAGGGGGACTGCAAACTATTATTTGTGAATATATATATATATAAATGAAGGTGGATTTGATTCCGATTGGATGTATTGTGCGTGCGCCTGCGTCCCACCTTGAAGACGAGCTCTCTGAGCCGGTCCGAGTGCTTGTTGTTGAGCAGCAGAGCGTAGCAGGAGTCGGCCGCTCCGGGTTCAAACAGCAGCAGGAAGAGTTGGTCCCGGGCCGGGCAGCTCTGAAAGAGGCTGAGCAACAACTCCAGCAGGCTACACAACTGCAACACACACACGCAAGCACTGAGAAATCTGCTGCAGGACAACAGCTCTGTCCATTTTTGAGCATATGTTTGAAAATGATCTGTGGCCTTTGAGGAGCAATGGACGAATAAATGGAAATCAGGATGATCAATTCATTCCATGGGATGTCTTTATTTGATTTTAAAATTGAATTCAAGCGCGCTCGACAGCAGGTTGAATTCCTGTGTAATGGATATATTATATTATATTGACCATATCAGGTAACAACACCTGGCTCACACAGGAAGGAATATCGCTGACGGAGAAGGAAATGTTTTTTTAAAAATAATTCACGAGGATGGCACAACAGCTGCCAGACAGGAAACCAGCTGTGCAGCTTCCTGCGGAGGCGACGCAAGGGAAAAATGCTGTGGTGACCGGTCATCTTAATTCACTACGAAATCCTCTTCATGACTCAATCACAATTAATGGGTCACCTGGCAAAGGTGCACTAATAATAACCTTAAATATATATAAATCTTACATGTGTTTCTCAAATAGTTTCATACTGAGTGTTTGATTTAGTTTTACTGTACGATTGAGTTAAAAAAAGATATATATAATAATAATGATAATAATGTTAATAATGTTAATAATAATAATAATAATAATGATAATGAAAATAATGTTAATAATGTTAATAATAATGATAATGATAATGATAATGATAATGATAATGATAATGATAATGATAATAATAATAATAATAATAATAATTATAATTATAATAATAATAATAATGTAATCCTCTCACTGCACAGGAATATTCAAAGTGCATTTTTTTTCCAACATGCGACTCCCAGCCTCTCACCTGGTCCTCGTTCCCGATGGCTGCCATGTATCCCAGAATGCTGTGCATCTCCTCCTGGGACATGCCCTTGCTGATGTAGTACTTGATGAGTCCGCAGAGTGACGCCCTGACGGTCCGTATGTCGTCCTCGCTCAGCTCGCTGTCTTTGTTGCTGCTCCTCCTGCAGAGCGGAGCAGAGGAAGGTGATGTTGTGTGGAAATGCATACGGGACAAATATATCAAATATAATACAATAAGTACAAAATATAAAGAACTGACCCGTAATAAAGGCGCATGGTGTCCAACAGGAACTGCACTCCGTATTTTTTCCTGAACTGTTTCCTGTTGTCTTTGATGACGGTGGACATGTACTGGATATGACCTATGAAGGAAATGAGAAAGGGCAAAGGTCAGATTGGACCCACCCACCCACACGACACACTACCCAGATCCCATCAAACGCACCAATTCGTAGGGGGAAGTCTCCTTTGTTCCAGATGTTGAAGTTGAAGAGCAGATGTGTGTGGAGCTGCTGCAGCAGAGCCTGGTTCTTCTCGTACGTCACCTGCTCGATCAGCAGCTGCATGGCAACCAGCACGCTGACGTCCACGTGACCCGCCGGCATCTACACACACGCACACGCAAAAACGTTAAATAATGATCGTGCTCGGGGAATCAAACGGGTTACGTCGCACGTCCCATTAACTGTGATAAGGAAAATGTCACCATGGGGGAAACACTTGACTGGTTTATTCAGGGTGTGCTGACTTTGCTGTGGTTAACTATTATCACATCTCGTCGAGGCTTTTCTGTTATCTGAGTCTCTGTGGAGACTTGTACTTTCCCATGCTGTACGTGTTGACTCAGGGCTTTTTTTTTTCTCTCTCCCCCAGCTGCTGAATAAACATGGCAATACAGGAGAACCAGGGTCAGACAAAAGACAGAAGAGAAAGGGATTCTTCATGAAAAGAAGGAGTAGAAGAGGAAAAGACAGACCGACCTGCAGACAAAAGCCGTCTGAGGTGAATCCATGTTGCTGGGGGACGACTTTTAAGACCATCAAACCGGTTAAAGGCAGCTTTGGTGGTTTTGCATAGACTTACATTGGGGAATTTGTTCATTCTCCACATTGCGTGATGTATTGGTCCAAATGGAAATACCAAACGTTCTCTATTTACTTACTAAATGTCTGAGTAGGAAGACTTTTTTTTTTTTTTTTTTTACAGGTCAGCCCAGTCATTTTATGCTGAAGCTGAAGCAGAGACCTTCTGAAGCAGCGCCCCCAGAGTCGCGACGCCGTGCGAGTGGAGCAGGTTCTCCTGGTTGATGGGGTGTCTCTGCAGGAAATGCTTCAGCACCAACAGGAAGGTGGCCACCAGGTTCTTCTCCAGACGAGCCTCTGAAAGAGGACATTGAAAACATACATTCAATACCTCCTTCATCAACCCACTTTGCCCATTTCACTCTCTCATACCCGAGGCCCTGTTGGAAGGGAGGATGACCCAGTCTCCGTCAGCTGGCGTGGTCACGTCCGGGGTGATGAACTCTGACCCCGCCGCAGGCTCACTGCCGTGTTGATCCGGGGTCACCAGGACCAACTGCTCCAGCACCGGGAAGAGCACCGACACGCCGCCCACACAGTTGATCATGTCCTGCCACAGAAAACACAGCAACGCGTTAGAGGACAGATCCACGTATGACACACGAGAGCTCCATTTAAGCTCCTCCCACCTTGATGTCCCAGTTGACGACTTTGTTCCCAGTCAGACGGCCGTGCAGCGCGTTGGGCGACAGATCTAGACAGATGGGGTTCCTGCAGGCCTGGGGTCACAGAAATAAAGAGTCTGTGAAGTTTATCATTCATTAAAAGACACAAGTGTGCGAACGGACACAAACTGAATCACCTTTGGTGAATAGTGTAGCAGCAGTTTGCAGGAGAGGTCCCCGAGTTCCGACTCCTGGGCTCTGAATGGAGAGATGCAGTTTGGACCTGGGAAAATAGAAATAAATGGAAGAAAACAGAGCGAGATTTTAAATATTATTATTATTGCTGTTGATATTATCGTTATGCATCATCATCATTATTATTACGACTGTTATCCTCCTGCTCACCTGAACTGCAGATGGCTTTGATCTGATTGGCCTGCAGGGGTTCGTGGAACACCATGACTCCGCCCAGTTGGCCCTGCAGGGAGGTGGGGCTCCCCCACTCGCTGTCCTGGGTCCCGGCAGAGATCAGCTTGGTCACGGACTCTGGCTTGCCCCCCAGCAGCCCCCCCCAGGTGTGGGGGGACAGGATGCCGCCCAGCGAGGAGCGGGTGGTGGGCGCGGTGGAGGAGGAGGAGAAGGGGGGGTCGGGGATCTGGGAGGGCGGAGGCGTGGTGGTGCGGTGTCCCGCCGAGCCGATGCAGCAGGAGGTGAACGGCTGAAAGGCGCAAAACGCACTCGTCATGTCAACAGCTTACACGCAAGTGGCTCAATTTCGATTCAGGTGAGCGGGCAGGCGTCACCTCGGTCATGGTGGGGTACTTCAGGGGGGCGGAGAGCTTCTGCTGTCCATCCACATAAATGTAGACGAGACTCTGTCCAAACGGCCTCTTCCCTGGAACGTGCACCACACCGATGCTGTGCTGCAGAGAGACCGCCACCCAGACCTTAAAACGCGAGTATAATTATTGCAACCGTTTCTCTTCCGATAACCACGGCCGACTCACCCAGAGAGAGTCACAGAAGCAGTAGTCTGGCAGCATGACGGTGACGTACTCCTTCTTGGTGCACACAGCCACCACCAGCACCCCAGCTGAGCTGATGAAGGCCTCGAACCCGGTTCCTCCGGGGGTGAAGAAACTGTGGGGGTGAAGAAACCAAAACAGGCAGGAAACGTAAAAACCCAGGTCTCCGTGAGCTATTTCGGCGGACTCCTCTCCTCTCACCTGTACAGCTGTTTCCTCTTGTCCTTGCTGGGGGGGCCCAGCTGGTCCTGGTCCAGGGACAGCCAGGCCAGGAAGCTGAAGGCGGAGCCGGGCCAGCGTTGCACCGTCGGCGCCACGATGCCGGCCATGCTGGGGGACAGGTCAAAGTACTGCATGGCGCTCTCCAGGCCTTGCTTCCGCACCATGGCCAGCAGCGCCCTCAGGGCCGGGGCCACGTAGGGGTGCCCCTGGTTGGGCTCCGGAGGCCTGAGGAGGCGCAGGAGTCCCAGCAGCTCCCTGGCGCTGAGGGACTGGGAGCCCAGAGACCCCACCAGCCCCAGGAGGCTCTCTGCACACGCCCGGTGGAGACGCTGGTGGCGCTCCAGCGCGGCCAGCGCTCGCATCACCGTGGCGGCGTTGACGCAGGTGGCGCGCGTCTGGCGGTTGAGGCAGCAGAGGCGCCGCAGCCAGTCGGCCGAGAACAGCTGCAGCTCCGAGGAGTCCAGCTCCGGGAGCCACTGGACCAGCAGCAGCAGGGGCTCCACGTTACTGATCCCCAGGAGCCCCACAGACGAGTGCTCGCCCTCCACCGCCTCCAGACGGGACAGACACACAGAGCGAGGACTTGAAATATACAAAAACAAAGAAACACAAAAAACACGAAACGAGTCCCTCACCATGTTCATCAGCTCTTTCAGGAGGTGTCGGGACGGCTGGCCCAAAGAGATGAGCACCTCGTACAGGTGGTTGTAACCGATCCGCTCCTTGAAAACCTCCTGCAGGAGAAACAAAGCAAATACGCGTTTCTTATCTAATAAGAATAATAACAACAACAATTACAAAAAATAAAAATAATAATAAGAATAATAGTAAAAAAATGTATCATACTAACAATAATAACAACAACGATAATAATGACAATAACAATTAAAATATTAAAAAAGAAATAACAACAATAATAATAAATATTAATAATAAACATAAATCCAAAACGTGTGTTATTAAATGGATGCAGCGGTGTGTGTGTGTGCGTGCGCGCTACCTTTGCAGCTGGTGACTTGTGCATCACCGTGGTCAGGGCTTTGATGGTGGCCACAGCGAGGGAGTCCAGTCGCCCCTGAAACACCTGCGGGACCATCAGACACGGGTCAGTCGCAGATTATTAAACACAACGAAGGAATCTCCCTCTTATTCTTAGATTAGGGCAAACAAACATGCGCCACCATTTACAGCCACGCTCAGGAACAAGGATGGCTCAAATGACAAACATGGACTTATTTAAGGCTCTGACATCATCATGCATCACACTCAGGAGGAACGAGAGAGATTTCGAGTGGATGCCTTTGATTGAATGAGCGTGTCGAGGTGAGTAAAATCACAGAGAACGGTTGGAGGTGTTTTCGCTGCAGTAGGAGCCGGCATCAAAACGTCTACTGCAGATGTTAGAGGGAAGTAAGAGTGTGGTGTCTTCCTGCTCCAGAGGAAAATAAAAGGAATATTTTCCCAGCGTGGAGATGTGGCTGAAGCAGGAAGCTCTGGGAGAGCTTGGTCGAAAATAAGTAAACACAGATTAACACAAGGAGGCAACACACTCTCCCCTCTCGCACAGAAAGCATGCAACCCATGAAACACATGAACACAAACACGTCTCCGTCCAGCTCCGTCCCGCTCAGGACCGGCTCGGACCAGCTGGAGAGGGACCGTGGCCCAAAATCAAAAAAACAAACAAACACTCAGATCATTGTCACCTCAAAAAACACGGAACATCTCTGAAAACACACACCGACACAACGTGAAGAAAAAAAAAAAAGCATTCCAGTGGAGCCCAGAGTAAACCGCAGGACACCAGGACAACGTGGGGAGGAGGGGGGGAGGAGGAATTCAAATGAGGTGGTCTCTCCACAGCAGGACTGAAAATGTCTACTTTTTGGGGTTTCTGTGTTTAAACTGAGGACGAGACAACAAACGCACACACCGAGCGGGCATCAGGTTACAGCTGCCACAAAGGTACACTCTGTGTGTGTGTGTGTCCACCTGTATCCCTATTATCCACATGAATGGAGGGATTATACCTGAGGAAGGCGGGAGGTACAGACAGGTGGGCAGAGAGCTGGGGAACTCTGAGGAGAACATGGGACCTTTCTGGGCTCAGATGATGAAAGTATAGTAAGATTATATATTATGTGTATATATATACTGTATATATACACATTATATAATTGTAAGACTCAAGAGTGTCCTGCTGTGGAGAGGCCTGGTGGTGAGGTGGAGGAAGTGGGACGTGGCAGCAGCAGGTGGAATGGTTGATACGGGGGGAGGGGTTTCAGGTGAGAGTGGGCGGGGCTTCTCGGTGGTACCTGAGTGTCCCCCTCTGCTGTCAGTAACATGTTGTTGGTTAAATCTTTCTGGTCCTTGTCTGCCGCCGTGCACCTAGCATTAACCAGCTGACACACAACAAGAACAGGCAACATGTCAACATGGCAGCATGTGTGTGTGTGTGTGTGTGTGTGGGGGGGGGGGCAATGGAGA
>JAFBJU010010940.1:912126-919626 GCA_016785305.1 Colistium nudipinnis
AGATGAAATTTGGTCCCTAGGGGTTTTTAGGGATGCCGAACGCGATGCTCTTGGTCCCGTGCCGCTCGGACATCCGGAAGTAGGTCAAAGGTCAAAAATCCCCGTAGTGTCTCACACTTTGACCCACTTCCCGATGTCCGAGTGACATGGGACCAAGACCATTGCGTTCGGCATCCCTGAAAACCCCTAGGGACCAAATTTTATCTCTCTAGCAGAGACCCTTCATCAAAACCCTAATTCCACTCTTTAACCCCTCGAAGTCTGGAATTAGGGTTAGGGGTAGGGTTCGCCAAATCCCTCATTTGGGTGTTTTTGAGAGGGACCGAAACAGCTTTCAGACACAACACAAGGCTGTGGAGAAGAAAAGATGTCTACGTGTGTTTTTGGTGCTGACCTGCAGATGATGATCAGGAACTTGAGGAGCAGCAGAGCCAGGTTCTGCTGCTCGGGCTCCAGGCCATCCGAGGCTTTCTGGACACACTGCAGCAGCTGGTGGCGCAGAACCTGCAGGATGTTGTCTGGGAGGAGGGTCAACACGGGGGGAACCTCCTCCGGCCTGGAGACGTACAAACAACATAGCACGTCCAATATCAGAAAAGGTTTCTTCGATACTGCAACTGTTAAAACTGGCAAAGAGCTGATGAATAGTTGGTCATATACATTATTGTTACAAAAATATGTTTGTATAGAGATTTGATGTCACGGAAGAGCAGAGATCTGCATTCACACACATGCCTGCTGCATTCCAGGGAAAACCGAGCGAGAGAGAGAGAGAGAGAGATGGGAAGAGGATATGGGAGAAATGACTCAAGGAGGGGGGGGGAGGGGGAGGAGGAAATGACAAGACTTCATCCTCCCTCTGTAAACGGCTCTGTGCATGTTCAGGGTGTGTGTTTGTAATCATGCTACATACGAGGCAACAAACATGAGAGGGAAGTATACGTGTATGAGGGAAGTTTGAGTCATAAAAGCCCCCCAGGAGACACAAGTCAGGTGCAGTGATTTTTTTCCCCCCCCCTCACTGACGGGCCCCACCTTACCTGGAAGGAGGCTTTTCAAAATCCACATCCAAGCATCGATCATACGAGCTGATGAAAATCTCCAGCCATAGCTTCAGGTAGTCTGGATCTCTCTGAGACACCAGGAGACGGAGAGAGAGAAGATGGAGGAGTGTGGTTAGAGCTACAGTTCAGAATGAATGACACAGGGTGGAAATTGTGTGAATAATAAATGGTAAATAGACACGTACATAATAATGTTAACAGTTAAAACGGGGTAAGGAAGTAAATGCTTGCCCGTTTGTTTTGCTTTGTTATACATCCCATTTCATTGATGTTTGAAATCAATTCAATTCTGACAAAAACGTCTCAGGTGTTTTTCTGAAGCTCATGCACCTGCTGGGAGTGAAGAACAGGCCCGACCGCATTGCGAGGGGGAGGTTTCTCTCGGCCGGCTGAGCCACATTCACTGAATTCCAGGACAAAGAGACCAGAGACGGACGGGATGGCATGTCCCGCCACAGAGGGACCGGCACAACAAAAAAAAAGAAGCGACACAACTGCTCGACCATCGGGAGCTGGAGGGCAGAACCTCTTTTCACTTATTACTACTGGGAGCGTCAGCTCTAACATATCCCCATAAAAAACATAAAACGGTGCCCAAAAATATACCGAAAGTTTACATAACCGACATTACACACACAAATGAGTCACTTCTGTGACACACACTTGTAAACCCGAGGTTTTGCCAGTAACTACACGTTTACTGCGTCCTGGATTGAGGTGGGGAAGGGACTATTTTTACCAGCAGGAACCGGGAGCGACAAAACTGAAAATGACATATTCATATGACTATTTTATATACATCTCTTTATCATCTTCTAATTAGAAAAAGTTGATGACTGACACGTGGTTAAAATTGAATCTTCAATCGACTGGATGAGAAATAACTTCAGCGTGGAGGTGGCTCATTCATTCATACCCCCCCCCCCCCTCTCCCCTCACAGTTCCTGTGATCTGGACTTTGGACCATCTGGAGGGTGTGAGTGAAGAATCTGGGTCAAGGAGGGCTGAGGAGGTGATTATAAAAGCTGTCACCACGACAATCTCACGGGGGTCTTTGGAACCGGGTTTGTAGAGTTTGTTTCGTGCCAAATGAAATGAATGTCATTTTTCCTCCGTGTGGTGAAGGATTTCCTATGATAAAGTTCCAGGATCCCACCGTTCACAAACATCTTCCTGCTTTTTTAAAAAAAGGACTGGACTAACCCTAACTGAGGAGCAAAAAGTGGAGGAAAAAAACCCGAAAAAAAACACCACCACAGCATAAAAGTTTTTTTTTTCTTTTCTCAGGGTAGAGGAGCACGTGGCTGAGCAGAGCTTCTGTCTGCGTGTCACAGTGGGAATCAGCCAGGACCGAGCAGGAAGCCAACGGATCCACATGGAAATACTTTTTGTTCATTTTATTTTACTCGGTCAACTCACCATGAGGAGGAGAAAACACAAACCACTTGAGCTCCAGACATGCGGACGTTACAGGCAGAGAGCTGCAGTGATTTAAGCCTGAAGCTTCACGCTCAAATGACCCTCTAATATCAGTGTGTGTGTGTGTGTCAGAAAGAATGTCCTCTTTTAGGCCGCAGCCCTGGAGCACAGATGCCCATTGAGGGTTTGGACTGTGGCAGGCAGGCCACACCCTGCTCCACACCACTCCGCTTCTCCTCGGACATCCTCATCCAGACATACCAGCAGGAATCCCAACGCGACGCAACACAGCGGCCACCTTGTCCCAGAGCGCACAATCGTCCTGTGTCCCAGGGTATACGTGGTGTGTATAAAAACAATTCCCCTGAGAGGATCACATGCCTCCATCACATTCCGCAACATCAGTTTGAGGTCACTGACCTCGGCCAAGGTCGTTCGGTTCTGTAGGCCGTGAGATAAGAATATCAAAGGGTGATCAGGTAAACATGGAGGCAAACAACGCGCCTATTTACACGGTACACTGAAGTGTATTTGGGTTTGCTGCATCTTGCAATCAGCCACACAAACAACCTCCAAATATGGAATCTACCTGCACAACTGTAGAGCAAAACTTCCAGATAAACTCGTAGAAAAAGAGTTTAAAACAAAGTCAGACATAAACCACTTCATACGCAAAGTTGATCCCGTTTTAACACCACCAATAAAAACAATAATTACCACTCTTATAAAAGCCAGAGGCTTTATTTTCTGTGGCAACACCAAAATACTTTGGTTACATTTCCAACTCATTTTTGTAAAGGACACTGATAAACTACTGATAAGTCATTAGGTTTAATTGAGCTATAATCAGCTGCTGGGTATTTCGGCTCCGCCCTTCCAGACAGGCGTGGCTGCTGGGTAACTCTGGGTGGCGGTGGGTGACCTGGCTGGGTGGAGGTGGCATGGAGTCACTGAAACTACATGTTTGTTTTTTTTTTTAAACGGCCCACTCCCTGAAGGTTTAAAAAGACGAGTTCTGCACCGTCACGGCCCAGAGACGGCGTCCCCCAGGGCCCTGACGTCAGGGGGGTGGGGGCGGTATTTATAGCCACTGATGGGCGGAGTCACAGCCACATGAAGCATGTCTGACAGTGACATCAGTGTTATTCCAGAGATGCTATTCATAGAAAAAAAAAAGGAAATAGAAATGAAGGGTAGCCTGACGGAACAGATTTTGCATAGCAGCACATACACCGAAGCCTCTGTGTGTGCGTGTGCGTGCGTGTGTGTCTCTCGTGTGTCCGTGTAAACACAGATTATACTGGTAACATGCACACGAGAGCCGAGTAATCTACTTGAGTAAATACGTGGAACCCTGGCACTTTTCTCCTCCTCCATCATTTCCACTCTCGCTCCTTCTCTCCTCTCATTAGGAGGAGCTGGGGGTTTATACCGACGACTGTATCTGCGCAGGGCGGAGTGGCCCTACTTTGTGGAAAATGAAAAAGTGAGAGTGGATTTCTCCTCTAGGCTTAAGACGGGGAGATTTAAAGCCACTGAGCTGGTGGTGGAGGTTCAAAGAGTTTTCTTTTTTCTGCAGCAGACGAAGGATTCCACAGACGAACTGGTTTTATTCCGGACTTTCTCCCACAGGCCCTTCAGGACAAGAGGAGCAGCGGTTCCTCAGCTCCCACACAAACCAACGACAGGAAGCTGAGAGGATCCGGGGGTTATGTCATGATCTAAGCTAACGGGCAACGACACAATCCCATTATACCTGTTGAAAATCCACACAATGTGAACCCTCAACCAACACACACACACCCATTTTCCAGTTGTGTTTACACCAGGCACTAATGTGAACCCATAAACACACACCGGACTTCTACGCAGCAACACTCCACCGCTACACAACATCTACACACAGAATTTCGTGCCACAGCTGCTCCTCATCTCCAAAGTCACCCGTCGAATGTGGACAGCTGACTGAAAAAAAACACCCCGGGTGGATTTATCCTTCAGAGGCGTGAAGTTGGAGGAGGAGGTCCTCTTCCTCGAGTGAGGCAAGAGGAAGTTAATGATGATCAGGTGAATAATGAAGGAGAGATAAGGGATGACAGGAGATAAAACAGGAAGAGCCGGTTTCCAACAACGCGAGTGTCTACTGTCAACACCGTCACATCTGACTGAACCGCTGAGGCTCAGCTGTCAATCATTACACAGACGGACGAGAGGGCCAAACGGCAGAATCAAGAATAAACAGCGTCATAAACCAAACTGCAAGTATGTCCTTTGCCACCGGGCCATGAGAAAATCCGAGCTCTGGTTCCAAGTGGAACCGTGAACCCTCCACTGGGACGCAGGAGGTCCCGCATAGAAAACATTCCTCCTCTGGTTTAGAGACCACGTGACGGCAGGTTCTGTACCTGACATTTCGGACGCGCGCGCACAATGACAAGCTTCTCTTTCAGCCGCTCTCTGGCCTCACGCAGAGAGAAAGTATTGCACTCTGGCTCACAGCCAGAATGAAATGAATTGATCCTTCGTGGCAGTTTAATGCTTAGTCAATGCAAACACACACACACACACACACACCGGACACACACGCAAAATGCAGCGTGTACACTTACAGCAACTGCAGTGTGCCATGTGCGTCTGGATACGTCCGATTCTTCTGAACCCACCAACACGAGATATTTATTCTTGTTGTATTTGTGTCAGCATCTGATTCGCATCTACGGCTGCAGGCTATTTCATGTCATATTCTAAACGTACAGGAAACCACTTGGGATGTGTAGTGGGTCCTGTGTGTGTGTGCGTGTGTGGTCGTATTGTGAGGGATTAGTGTGTGACTGCGGCCTGGCTCACGTGAGGAGCGGCTCAGGCGGGACAGCAGGATGTGAACGTGCCGCATCGCCCCGGTGAATTAAATCCATCCCACAGCTGACTCCACTGTTCCCTCGTCTGCACTGTCCAAGTCCAGAGAGGCAGGAAATGACATCACAGCGCCCATCACCGCCCCTCCCACAGTGTGTGTGTGTGTGTGTGTGTGTGAGAGGGTGTGGGTGCCAACTCACCTTAGTGTAGTAGAGCATCCAGACCTCGTAGAGCCTCTCTTTCGAGGCCATGGTGCCGGTGCGAGTCCACTGAGATCACTGAGGCTCCATGGACTCAGTCAGGATCTGAACCTCTGCTGCACGACCTTCGTGACCTTCATCATCTTCATCAGTCTCCAACTCTGACAACACGCAACCAGAGCAAGGGTTGGTGGTGGAGGGACAGACCTAATCCATGGCTGAGCAGACTGTGTGCAGCTGGGCCTCCTCCTCCTCCTCCTCCTCCTGCACTGCCAACCACACCAGCACACATTAACACACAACTACACGACTGCAACACAAACAGACGGCAGTACGGAGCTAACAACAGCTAAACGCGTTAAATACCGAATTGCAACGCAGACACACACTGCTGCTGCTGCTTCTGCTGCTACACAACACACACAGCACATCACATCCTCACACTCAACACACACACTTTCTGTTCCTGTTGTGTGTCTCCCTAATCAAACAACTTCATCACACAAGCTTACCTGAGCACGCTAGCTAACAGCTAGCTGTCAAAAAAAGCCTCTTTCTGTTTTCCGAGCCTCCGTTTCGCCTCCTCCGCCTCCTGCTCATGTGACACAACCGCGTCGTGCTACGCAGCCTGCCCGGCTACACGACACTCACGGCAAGCGGACTCACGCACGACAGCCGTAACATCCCGTTAACCAGGGGACAGGAGAGGAAACACACACCTGAGACACACACGGACGCACAAACTGTCACTGAGACAAACCTGCGACAACATCCGCACCGCCTGCACCGATCACAGCTGCTTCCGGTCCGCGCGCTTCAAAATAAAAGCCCCGTGTTTAAAACACACCGACAGAGAGAGAGTGGAGAGACAGTTTTATCTCAGAGCGTAGAGACGTGTAATTTAAGATAAGTATTGTGCTTTAAAGAAACATATATATATAAAGACTTAAGTGGTATGTTAAAGTAGTGTTATATCATCAGCTGTGTTAAAGGTAAATAAAATGACAAACTCTTAATTTAGTGGGAGAACCGGATGCTTGGACCTGCAGAGTCACAAAACAAGACGAAAGTCATTAAAAAACACGCATTTAAACAAAAAAGTAGTTTGTTGGTGTGCGTTCGAAGTGTGTAACTGGAGTGGGTTTTACACGGAGTGTTTTAATAGATGTGAGTGTTTGCGACAGTCCCTCTGCTTTACGCTGTCGATGTGGACATGGTTGCTATGGGCCGGAGCTGCTTGCTTTGATGGTGTGACGTCACCTAGTGGATGAACCGAGAACTGCAATAAGTCACTGTGTTATTTATTTCACATATGAAGATAAATACATTTCACCAAATCCCCCACACAAATTAAATTGATCTAATGAATATGAATAACAGTAATAGTAATACTATTAATGGTTTTAGATTGTTACCCCTCATTTTATTATGACATAAAATCACGGCACACGTCACATGTCAATTTAACCTCTTTGCTATAAGATCCTTGTTTTTTACTTTTCCTTTCTGTGGAGAGTTTGTTGTCCCTGTGAGGATGTATCCTCTCACATTATCTAAATCAGATTTTTCATACACACAAAAAAACACATGAAGACTCACACACGGTTTTGACGTCTTGTATTTTTTTCTTTTGTTCACTGTCAGAGGTAAAAGAGAAGTCAGATGAACGTTAACACCAACACATCATCAGGGACGTGATCACAGTCGAAACATGTTCCGTTCACTTTCATCCCCTGCTGGTTCCTGACATGGAACATTAAATATGATCTATTGCTCATGTCTGCAGAGGCCAGTTTGTGCCTTGTCCTGTTGGCTCATAGGCAAATATTACACGAGAACACATACATGTGCATGTATGTTCAAACATGACTGAGTGTAAAGAATACTTTAATGAGCAAAGTTTAAATATGTATGATCTAGATGAATATATATACTGTATATATGCACATGTATGTCACACA
>JAFBJU010010940.1:924626-944626 GCA_016785305.1 Colistium nudipinnis
GGGTAGATGTGTGTTTCCTTAAAATGCAAATATAAATGATAAAACAGTCCTTGGTCAGATTGATTACGAGTTGACCTGTTGACCCCCAACTCAAGTCCACGTCAAGGTTAGAATCACTGCAGCCATCTTAGTGTCACCACAAAAGCAGAGTGACACACACACACACACACACACTGAGGCTTCACGTGTTACACGAGTCTGAGAGAGAATGCACGATATTCAGCCCGTTGTTGTTGTTGTTGTTGATGTGTGACACGTAAGTGTTAAAGGACAGAGGCTACACACACACACGCACACACGCACACACACACACAGCGGAGCCTCCACCTCAGGTTATGGGCAGGATAACACATGTCCTCTGGTGCTGTTAGCATGAAGCTATCGTTAGCTCACATATAACTTGCCTTTTACTTTTAAAACATGCTGCTCACCTTCTCGCCGCCGCCTCGACGGAAACAAGTCAAAAACACAAAGGAGATCCTGGAAACACGAACAATGATTTCCTCCCAAACTTCATCTTCTTTGGTTTCCTGTCAGATTCAATCGGAGCGGATTAAAAAACTGCGAATTTCACTGTTAGCGACACAAATAATCACACGATAAAACGTTTTCACTCGTTTCCTGTGTTTGTTTCTTCTTCCGCTCGCCCCGCCCCCATCCCCTGACGTAGCACGCCGACTGAACGCTGATTGGTTGACGGTGACTGTTACCCCGCCCCCTGGCCAACCTCTGATTGGTGAACTAACTAATCACTGCCGGCTGGTCTGTATATCCTCCTGTGTCATTCTTTTGAATGTTATTATATGTAATAACACTGACTCTCCGATTTAATTAATGTTCAATGTATATTGATTTTGTGATATAACGTATAGTTGAATTATGATTAAACAAAAGATAAAAATAAATAATAAAAAAAATGAAGCATTTTGATATTGATAAATAATCACCTTTCTAACAACGTGTTGTGTTGAACTGTTTGAATTTGTTAAATATTGTATGAAATAAAAACAAAATTCAAACCAATAACAACTAATCAACTTAGTTAAATTTTATTTTTTAATTTTATTTGCAAAAGCATAGTTTCAGGCTTATTTACGAAGCATAAGTGAACACGCGTCCAAAGTAAACAAGCCTTAAAAAAGCAACAATCTTGTGGCCTATTCTCACAAAGTTCTGAGCTACATAAAATATAAAAGCTTGAAAAAAACAATAAATGTTCCACTAATTATTAATTATTAATTATTGTTACCATATTTTCACAAGAGAAACATTGGGACAAGACGCATGTGAATCATTCTAATCAATACAGGCATGAAAATGTGAAAATCCCATTGTTGGCAACAGAAACAAAACAAAGATCAAACATGTGGTGCTACTGTACATTAATGTTGCTACAAAATATATGTTATGCCTTTAATGACTCATTCCAGTCAGTTTAATGACACTGAGCACTGTTAACACTACAGTTGGCAAAAAGCAGCACATCAAAAAAACTATTTTGAACCATTTCTATAAATAGCCTAAATTGTGAATAATCACACCAACTGAACTTGATGTACATCTAAAACGAGATGTTGTCTTTAGGGAATATGAGATGAAAACTTAATATACAGCGAAAATATTAAACCAAAGTGCAGCTCTGTACGTACTCGGTCAGTCATAACCTGTCTGCATTTACACAAGTAATGAAAAAAAAAATACATCGAGCACAACCCTTACCATTTTAAGATAAACGAAATTCAGGTTAAGTTGTGAAAAATCATGTATGTCCCATCAAATATGCCATTTTTTAAGAGAAACTGTAAAATGAAAAGCCCTGGAAGCATAAATAATCTTGTGAAATTTCACGTTTGCTTTATATTAATCCAACAACTCCTCATCATCCTTTTGGAGAAATTCGACATTTTCATGAAGGCAACACCAGGTAAGTTTTGATTGGCAGGTCTTGACTTTCAAAGTCCCTTTCAGGGAGCAAGATTATTTTACATTTCTCGATTCTAGGGGCCGATCGATAATGATTGATTAGATTGATTAGATGCATTGACGTTTTCCTTTTTCACAGTTATCATCACACGAAGGATTCTTCGGCAAACAGGAGCTGGTCGCAATCTGGCTCAGACGTGGGATTACTGCACCTCCTCAGCCACTCCCGCTGACCCTCCTCCAGGGCCAGCGCCACCTGCTGGCCGCTGTGGGGGTTACTGCGCGGGTGCAAGGAGAAGTAGTCCCTCACGGCTTTGGTGGTGCAGGGCGAGAGGCAGAACCGGGCGCGGGGGGGCGTGGCTCCCTGAGGATCCATCTCGGACACCTTCAGGCCCGGGTCACTGGGCAGCCGGGCCCGGGTCAGGGTGCCGCCCCTCTCCACCAGCTGCCGTCCTGGTTCTGAGCCGCGGCGTTGATGAAGCCGGGCGTGATGGTCCTCGTCCACACTGAGAGACGTGCGTCTCCTGAACAGGGACAGAGGTCGGTAGAACACCTCGGGCTTCTGGGTAGTGATGTCAATGACCTGAGAGTCTGAGCCGAGGGTCCAGGGAGGTTTGGGGGAGTGGAGGTTCCCTGTGGAGCGGTGGTGGGACGGGGGGCTGGACGAAGCCTGGGTGGGCCTCCCCCTCACGTGACCTCCTGCTTCGGCGTCTTTGGAGGCCAGGGAGGACGTTTGTTTTTTTTGTTGACTGCTGGGGTTCAGCTTGGCTCCGCCCCTTTCGGACTCCTCTGTGGCTCCTCCCTGCTCACAGAAACAGAAACATTATAATGTTCAGAATCATTTCAGCGCAAACGGAGACTCTCAAGAGTCCACGGTTTATTTACCCCAGTTTTGCCGTTTTCTTCTCTCTCCGAGTTCTCTTGTTGGGTGAGTGAGAGTCTGCGGCCCTTCTTCAGCCAGGAGTTTGGGTGGAGGCCCCTGCAGCCTTTCAAAGTGCCCCAGCTCAGAGCTTCTCTGGGCGGGGAGCTTTTTGTGAAGGTCCCCTGGTCTGCAGGTCCGCCGGAGGTCAGGGAGCTGGAGGGGGGAGAGGTCATAGAGTGGGATGGGCGGAGCCCACCGCTGAGGGAGTCCAGGGAGTCCATGGAGGATCGGGTCGGTGCCGGGGAGGTGGGGGTGGAGGAGAGGCTGGAGGAGCAGGCCTCCAGAGACTCCGCACCTCCTCTCCTGCTCCTCCCTCTGTCCGTCGACCCTGGAACACAAAGCTGGAACTTTGACACGTAAGGGACGGCGGGCTCGGAGCGCCGCCTCTGTCTGAGCCCGGTGTCCTGGGACGGGGAGTCCAGAGGGGACACGTCCAGGTCCCGCCTCCTGCCCCTGGTACTCCCCTGCGTGTGTTGGAGCAGATCTGCGTCCGGGTCATCGCTGAACGTGAGGATGGAGTCCAGGCTACCCCGGAGCGGCTCGGGTCGCGTCCCGCCGCAGGAACCGGGCGACCCGCCGCTGCTGTCGTCCAGCTCGTTCTCCAGACTGTCGTAGGACGAGTCGGTCAGAGGATACGACCACGAGTCTAGAGATCCAGAGAGGAGGAGACATGTTGGTTAAAGACTGGACCACCCCCTGAGGGGTCGCTCCTCTCTGTGGTTTGATCCGGTACCTGGTCCCGTCCCGTCAGAGTTGAGTCTCTGAGGCGGTCCTCCAAACAGAGAGCAGGGGTCCTCGCCCAGAATCGGCTGAGTGTGCTCGATCATGAACTTCACCAGCTCACACACCTGGGCGGAAAAGACCAAACACACAACACACGTGTCCTCAGCTTGACTCTGAGCCCATTTGACATTTCAGAAAGTCAGATTCCAAAATTAGACTTTAATCCGCGTATGAAGCAGATTTAGGACATTCCAAAGAGAAAAGCTGCCCGACACTTGTTGTAAAGTGGATGACATTGCGCTGGTCTCAGGTCAGCAGCGGTGGCAAGGCGTTTGATGTGGCCTGCTCCCACTGGGCTCACAGAGGCCTCTTTGTTGGGGGGCTTAGACAGATTTCGTTTTATTTCATCATCAGTCCTTCCAGCAGCCTGGCTCACATTCCTCAGAGGGTGCGTTTGGTTTCCTCACCTTCTTGGCCCCCTGGCCCTCCACCTCGGGGCTGCGCGGCGCCCCGGGAGGCCAAAGCATGCTGGGAGCGATGCACACGGACAGGTTGAACGTGGTCATCTGGTTCTCCTGGGCGTTGGCTTGGATGCCGTGCAGCGCGGCCAACAGGAAGCGCAGCAGCAGAGCGTTTCCTCTGGGCAGACGGCGGATCATCCTGCGGGGACACGGAGACGCCACGGGAGACGTCTTCAGCAAGAGACACACTAAAAGAGGAGGGGAGATGGGACAGAGGATCGCGAGGGTTCGTACCTCCGGACGTCCTGCACCTGCTCCTCTTCCTCCTCCTCTTCCTCCAACACGTCCATCCATTCCTCATAAAGCTCACAGCACAGTAAGCTGCCCGGGAGGCTGCGCAGGAAATCCTGACACGGGCAACAAAAAAATACATATAATATATATATATATAATGAATCTCTTGTATGACTACTTTGTTTCAGATTGTGCATATGAACAAAAATATACAAAGAAAATACAAAAAAACGAATTGGCCAAGTGCAAGTCCGATTTTCCGGAATGTTCGCCCTCACTGAGACGATATCACGAGGGTGACAAACACAAAGATTAAGAGAGCTCTGTGTGTTATCCCTCCTGATAGTAAGGGATTATAATCCAGATTACATTAATCAAACCTGTGGACAGCTTGTCCTGCTCATGCAGCTGCAGAGCACACCGCTCTGAGGCCGAGTAAGAGCAGTTTTTGTGGGTCACTATGGTAACAAACCCACTAACACAACATGTGTTGAAATGAAATAATAATTAAAATAGAATAAAATAGAATAAAATAGAATAAAATAGAATAAAATAGAATAATAAATAA
Source organism: Colistium nudipinnis (assembly GCA_016785305.1). Classification (NCBI taxonomy): domain Eukaryota; kingdom Metazoa; phylum Chordata; class Actinopteri; order Pleuronectiformes; family Rhombosoleidae; genus Colistium; species Colistium nudipinnis. The sequence continues at coordinate 929,518 of JAFBJU010010940.1, forward strand.
AATGATAAATAAAATAATAAATAAAATAAAATAAAATAAAAATAATAAATAAAATGAAATGAAATGAAATAATAAATAAAATAGAATAAAATAGAATAAAATAGAATAAAATAGAATAAAATAGAATAAAATAGAATAAAATAGAATAATAAAAAAAATGATAAATCAAATAATAAATAAAATAAAATAAAATAAAATAAAATAAAATAAAATAAAAAAATTTAATAAAATAGAATAAAAAATAAAATAAAATAAAATAAAATAAAATAAAATAAAATAAAATAAAATAAAATAAAATAAAATAAAATAAAATAAAATAAAATAAAATAAAATAAAATAAAATAAAATAAAATAAAATAAAATAAAATAAAATAAAATAAAATAAAATAAAATAAAATAAAATAAAATAAAATAAAATAAAATAAAATAAAATAAAATAAAATAAAATAAAATAAAATAAAATAAAATAAAATAAAATAAAATAAAATAAAATAAAATAAAATAAAATAAAATAAAATAAAATAAAATAAAATAAAATAAAATAAAATAAAATAAAATAAAATAAAATAAAATAAAATAAAATAAAATAAAATAAAATAAAATAAAATAAAATAAAATAAAATAAAATAAAATAAAATAAAATAAAATAAAATAAAATAAAATAAAATAAAATAAAATAAAATAAAATAAAATAAAATAAAATAAAATAAAATAAAATAAAATAAAATAAAATAAAATAAAATAAAATAAAATAAAATAAAATAAAATAAAATAAAATAAAATAAAATAAAATAAAATAAAATAAAATAAAATAAAATAAAATAAAATAAAATAAAATAAAATAAAATAAAATAAAATAAAATAAAATAAAATAAAATAAAATAAAATAAAATAAAATAAAATAAAATAAAATAAAATAAAATAAAATAAAATAAAATAAAATAAAATAAAATAAAATAAAATAAAATAAAATAAAATAAAATAAAATAAAATAAAATAAAATAAAATAAAATAAAATAAAATAAAATAAAATAAAATAAAATAAAATAAAATAAAATAAAATAAAATAAAATAAAATAAAATAAAATAAAATAAAATAAAATAAAATAAAATAAAAAAATTAAATGAAATAATAAATAAAATAGAATAAAATAGAATAAAATAGAATAAAATAGAATAAAATAGAATAAAATAGAATGAAAAATAAAAGAATAAATAAAATAATAAATAAAATAATAAATAAAATGAAATAAAATGAAATAAAATGAAATAAAATAACGCTCGCACCTTAAAGACTCCCGCGATGAGGAAGACGTGGTCCCGCGTGAGAGGAAGCTGGAACTCTCCGTGGTCCAACGTGTCCCTCAGCTCCCGGACGGCCCGCGCCCCGGCCGGCCGCCGGAAGATGCCGCGCGTCCAGGAGCCCTCGTGGTACAGGAAGGCCAACATGTCCTAATGGGAGGACATGAGACAGTGAGGGGGGGGGCTTGTCCTAAAGTGTTCTTTTATTCCCGGCTGACTCACCATGATGGGCTTGGGCAGCGTGTCCTCCACACACACACAGCTGAGCGGCTGTCCAAACAGGACGCCGCGGGACGGCCCCGTCTGGAACGGGTCGCTCAGCTGAGAGGACGAGCCTCGCCAGAAGGCCCAGGTGATGAGGGAGCGCCTCCTTTTAAACGGCTTCTGAGAAACTTCTGAGGAGAGGACACCATATCCCAGAATGCATGAGGACAAATTTGATTCAACTTTATTTATCATCTTTATATGTATAGATAACATTTAAATAGTCCATATAACAATGAGTGAGTGAGCTGAATAAATGAATATTCATGAAACAGAGACTCTGACCTGCCGGGACGTCCTGCTGCAGCGCGTCGGCGGGACGAAGCTTCAGGATGAACTGGCAGAGTTTGGCCCCCGTCAGGAGCTTGACTCTGTCCTGTCCTCCGCAGGACGTCGAGTGTCTCACGTGACTCATCTGAATACTGAACGGGAACTCGTGACCTGAGACGGACGGGACGGAATCCATCACCGCAGGAAACAACAAACAACAACAACAGATTCTAATGGACCACTCTGACTGACCTATGAGAGGATAGGGAGTGTTGTCCCGTCTGGAGATGAGCCACAACTGGTAGTCCTTCACATTTCCCTGAGAACAGACGCCGGAAGATTGGAATGTGTTTTATTTTTTTAGGGAATTTAGCATTTAATGTTGTTTTTAGACTTTTTAGAGTGTCGTTTTAATTTTTATTATGGGAAGTGTCTTCGAGCCATTGTAAACGCAATCTATTAATTAAACATATAATAATAATAATGATAATGATAATGATAATGATAATGATAATGATAATGATAATGTTAATAATAATATAATAATTAATGATAATGATAATGATAATGATAATGATAATGATAATGATAATGATAATGATAATGATAATGATAATGATAATGATAATGATAATGATAATGATAATGATAATGATAATGATAATGATAATGATAATGATAATGATAATGATAATGATAATGATAATGATAATGATAATGATAATGATAATGATAATGATAATGATAATGATAATGATAATGATAATGATAATGATAATGATAATGATAATGAATAATAATAATAATGATAATGATGATGATGATGATGATGATGATGATGATGATGATGATGATGATGATGATGATGATGATGATGATAATAATAAATTATTATAGACAGACACTGGACGTCCCCATGTTTTAAGCTTTTTCTTTTCAGGCTGAAGCTACTGATCGCTTCATTTGATAATCTTCCTTTACGGATCAGTAATGTGATGAAAAATAAAATAAAGTTGATGTTTATTATGTTTTTATGTGTATGCATCCTTACAAACTCCCATTTTCTTGACTTTCCCTGATACTCACTATGATGCTGAACTGCTGCAGAGCCAGTCGAATCACCTCATTGGTGGAATCAGAGTTGCTGACGGGAAGCGTTTTGGTCTAATGACAGAGAAAAGAGACACAATCAGGAAATCAGGAGCGACAACATCAACACAACGGACACACAAAGTGAACTTACAACAGCAAACGCGTTGATTCCTTTTCCAAAAACTCTGAGAGGAATCGTCTTAGGTTCCTCCTGCTCCTTCTCCTCTTTAATCTGACTGCAGGGAACGCAAAGGGAGACGGTGAGAGGTGAGACACGCACACGCACACGCACACGCACACGCACACGCACACTTTACCTTTTGAGGAGAGAGAGCCATCTCTCCTTCTGTTCTGCGGAGCTGGGGAAACATAGAAAACAAAAAATAAACATCACACAATATTACCCATCAACAGCATTATTAAGGCAGTCTTCCTATTGGTTTACACTGCTGTAATTATGCAAATTAGAATCACGTCCATAAAAAATGGTGTTAATCCCGGGGGGAAAAGACAGTGTCCCCCACACAACAGGTTTAGCATAGACACGTGAACATGGTTGTTCATTTGAGTGTGTGTGTGTGTGTGTGTGTGCGCCCGCGTGTGTGTGTGTTACCTAAACATAGCAGCACAGTTGCAGGTGGGCCAGCCCATGACGAAGCTCCTCTCTGGGTCGATGCTGCCCTCACACACCTCGTCCATGCAGCTCGCCGTCCACATCTCACACACACACACCCTGGACTTCAGCTTGAAGTGGTTGGCTGACCTGGGACGAGAGAGAGAGAGAGAGAGAGATGCTGACACAGTGCGCGCACACACACACACAGAGTTCCTCCGCACACGCTCACTTGGCCTTGGCGATGACCAGCACGTCGTTGAACAGGAAGAGGTTTCGGTCCTGAGTCTGCATGCCGGTCTTCAGCTGAGCGTGTCCGTGGAGCAGGAAGCTCCGGTCGGGACGGTCTGCGAGGAAGGACCGGACCAGGGGACACGTCTCAGGACACACTGGGACCAGGAAGCTCTCTCTGAAACGCATGAAATGAAACACGAGGCAGATCTAATGAGACCTGACCTCTGACCTCTGACCTCGGCGAGTTATTTCATCTCAATAAAACAGGCTGGGTGGTGAGGACAGTGATTCAGATGACATGCGTGTTGTAAATTGAACATTGAGTTAGCATGATCCACATGGGCCCGTGTTGGAGGCCTGATGGGACTTCAGAGCCCTGAGGAAAGGTTGCGATTGGATCAGGTGGAGCTGAGGGCAGCGTGAGGTCAGAGAGAATCATCAAAAACTTCAAACACGCGGTTCTAAATCACATCACTGGAAATCATCTGAGGAGCAGCTTCTGACGGTTCCTGCTGCTGAAGGTCCCACTTGAATTCTTCTTCACTGGTTCCAAACCGGGACCCTGATTTGATCGGGCTGGTTCAGTTTAAACTCTGGAAAGACACGGGGACACAAGGACGGACCCGTTGAAAAATGCTTTGGAGTCCCAGTGATGTCATCGCAGAGGGAGGTCCTGATGACCGTCGCTCCGTGGGACGTCCCGCGACCTGACGGGGCTTTTTTTAATGAGGTTATTTCTTCTTCTTCACTCTCTCTCTCTCACCCTGTGTCCGATCACAGATTCTATTATTAGCTGCCTGAGCCTCAGTTAAGTCTGGTTTCACATGGATTATCTATCCGTGTGGATTCGACACCTCACACAGGACAGTGTGTGTGTGTGTTTGCACGTGTGTATATGCACAGTGTTTATATACATATGTGTGTGTGTACAGTATTTATGTGTGTGTGTGTATGTACAGTGTTTATATACATATGTGTGTGTGTCTACAGTATTTATGTGTGTGTGTGTATGTACAGTGTTTACAGTGTTTATATACATATGTGTGTGTGTCTACAGTATTTATGTGTGTGTGTGTATGTACAGTGTTTATATACATGTGTGTGTACAGTATTTATGTGTGTGTGTGTGTGTGTGTGTGTATATGCACAGTGTTTATATACATGTGTGTGTGTACAGTATTTATGTGTGTGTGTGCATGTACAGTGTTTATATACATATGTGTGTGTGTACAGTATTTAAGTGTGTGTGTGTGTATGTGTGAGTGTGTATATGCACAGTGTTTATATACATGTGTGTGTTTACAGTATTTAAGTGTGTGTGGTGTGCAACCTCTGTTTGTCTCCATCCTGCTCCAACAACATTTGTATTGATTTTATATTTGAACGAGTATTGCGCAGCCTGATTTAAAATCCTATTCAGTCTTGCCGACAGCAACGTGGATCAGAACCAGAACCAGTACCTGGACAGGGTCTTGGACCGGGTCAGGGCCTTGGTGAGGACCAGAGACGGAGCCGACTGACGCCGATAATTCAGAGACCTTGTCCGCTGAAGAGAAACCAAACAAATGGTGGATTATTAGCAACACACACACACACACACATGGGTCCATTTCTTATGTCCACTCATCATCTCTGACTCCACTTCTGCACAAAAACTCAAACCCCTCCAGTCCTTTGCTCTGCAATGTTGACCCTGTTCTCCACATTCATCACCGAGCCTGACCTCCAACACGACAAGAACATGAAGAAGAGCACACGGCAAACACGGAGCAAACTTTCCCACGCTTCCACAGCTCATCCTCTCTGGACTTTTCAGTTTGAACATTCTTTAGGTTTTTTTTTAAAGGCTGATACACCCCTTTTAAATCCAAACCATAAAGCCATAAAGGAACCATTTCATTTTCACCTTATAAATATTACATTTTAGCGTCACGGGTTCCCCATTCTCATGCTGAAGACTCACCAACCTGGGGAGACGGAGACATGAACTTCCCACATTTGCCGAGAGGATCAATCCATCCTTCTCGAGCTCCACGCCTTTCTGACATTTCACAATGTGATATCATTGGTTTAGCCGGGTCACACGGGGGCGACACATTCCTTACACCCGCCGCCACAACGGCACAATGCCGCCTTTCGGCCCTAAAAATACAGCGCAACTTCATAAAGTGCAGATATGAGATCACACCATCTGGGACACAACACAACGCTCATTCGGCTCCGGAACCAACACAACAACGTGTGTGTGTGTGTGTGTGTGTGTGTGCGTTGAATCACACGCGGGTTATAGACACCGGTGTCATGTTCAAATCAAAGCTATGGATTCTCGTGCGGGTTGGGAGGATTTCACGTGGCACACTCTGAATGTTCAGATTGAGGGAACAAGTGAGATGAATCCTTGATAACAACAAGGACACGTGTTCACGGGAAGCTTTAAATACACACACATATATACATAAGTCAGTCTCATCGGGGCAGGTGAAGTTCACAATACAGCTGATTATCAATATTACTCATTAAATGCAGATATATATAATGACTCAACACGTTTCATTTGACTTTAAACACAATTGTTTACAGCCTTTATGTATTCATTATAATCAATAATAAAATCAGCGGATTCATTTTGAAATTTGAGTGAGGGAAACCCACCCGTTTGTGTCCCCTCAGTCTGTCCTCCACCTCCTCCCGCTGCTCCTCCTGCTCCTGCTGCTGCGGAGACATGTTGTCCATCCAGTCTCACTGTCCCTCTGTCCTCAGGAGAAAGCCCGTGGATGATGCACCCTGTCCCCGGCGCACGGACACCATGTCTGCAGTCCAACTTCCGCTCAGTGTGCGACACCAACAACCAGCGGCGCTCACACGAGTTTAAATCGTGATGATGAGGATGACGATGATGATGATGAAGGTGAGCTGAGAGGAGGCTGAGCTCACTCTCACCATCAGGAGTGTGCGGATTATCCGCGCTGCGCCGCTTCTTAACGCGTCTTTACGCACAGAGGCGGCGCCACTGCCGCGAGAAATAGGACCGACTATTTTTATCGTGGAGATTCAACAGTGCCTCCACCTGTGCGTGCGCGTGCGTGCGCGCGTGAAGAAAAATCACTTAAACCGTTATCTACATTTAAAAACGATCAAATGTGGATTGTTAATGTTTTCCTTCACAAAATGTTATTTTTGAATTGAAAAGTAAAAAAACACAAAATAAAAGATTATTATTATTACTAATAAGTATTACAAACATTTAAAACTCCATTTATTTCGTCACCACTAAGGATAAAAGGGTTCATTAAAGCTGATTCACATTGATAAAAATAATAAAACTGTCTTGTCTGGGATTCAGCCGCTTAAAACTGGTTTTGTACATTTCTATTAAGACTAATGTCGGTGAAACCGATTTACAGACTCAGGATTATTTCCATGTAGAGTGGCGGCTTAAATCAAAGGGGATAAATAAACACAAAGGATTTCTGGGAACATTTTCTCCAGTTATTTAGGTCCAGTGGACAAACATTATCAGATTATGAGTGGGTACAGTCAGAAGACTCATTATTATTATTAATTTCCAGGGATCCAGGGAAAAAAAAAAACAGGCCCTAATGTCACAATATTTAATCCTCTCCACAAAACCATCATGTGTGATTCATGATGGAGAAACGTCAAAAGAAAAAAAGGTCAGGACACGTCTGAGGAGGAGTAGTGGATTTCAAAAGGGAGCCAACCTGGCACATTTACAGAAGGAACAGTCACCGTTGCCCCCAAAATCATTTGTCCTTCCAGAAAGAGAAGTGGGACATAAACTGGGCTAAAGAAGAACCAGGCCATTCTCTCCCCAAATTGGCCACAATCAGCCCCGTTAAAAGTGGATCACGCCAATGATTACCTCGGCTCGGATTGGTAATGAGCAGCCTTGGGCAGGGCGAAGAAAAAGGAATGCGTCTGCCACGACTCATCACGTAAACACACAGTTTTAACAGGACAAAGAAAACTTCACTTTTCATGTTAAAAACAGATCATCAGTGTATAGGTTGTTATTATTGATATTATATTCTCTTTATTATTGTTATTATACCATTTATTATTATTATTATTAGTGAAATACCTGAATGACTGACAACTTTCACAGACATATGATTAGTGAAGTAAACAGGGGTTTCATTATATGATGATGTGATAGAAGAAATCAGAAATATCCTCTATATTTAATGTAGAGACAGAAGCACTGATGAAAATACTAAAAAGAAAAATGCATAAACCACACATATCAAACTGAGCATGCCTTCGATGTGCAGGAGCATGTGCATTCTCCTTCCAAAAGGAGAAACCGGGCAGAAATGAGACATTTGATTTTGAAATGCACATATACGCATATATGCTGTGCTTTAATGTGGCAATACAAATCATTTTCTCTAAAGCGATATAACACTTGCACAACAGAGTGTTTTATTTGTTTATTTTCAGATTACAAAAAAAAAGAGTGAGTCACGTACAATGACAACACTATGAAGAGACACGGTGCCTGTCCGTCAGATTAGAACAGCATCGTTTTCCATGAATGAGCTTATTTTTTTTTTGAGTTTCTGGCATGTCCGGCTGATTTTGCTCCACATTTTTTTTTTATGGTGGGTCACGGTAATGTAATAAATCCATCAGTTAATTACAAAGTGGGTCACAGACAGTTCACCAACGAGCAGACACAGATCCAGCCGGTGGACAATTCATTTGTTTGGTGTCCCCAGTCACAAAAAATGATTTCAATATTGACACATGTATATAATTTTTGTACATTTATATTATTTGTGCACATACAAACAAAGTCAACCCTAAAATAAGTCATTGTTGTATTAAATAATCATCTATCTGTGTCAATGGGAAAAGCAAATGCAGTAAAAAAAAAAAAAACTCTAGCGAAACAATGTTGGGCTTATAACAGCAGGTGGTGCTGGAGCTAATTCATGGGCAACAGGACATACAGATCACCATCATTAGCCACTGTGGATCAGTGATTCTCAAATGGTGGTACCCCTAGCGGTACGTTGGAGTACTGCAGGGGGCACGTGAGATTCTGTCAAACCACATTTTAAATTCAGCATTAGAATATAGAAATGTAGCGTTTAAGTGTTCTTCGGTTAAAAGGTACTCAGTCACCTTGTGGAGGATGCGAGTATAACAACAACATTTAATTATTATGAATTTAATTTATTTGTAAATTGAATTCATTTCAGTAGTTTTATATTTATTTTATCTAGTAAAATCATAGGCAGACTATGTGGGCCCTATCCTAAACTAAAAGAAATGCATTTTATTTTTTATGTTTTCTAAATGTATTATTAATCTGTGTTTACTTATTTTAAAATAAGTTTTGGCACCACCAAACATCATCTGTGCTTCTTTAACGCAATCTAATGAAAATATACTTTAGGAAAAATGTCAATGCCGACATGAGGTTTGACGTCGTCATACATGTGACATATACATTCTCTGGAGTTATAAAATCCATGATCAATTAAGTCTTTAGACCCGATAACAAGCCACACTGGGTCAAAAGACTGAGCTTAAGTTTAAATTCACTGGATTTATTTTGAGCTGGTCCAATTAAAAACCAAAGTCTTTCTGGTAAAGCACATTTTACATAAGTTAACATTAGCTTTTGTGATACAGCTGCAAAGTGCCTCTGTAATGCATCGTTTTATTGTTTTTAAAGCTCAAAATGACAGTTCCACCTGACAAAAGCAACTTAAATTGAATGTGATACATTTATATAAATAAACACAGTTTTAAAATTCTTGACAGAAAAAAGGCAACACAAGCAGGTGGTTTAGGAAGTAAAAAATGATTTTATTCAATATCAAAGAGCGTCAATGTGACGGGACTTAGTTGTGGTTATTATATAGACTTAAATCATTTATAGAGAGAAAACCAACAGATTCCACAATGAGCAAGCAACGAGGCAACAGTGGAGAGGAAAAACTCCCTTGAACAGGAAGAAACCTCCAGCAGAACCCGGCTCAGAGTGGACGGTCATCTGCCTCGACCGGTTGGGTTGACAGGAGAGAGAGAGAGAGAGAGAGGAAGACAAATAGAGACGAGAGAGTCATCGCCGTACAGAAACCTCTTCTACAAATAATGTCCAAAGTTTCCTCAGAAACTACCCAGCATGCTCTCTGCTCATTTCAAACACTTTACTAGTGTTTGGTAGGAGTGTCCGTTTCATCTATACCTTCCAAAAACCTGTTATCCAACAATGTAACCTGAGAAACATCTGAGCAGCCAACGTCCTAATGAGGCAACGTTCCTCTTCTGACAACCTCCCCCAGAAGCGGCTCCCCCTGCTCCAACCCTCGCCTGGCTCAACAGAAACAATCCAACCATCATTGTTCATGAACCTCTCTCTCCAGGAGCAGCCTCCCTTCGTCCACTGCTGCCGTCGTCACCTCCACAAAGACAGCAGTCTCCTGATCAGCATCGCTCTCCATGCGTTTGGAAACATGAGGCAGTAAACCACCGAAGAAGAAGACCGCTTCAAATGTTGGACACTTATTCTCCCAAATGCGCAATTAAATGAAATGACTGAATATAAATGTAATATCTTGCTCCTTTTAACAGAGAGCAACCGAGACATCAGTCGATCCCCCCAACATGGTTACATGATTTTGTGGAGGAGGACAGTGCCCAACGGTGCCCCGAGTCACAGAACAGGATGGTACCAAGTCCTGTTCTGGAAACGGTACAACCGTGGAACACAAAGCTAAGAAAAATGCAAAACGTTGCATATTTAAGTTACTTCACTACCATCAAGGGAAAAATAGATCCAACGTTTAAAGGTGTCTCTTATCGGCAGAGTTCAGCTTCAGTTCCAAACACATGGCAAGTCATGCTAAGCCAGGAAAAAGCTCCCATTGCAGATGTGACCACGGCAGCAGTAAGTGCCGAGAGGTTGTTCAAAGACAAAGTGAGACATGGGGACAACGAAAGTTGGATTGTTTATGAGAAGCCGAACAAGAGTTAAAGCAGAGAGAGAAACTTCAGGAGGAGGCAACAGAACCGGAACCAAGACCACCAGGAGATCCCCGTATCTCATCCGTACAAACCTCGACATCAGACCAACAGTCATCTCAAATGATCTGACCAGCTGGTATAACAAATAAAGTGTCCAAAAAGCCAATTCTGCAAATTTTAGACAATGACTAGACTAAATAGCTAAAGTTAGCTTTCACATATAATCCACTATCGTCATCGCAGCCAGTTGTAAACACCAAATCATCAGCCCGGGGACACGGATCTTAACCAAGACAATAAGAAGCACAAACAAGACATTCTACAAGGGACAAAGTCAAATGAACAACTTCATCTACATACTCACACCAACACAAGCTCTGGAATTCAGCCCACAGTATAATGTCTCAAATCACCAATTCATTAATGAGCAGTTACTCAGGAGAAGATAATTCTGGCATTATCCTTCGGCATCATTAAGTTTAATTTTATCTTCACTTATTAATTTATTTTATTTAACTTTAGCCGTCTCTTTGCCAAGTTTTCCTCCTCCTAAAGAACCCAAACGCGCTCTAATCCTGTACTTTCCTGATTAAGTTTAGACTAAGTTAAAACTGAGCTAGCCCTACATCTTGGAGTCTAGTCTGACGTGCAAGACCTAAGCAACGTGCGGCAGTGGTTGGAAGAGCAACCCTGCTGGGAGGCCTCCCATAATAAAACGCAAAAACAAGTTTATATTCAAATATGAAGCCAGACGTTATTAAACTGAAGGCTTCTGCTTGGGTCTCTAGTTGGAATCATTCTCAGCAAAGAGCAGCGCTAACGTCTAAAATCAAATACAATTAAATTGTAATGCGAGTGGTGAATAAAAATGACATTTAAGTGTAATGGGCAAAGCAGAACATTTAAGCACAATATTGCTGTGCAAATATCTACTTTCTCAAGCCCAGGCCTTTAAAATGAATAAAGGGGCAAAAAAAAGCCCATCAAGGGCAAACTTTAATTTGGTGTTAAACGTGCGGAAGCCAAAATGCAAATAGAGATTAAAATGGAATTCATGATGCATTATACAGGGGCTGAATAACCACTATAGTCAACATTAGCCTACGCAAGCAAAGTTAATTAATAAGATATCATTTTGATAACTCCAAGAAACAATCGCAAGATGGGTCATTATCAAAGTCTCGGCAATCCACAGGTGATAAATAACAATATTAAATTATTCCACACTTACAATGCTTACTATAACAATCTTGTAAAAAGTATATCTATGGTCAGGAACATTAAAGAAAACCATGTAAAATGTCAACTTGAACCAAACAAAACCTTCATCAAGCTTCAAGTGCCAGAGTAAGTCCTATTACTCTCAGAGAACGAAACACTAAAGCCTCTTCCACCGAAAGGAACGACATTCCCCAGATAATCTGAATAAAAGCCCTGACCATCACGTCACTGAAATGAACCCACTTGGCTGCACGCGTCTCCGACATCAACCCCACACACACGTCATGGCATTGGTCACTCCATCACGGCAGGTCTGTACAATAAAACGAATACAAACAGAGGCAGATGGAAGAAAGAACAAGAGTTAAAGCAGAGAGAGAACCTTCAGGACGAGGCATGACTTGAAATGAACAGTTAGCCGTCACATCAAATCCACCAGTTGCCAACACCAAATCATCGGCCCAAGGACGCTGATCGTAACCAAGACAACAAGACGCATCAAACACGACATTCTACAGAGGACAAAGTCAAATGAACAACTTTATAATGGCCACCAAGTCAATACTAGAAGTACATCTACATAGTGGAATTCAATGAACTTAATACAGCTGCTCATTCAATACTCTACAGATGTTCAAACACCAATGGCCTTCCAACCCTTCACGAGTGTGTGGTACAAATCTCTGTTTCGTCCATCACGTAAACCTTCCAGCAATCCATTATCCAACCATGTAAATTCCCTTCATACCTCAGTGGTAAAGTCTGGAGAACCCACTGAGAAACATCTGAGCAGCCAACGTCCTAATGAGGCAACGTTCCTCTTCTGACAACCTCCCCCAGAAGCGGCTCCCCCTGCTCCAACCCTCGCCTGGCTCAACAGAAACAATCCAACCATCATTGTTCATGAACCTCTCTCTCCAGGAGCAGCCTCCCTTCGTCCACTGCTGCCGTCGTCACCTCCACAAAGACAGCAGTCTCCTGATCAGCATCGCTCTCCATGCGTTTGGAAACATGAGGCCGTAAACCACCGAAGAAGAAGACCGCTTCAAATGTTGGACACGTATTCTCCCAAATGCGCAATTAAATGAAATGACTGAATATAAACGTAATATCTTGCTCCTTTTAACAGTGAGCAAACAAGACATCAGTCGATCCCCCCAACATGGTTACATGATTTTGTGGAGGAGGACAGTGCCCAACGGTGCCCCGAGTCACAGAACAGGATGGTACCAAGTCCTGTTCTGGAAACGGTACAACCGTGGAACACAAAACTAAGAAAAATGCAAAACGTTGCATATTTAAGTTACTTCACTACCATCAAGGGAAAAATAGATCCAACGTTTAAAGGTGTTTCTTATCGGCAGAGTTCAGCTTCAGTTCCAAACACATGGCAAGTCATGCTAAGCCAGGAAAAAGCTCCCATTGCAGATGTGACCACAGCAGCAGTAAGTGCCGAGAGGTTGTTCAAAGACAAAGTGAGACATGGGGACAACGAAAGTTGGATTGTTTATGAGAAGCCGAACAAGAGTTAAAGCAGAGAGAGAAACTTCAGGGCGAGGCAACAGAACCGGAACCAAGACCACCAGGAGATCCCCGTATCAGATCCACAAACCAGGACGTCAGACCAACCGTCAAATAAACGATAATGTCAGAAAGTCAACTCCGCAAATTCCAGACAGTAAATAGACTAGTTAGCTAAATGAACAGTTAGCCTTAATAATCTCGATCTCTGGAATTCAGCCCACAGTATAATGTCTCAATTCACCAATTCATTAGTGAGCAGTTACTCAGGAGAAGATAATTCTGGCATTATCCTTCGGCATCATTAAGTTTAATTTTATCTTCACTTATTAATTTATTTTATTTAACTTTAGCCGTCTCTCTGCCAAGTTTTCCTCCTCCTAAAGAACCCAAACGCGCTCTAATCCTGTACTTTCCTGATTAAGTTTAGACTAAGTTAAAAATGAGCTAGCCCTACATCTTGGAGTCTAGTCTGACGTGCAAGACCTAAGCAACGTGCGGCAGTGGTTGGAAGAGCAACCCTGCTGGGAGGCCTCCCATAATAAAACGCAAAAACAAGTTTATATTCAAATGTGAAGCCAGACGTTATTAAACTGAAGGCTTCTGCTTGGGTCTCTAGTTGGAATCATTCTCGGCAAAGAGCAGCGCTAACGTCTAAAATCAAATACAATTAAACTGTAATGTGAGTGGTGAATAAAAATGACATTTAAGTGTAATGGGCAAAGCAGAACATTTAAGCACAATATTGCTGTGCAAATATCTACTTTCTCAAGCCCAGGCCTTCATTTAAAATGAATAAAGGGGCAAAAAAAAGCCCATCAAGGGCAAACTTTGGTGTTAAACGTGCGGAAGCCAAAATGCAAAGAGAGATTAAAATGGAATTCATGATGCATTATACAGGGGCTGAATAACCACTATAGTCACCATAGTTAACATTTACCAACACAATCCAAGTTCATCAATAAGCTACAATTCAAATAACTCCAAGAACCAATCAGAAGACGAGTCATTATCAAAGATTCAGCAATCAACAGGTGATAAATAACATGAAATGATTCCAAGCAGCTGCGCGTTACATACACCAGGACGTCGAGTAGAAAAAAAGACATGAACAACACTGTCAATCCAGAGCCCTGGACCAGTCCTGTTCCCCACACGCACAGATGAAGGCACGGCTTCATCCAAAGTAAAAAAAAACCTTTTCCTTACTATGAGAAGAGCCTCTTGAAGGTCAGATCTGACAAAGAGAAAAACACAAAGCAGAAAATGTTTTTTAATCAACGGGAAATAAATCTGTTTCTGTGCAAACCAACATTGTACTATTAAGTTTTTAATACACGTTTTACTTCTGTATTTTTCAGACAAACATTTGTGCAATATTTTGTCATACCGGTTTACAAGGAATCCGGGACTCTCTCGAAGCTGGACCAGCAGGACCTGGTGTAGAAGCTTTGAAGTTTCTGTGAGGGTTAAAGGGAAATAAATACATTTGCGTGACGTCACGAATATTGAATCACGTGCGTAGCCACATGTGAAACAAACGGCGTCCAGGGGAGACAGTGAGGACCGGGGTAGGTTACAGGGGACACCCAC
>JAFBJU010010940.1:949626-984679 GCA_016785305.1 Colistium nudipinnis
ATAGCCGCGTGAGACAGCGTCGCCCCCTAGCGTTGAGGATGTAATACACACAAGTATTTTAAAGAGGTATAATGTCTGACTTGATACATTTTGAGAACTGTAGAGAGCAACTGAAACAATATATATATATATATATATTTTTAGGTTTTTAACAAAAAAAGGCCTCAAAGTATTAAAGTGATTACTTACTAGACCAATATGATAAATAAGATTACGATAATGGTTCAAATGTAGAAATATGCATTTCAAATTTTAGAAATAATAATAGTAAAGTAGGAATCATTATTACTGGTCCTTATAGAGTTATATATGTTTTTAGATGATGATGATGAGTTTGCTGAATAGATAGCCGATGGTTGTGATGCTGATGGGGGAGGAGGAGGTACAGCTGCGCCTCCTTCTCTCAGCAGCAGTGTCACTTCACTCCTTCATGCCTGTGGATCTGAGGATCCTTCAATCTGCTCCAGAAATGTAGAAATATGCATTTCAAATTTTAGAAATAATAATAGTAAAGTAGGAATCATTAGTACTAGTCCTTATAGAGTTATATATGTTTTTAGATGATGATGATGAGTTTGGTGAATAGATAGCCGATGGTTGTGATGCTGATGGGGGAGGAGGAGGTACAGCTGCGCCTCCTTCTCTCAGCAGCAGTGTCACTTCACTCCTTCATGCCGGTGGATCTGAGGATCCTTCAATCTGCTCCAGAGAAGATTCTTCATAAACTTCTGCAGAGTCAAGGTGAGTCTGCTCGTTATCAAGGGTTTAATGTCTCTTTTTACAGGTCAGTTTAATCAAACAGATTTAAATAGATTTAAATAAGTTAGGATATTTCTACTTTCTGATCCGCCCGCAAGTCAACGTAGTTTTGGATAAAGACAACTGTGAGGAATAATTACAACGTTGTAGGTCGTGTTTGTCTTCTGGGTCATAAATACACAGAATCTCTGACAGTCCGTGTCCCGCCTGCGGAGCAAAGCGGAGAGTTATGTCTTCAGAAATACCTCAGATATATTCAAAGCAATATATTTGCGTAAAGCAGAACTCGACCTCTGACCCTGTGATGACTGATTGATGGTATTGGGTTCAGAAGATGTGTTCTACTTATTTCTGGTATGAAAAGGTCACGAGTCCTTTTCTCTCATTTTTACTCTCCTATAAAAACGGAGATATATTTTTACAGTTATATAAAAACACTATCCAGGCAAATGTCTCCACAGCAGAATAACATTCATTTTTTTATAATATAAATGTACGAACCCGTGTCTTTGAGACAGAGAGAATTTTCTGCTCTTGATGCTGAATGTGCAAAGACCTGGATCAGTTTTATTGGAGCATTCATAATGCAAAGATAACAAGCATTTACAGCCATTGAGCTCAATGCCTGAGGGCAAAATACACACGACTCCACTGATCTGAACTCGGCTGCACAACCAGGTCAGGTGATAAACCAGAAAAGAAAATTTGATCATTTTTTGTTTTCATTTCAAATTGAACTGACACGAATGACATGTTTACAGTGGACACATCAAAAATAAAATGATTATTTAAATCCAGGGGTGGATGCTGAGAGTTAGAGATGACTTAAAGCAATAACACACAGTGACTCTACATCTCTTTCCTTTTCATTATTTCCATGTATCCATTTATTCAAGTGCAGATCATTTGATTGGCCGAATCGTCTCACTGACCCGAGTGTTAAGAGGATCTCTGAGGTCAGGGATGGAGGCCTGGACGACTCTGGCCTGGATCCTGATGGTGAGCGGCGTCGCTGACCGGCTGAAAACGGCCGAATCCAGAGACTTCACCCAGGAGGACATCGTCCTGCTGCATCCATCGAGTAAGCGCGCGACAACGCTGATGAGTCAAAGGTTAAAGGTCAACAACAATATAGGTTCCAAAAAGCAACATTTTCTATTTAAAAAATCAGGAAAAATCAGGATGTTGATCCGAAAAATGGTTCACAATCTTATAGCTAATACATAATAGATTGATGATGATGATGATGATGATGATGATGATGATGTCATCATGTGCAGCTACTCCTCACCCTGGAGCCTTCAAGTGTTTCACATGTCAAGATGCTGCAGATAACTACCAGTGTAACCGCTGGGCTCCAGATGTGTTCTGCCCCAAAGGTGTGTGTGTGTGTGTGTGAATAACATTTCTTCTCTATGTGGAGTACTCCAAACATTAAAGTGTGTATTGTGTTGTGCAGACAGCAGATACTGTTACACACTGCACGTGATGGACGACGGTGGAGGCAGCGTGTCTGTGAGCAAGCGTTGTGCGTCCCTGCAGGATTGTGCGTTTCCTGGCTGTGCCGATGTCACCCATCGAGGTCACATGGTACGTGGAGACACAGGTTTTATATAAATAAGTAAAAATATGACTGTGTGTTTGTGTGTTGAGTGTGTGTAATACCATGTGTCAGGTGTGTTCCTCCTGCTGTGAGGGGAACATCTGTAACGTTCTGGTGCCCAGGAACCAGAGCGCCGCAGTCTTCTCCTTCACGTCCCCGCTGGTCGCCGGGGGGCGGAGCCTCCATCTTGCACCGCTGGGCTGCGTCAGCATCGCCGTCGCCATGGTTACCGCCGGGCGGCTGTGAGAGGAGAACTCCGCTTCTGTGGAAACACAACTTTAATACATATGTATCTATTTCTTAAATTAAGCCCAACATTTGAAAAAGTGAAACATTGTTTTTGTTTATATTTTTATTGGAGCTGTACACAAACAGGCGTGTGTGTTGACCTGTCGCTCCACCTGGAGCCCGGAAGCGACGCAGGGACCGCGGGATGGAGTCCGAGTCCGGCTGAGGACAGGTGAACACTGGCCTCCTCCACCTGGTCTTCTCCTGGCTAATGTTCAGAGTCTGGATTATAATCTGGATTAACTCCATAGCAGGGTGTCGACCTGTTTTTGTGGATAATTGGCTTGACACGCCAACACCGGACTCGGCCATTTCCCCCCCGGGGATGGAATGGGCCATCTCCAACCAGAACCGGAGCAAGGAACCGGGGAAGAGAGTGGGGGTCATCAACCGGTGGAGTAAGGGTGGGGGTAACATCTTGCTGCGTACGGGCCGACACCAAGATACTTCCGATACACCAGTGGTCCTTCTCCGCGTGGTGCGAACAATTTTCGGGGAGGCATACAAGTCCCGCCCCTGACCCACCTTCGACCAATCAGAGCACGGTCCGTTCCACTGCTGCCCTCCCATAGGCGGAAACTGAAAACGCGACAGACAGGTGACTCGGACCATTCGGCGGTGGGACCGACAAATCAGACTCAGAAGTGGAACACCACTTCCGGTTTACGGAGTGCGACGTGTTTAAGGACAACAAAAACACACCCGCACCTTGAACATTATTACCAATCAATATTATTATTATTTACATATTAAATTATGATTATTCTATATCTGTTAATGTCCCTATGTATATACCGTATTTTATTCAATTATAAATTATTGTACAGTATATATGAATTTCACTTCTGTTATGTTTCCCCTACAAAAAAGTGGATTACATTTTTTTTTCACATTTCTTTTACTTTCTTAGGCTACACAACACTATCTTAAGCTAGATAATGAAATGATAATAATAATTTAAAAAAAGCTGTGATACATGTTGACCAGTGTTTATTGATTACTGATCACATTAATTACATTAACTGCATTAGTCATTTTTCAAAATTCAAAACACTGTTAAAAAGAAATCACCTTATTTTTCTTTAAGCAAGTCAGAGTCTGGGAGTATGAAAAATATCGACCTGATCACATCTTAGTGTTTGAAAATATTAACATGAGGATTTTAATATTCTAATCATCTAAAACACTGTGATGCCGTCCCTTACAATAACAGAGGAGGATGGTGTTTTTCCCAGGATGCAGTGCGGCACGATCCTGTCTGCACCGAGGTCTCAGTCAAGTCTTTAACATCCACTGATTCACATTTTTTATATATATATATATAAATAGAATAAAGCCTACTCCTCTTCATCAGGAGCGTTCGATTGTCCTTGTAGCCGGGCGATGGCTGAGCTGTGAGTTGGTGCGTTGGTGAAAACGGTCCCCACAAACGAAGGCGTCCCACTCAGGATGTGACGGATCACCGTGCACGAGCCAGACACCTCGATGTGGAATCCCAGATGCCTCAGCTCCTCCTCTGTCCGTAGAGACGTCTGGCTCGATGGAGACGCAAAGAACTGTGGGTAACAAGAATCCTAAGAATCATTGACAATTGATTTTGACTGATATTATTTCATTTTTTTTTCATTTTCTCGAAAGATTTTGTTTTTTAAAACTGCCAACAAGCTGATGCAGTGAAAAAAGGATTACCACAAAATCGAATTGAAATTAAAGACACATTTAATTAATTAATTAATTAATTAATCATTATTTTCCATTACATATTCATTTAATTATTTGATGTGTTTGGGTTTTTAAATCTTTCGAAAGAAGAAATGTCTTTTTTAAGTCTAATCCTCGATCAGAATAACTTATAATATGTTATATATGTATACAGGTGTCCTGGTATTATTAATTAAAAACACGAGTCACAGAGAATAACTCACAGCAGCTCCTGTTGTTGGATCGATGAAATCTGCCCAGTAACCTGAAGTCCACAGAGCGAAACACATTTCCTTGGCGCCGCTCACAAACTGCAGACGGGACGACAACACAATCAATTGCCGCTCGAATTAAAAAATAAATCAAATAAATGATGAACTAAAATAAACAATGAAAGGACTCACTCTGTGCAGCAGCTGATCTGAGTCATCACAGCGAGCGCCGCTCTGTGTCACCGTGACCACTGTGATGGAAGCGGTGGGCGCCGCGGGAAACATCAGCTCCAGATCTGACGAGCACACACACACAAAATCACAAAGTTGTGTTACTACGAGCCGTAATACAAGGTACAGGTGATGATCACCAGCAGAAAGCTTCTCTCACCTTTCCTCAGCAGCTCGGGGCAGGAGCTGATGGAGCAATCCGTGTCCGTCTGGGTGAAGTACTGCTCGGCTTTGTTCACCCTCATGGAGATGGGACCAAGTTTCCCCTGGTACACACACAGAAACAAACACACTCACAGTCAACACACAACACCAAGAGAAAAATCATTTTAACCTCAATGACGAGTGACTCTGGGTCCCAAGTGTTTTTAACCCTTGAGCCCTCCTCAAATTTACACCCTCTGGCACCTTCATGGCCAAAACTGTCCACACTCTAAACAATGCGACAAAATCATCCTACATCAAAAGCAGTAGTTTATGTTCTTATAGGGGTTATAAGAGTGGAATTAGGGTTATGGTGAAGGGTCGCTGCTAGAGAGATGAAAGTTGGTACAGGGGGTTGTCCCTCGGACATCGGGAAAAAGGTCAAAGTGTGAGACACTTTGGGGCTTTTTGACCTTTGACCTACTTCCCGATGTCCGAGCGACACGGGACCAAGACCATCGCGTTCGGCATCCCTGAAAACCTGTAAGGACCAAATTTCATCTCTCTAGCAGTGACCCTTCACCAAAACCCTAGCCCTAATTCCAAATTAGGGTTTCAGTCAACCCTAACCCTAATTAGGGTTTTGGTCAACCCTAACCCTAACCCTAATTCCAGAGTTATAGGGGTTATACAAGTGGAACTAGGGTTAGGGTTTTGGTGAAGGGTTGCTGCTAGAGAGATGAAATTTGGTCCCTAGGGGTTTTCGGGGATGCCGAACGCGATGGTCTTGGTCCCGTGTCCCTCGGACATCAGGAAGTGGGTCAAAGTGTGAGACACTTTGGGGCTTTTTGACCTTTGACCTACTTCCCAATGTCCGAGCGACACGAGACCAAGACCATCGCGTTCGGCATCCCTGAAAACCTGTAGGGACCAAATTTCCTCTCTCTAGCAGTGACCGTTCACCAAAACCCTAGCCCTAATTCCAAATTAGGGTTTCGGTCAACCCTAACCCTAACCCTAATTAGGGTTTTGGTCAACCCTAACCCTAACCCTAATTCCAGCGTTATAGGGGTTATACGAGTGGAACTAGGGTTAGGGTTTTGGTGAAGGGTTGCTGCTAGAGAGATGAAATTTGGTCCCTAGGGGTTTTCGGGGATGCCGAACGCGATGGTCTTGGTCCCGTGTCCCTCGGAAATCGGGAAGTGGGTCAAAGTGTGAGACACTTTGGGGCCTTTTGACCTTTGACCTATTTCGGGTTGACCGAAACCCTAATTTGGAATTAGGGTTAGGGTTTTGGTGAAGGGTCGCTGCTACAGAGACGAAAAGCTGGTAGCTAGGGGTTTTCAGGGATGCCAAACTCGTTGGTCTAGGTCCCGTGTGTTGGGTTTCAAAACTTTACTGAAAACAAGCGTTAATTATGTGTAATATGTGAATAAATAATAAAAACTAATTAGCGATAGTGAAAGCTGTTGAAACCCTTTACCTGGAATTCACCGACAAACTGGGCCAATATGAAGTGGTGTCTCTCGCTGCTGCTGGGGGACGTCAGAACATCCGGGACCGTCCTGTGGACGGGGGGCTTCTTCTGGTCCAACATGCCCTCGAGATGACAGTCAAAGCCAACGTTACCCGGCAACTGGAAGCGCTGGTCCTGAGGTCCGAAGGGTCCCATGTTTTCATCAGGCCACACCGTCCTGGGACCTAGAGAGGGGGGACATCACCGGGACATAAGTGAGTGCTATTCCATTATAGACCTGTCTCACTTTATCTGATCCAACCTGTCTCACCTGAGTCTGTGTGTGAGACAGAGACGTACGGTTCGTCTGAGCTGGCAGCAGAGAAGGTTCTGGATCTGCCCGCTCGGAGAGCAGCTAACGTCTGAAGGCTTGACCGGCACAGAACCAACCGGCCTCCACCACACAGCACCTGCAGAGAAACAGACGCACACAACTGTCAACAGTGAGCAACAACACCACAGGAGACCATCTTTATTTACTACATACACATCTAAAAAAATCCCTCTATCTGTTTCCATTACAACAGCATGAAGTCATGAGCCACAAAGGTCAAACTATCTCCATACAATAATCTGCACACGTAAGAAGGAAAAATTACTTTTTAATGAATCAATTAATCAATCATGCAAAGTTGATATTTATATATCATATAATATTAATTATATAAATCACGTATGGACCATGACTAATATACTGTAATATAGCCTGATTTGTGAATAAGGTTGTTCTTCAGATTACATGAACTAATGAAAAAGTTGTGTGACTTACACCACCAGACATCGTTGTGTGTCCTTTTCTGATTTTAATTTACCTGTGAGATTCAAAAACAAGACGCAGTTGGTCAAAAGAACACTTTAAACCACAACAACCCACTCCAGCTAACCTTGGTTAGCTAACGTTAGCTAACAGGTGCTGTGATGAAATGTTAGCATGTAGCTTACATAAGACAACAACATCACCGAAGGCAAAGGCTTTTCAATACTTCACATCCACATAAATAACGACAGTTATCTCTGACACGTGTCGAATATCAGAAATAAAAACACAAACAAATCGTTCAGCTAAGTTCATTGCTAACGTTAGCTAACACACTCGATCAGCTGATCGGACACTTTCACTTTCACACACTGTAGTTCAAGTTGTAACGTGACAACAAACACTCAACAAGGTGGACGACTATCGGGTTGAGGAAACCTGTGCCAGAACACGGGGAAATAAGTGAGCTAAAGAGATTATAAAGGGAACAGAACATGTTGCTCATACCTCACGTTCCTGCTGTCGTAACAAAAACAACACGACGGCAAACGACGAGGGACAAACGACCTCAGAGCGGTTCGCGAATCATTATTCCAGATTATAAAACGGTTCAACTGCAAAAGATTAAACGTCATCTGACGGATGGTTTTCCTCCAGGACACATCTTTAGATTGTGTGTTTTATTTGCTGTTGTGTAGCGTGGTCGTTGTCTTTAGGAATTAAGTCACACATCTTACTCAAACACCATCAACTGAGAGAAAATGATCAGACATCAGAAACATCTTTATTGCCATTACCAGGGACTGTCTGCGGTGTGATGGTGCAGCATAGAAATAACAACAACAATAATAAAAAATAGATAAAAATGAATTAAATTCGTATTTTTGGACGAGGACGAGAATATTTGAGGGTGTATGAAGCTGATTATTAGCGGGATGCTTAGTTTTAAACATGCAAAGACGCCACGCGAATGAATTATAAGCAAAGATAAAATGAATGAATTGTAATTTTTCGTTTTGGATGCAGATCAGCTGTGTGTCCGTGTCTCCAGGAGGTGGCAGTAAAAGATCAGCTGATCACAACAAAGACAGCTGTTCTGCTCTGAAACGCTGACTGGGGTTTTCATGCTTGACTCTCATTAGTTCTCGTCATCACTCATTAACACCTAATCACTGAACTCTGGACAACCTCCGCGTAATGTCTCTAAATCAAAGCCTGGCTGACACCGTCCCGGGACGGAGGGCCACATCGGTCCATGAAGTTGAAAACAAGTGGAAATAAAAGAAAGAATCAGGAACAGAAACTGGTCGGGTCATTCAGTGGTGGGCGGGACAAGATGATTGACACTTTCTCTGAGCTGACAGGAGACGCAAAGGGACCCCGGGACCAACATGTCCCCATCACTGTGTGTGTGTGTGTGGACTGCATTAGAGCCAAGCTGTCAGCGAGTCTCCCTCGGGATCTGTTGTAGTGAGATTTATATATCATTCTTTATGAAATTGTTCATTGTTGAAGTCCCATCATACACATGGATTCCACTGATGGGTTCATATTCATCTCCATCCATTTTACAAAAACTATTTCTGGCATCATATCGGATTGAACTAATGAAGTCACCCTGGGCAACGATGCAAAACACACGAAGAAGCCATCCTGAAATAATACATAATTATAAGAATGCAGAAGAAGACACTCAGTGCTGGCTCATTAGTGGCTGTAGACCCCGGGCCTGCACGGGGGACATCACGGAACAGTTCAGCTCCACCGAAAAAACGCCGGGAGCGCTTTGGAATTCCATTTAAACATATCGGCAGCAGGTGCAGAGACGAGGAGGAGGAGGAGGAGGAGGAGGAGGAGGACGGAGCATTTCACCATCCTCTCCACAGAAAGTCACACAGAAGCTGACGGAATCCACAGAAACCAATTCAAAAAGCTGGCCAGCACAAAGTCTGGCATGTGGATCCAGGGAGGCAGAATGCACTCATGTAAAATTGAGTTCACCTTAACTCCACATTACACAGGCACCACAAACAAAAAAAAACTCCATATTACGGTGCATGTGAGTAATTGTGTATTTCTGCGTATTATTGCATTTCGGTGTGTGACTGTCTCTAACGGCGTATTTACGTGTATCGCGGTGTGTAATAATGTGCGTGTCAGTGTGTATTTCTGTGTGTGTTCGTACCTGATGCTCGCCTATTTTCACAACGCCCGGAGCTCTGTCAGTGCTGCTGAACTGTGCAATTAGGTCTTTTCCCAGTTGTGAGCCTCGGGGCCGAAGTCTCTAATGAGGCAGCAGCAGCCGCGTGTGCGTCTGTGTGCGTGCGTGCGCGCGCGCGCGTGTCTGCTGCAACACGTTGCGCATCCCATTATGCATATGGGGAGCAGGCCCCGGGGGGCAGCTGCAGCACCGGTACCTGGTGGACTCGTCCCAGACGGTGGGAGGCCGCAGATGCTGGTCTCAGATTGTGTCTTTGTTCGGTCGCACAGCCGGAAACGGAAGCTGAACGCAGCCACGGATTCGTTACCATTCAGGCCAGTGGTAATTATGAAGAAGATAATGACTCCATCGTGCGAGAGCACTCCAGCATGTGGCACCCTGATCGTGTGTGCCTTTTTACACATCTCTGCCTGTCTACACACCAACCCCCCCCCCCCCCCCCCCCCCCCCCCCCATATCAGCATCACACGTGACATTCTCCACAGTGATTGATGGAGCCGCTGTAAATAAAAACGTGATTGCGCGTCTCTCTGTTGAGCCGCCCGGTGAGAGATGAAAAAGGCTTGTGCGTTGATTTCTGATCCATATTATCGATGATAGAGAAACAGGCTTCACGATTGACGGCTCAGGCTGACTCCCGATTGGCCCAGGGGACTGTGGCGGCTGGATGATCAATAGCCAGAAATAAATAAAAAAGGCAACAGTGTGTGATTTGGCCTTTAACCATTTCCAGCCCTCAGCCAATCAGATTATTCCTGCTCCTGGACCAACCGAGTCTGCAAGAAATGTTTGTACAACAAAAACTTAATGTGCAGCCTCACTATGTGTGTGTGTGTGTGCACGCGGGTCTGTGTGCGTGCGTGTGCATGCGTGTGTGTGTGTGTGTGTGGACCAGAGGCAAAGCTGGGTGACATTTGTGAAGGCACGGTAAACCTTGCCAGTGTCTCAGCTCTGTCTGTTTGGATTACAGAACCGGCTGAGGGAGTGTGAAAAAAAGAAATCCCAGCTTCGTATGTCATGCACACAAAATGAAAACGGACAACTTGACTTGAGCATAAAAACGACTGGTGAGCAGCTCCCCAGCGCAGGGTCAATTGTATTTTTGTCATCTTTGGAGGAAAGCCCACGCAGCTTTGACTGTCTTGCCATGTTTTCTTTCACATTCAAATCTGACCTCAGCCTCTTTTATCAAAACAAGTCCATGAAAATGCTGAAAGTGCCACGTCGTCAATGCAGAGTATTAAAACCACTGTGTGAAAATCCACTTTGAGATGTCAAAAGCTCATTGTTGGATGGAAAAATATGTCTGGAACGATTGCAGTCTTTTCGGTACATTTCTAAAATGAGTTTATTAAGTTGTGCGACTTTTTTTTTTTTTTTTACATACATGTTTTGCTTTTTACCTCTTAATCTTTAATGAGTAGTTTTTCTCAAAATGATTTTGATCCGGTCTCGTGTTTTTCCCGCCCTCAGCTGATTTCCTCTCGTCATCAGATGTCACCAAATCCTGTGACACAAAAACCTGATTGCACGTGTGACCTATGGGCTGGTTTGAAAAAAGAGGAAAAGCGTCAGCCATGCAATTTTTTTTTAATATTATGGGTTTTTGAAGCATGAAATATCTGGAGCAGAGGCCTCCAATCTTGGAGAAACAAATAAAGCTTCAGCCGTGACTGTTTTTTTTTTCGTGTTTTTTTGTTTTTCTCGAAATAAGCTCAAATGCAGAATTGGTTTGGCGCCCCTGGCCCTGCGGGACACCTCCAGGCTGAGTGACAATAGACGGGAATCGCGGTGACGGCGCAGAGCGCGGAGGGCGAGGAGAGCCGTGCTCTCGGAGGATCAGACAGAGGAGGAGGAGGAGGAGGAGGAGGAGGGGGCGACGCTGTGTGACTCTAACACACTCTGATAGAGAGGAACGTGTTTTCACACTCACTGCCCAGAGGTAGAACATTAGATCATCTCAGAGGACAATGCTTGCGTCTGTAGGAGGAAGATATATATATATATCTTCAAAGCTTAAATGGATCCGTGCCACAAACGCGGAGCATCACGAGGAAGAGGGGCCGTCTCCTCGTCTTCGTCACACGCTCGGACCATGTCACCCGGCCACGACGCAAATCAACTCCTTCTGCGGGAGGATGAAAAGGAGAACGCGAATCATTCATGAGCACGCGAAAAGGTCTGCGGAAGGTCACGCTGGAGGCTCGGGGACATCAATGTGTGACACACCAGCCAGGTCGCGCTAAAACAATTAAACGTGCGAAGGAGCCTGAAGGAAGCTGACGGCCTTCATTAGAGCGACGGGGGGGAAGATGTTAGCAGACGCGCACACACCACAGGGCTGATTACACACACACGGCAGCATGATACTCACACACTGGGTCACACACACACACACAGTCGGAGTGTTAGGCAACATGCGGAGCGCAGTGTAGTGAACGCGCTTCCTCCTCTGCCGACGCACAAGATACGATAGAGGGGTTTGACCTTTGACCTTTCGCTGGCCTACAATTCCCACGTGGCGGCGCAGTTTGCCACCGGATGTAATTCCGCTGCCGAGTATGGATTGGCCTCCCGAACGGAACGTCAAAAACTGGATTTAATCACCGATGTTGAGAGGTAAAAAAAATCATATTGATGTGGAAGGTGGAACAATGTGCAGGATTTGTTGGTTGTGTGCTCTATAAAACCAAATACGCACACACACACGGGGACCTTCTGCAGCATCACTATGAAAACCCTGTCCGTGTGTGTGTGTGTGTGTGTGTGTCCTCTATTGAATCTCAGTGTGCAAACAGGGACGCAGATTTTGCGTTTCCTCGTCCGCATGACGCGCTGAAGCGTGACCACATCGCTCTGCTGTTACTGAATGTGTCTTCTGGCACACTGCTGCGTGTGTGTGTGTGTGTGTGTGTGCACTTGGGTTCCAGGCAACAAGGTGACAGCACCGACCTCTCTCTGGATCAGACGGGGGCAGCCATCCGACCGGCGTGACCTCTTTCGGAGAAGACTCTCCGATCGGCTCTCGTTACCGTCAGAGAGTCTGAATCGGAATCTCTGCAGGCCAGGAATCAGGTGAGGATGACGAGGGTCCCTGACGAAGATTGTGGGAAAGTCCTTTTTGTTGCGGAGGGTTTTTTTTTTTGCTCCATTGGAGAATCACACACCTCTCCCACATTAAGATCGTTCTGGAAACAAAGAAATGTACATTTAATGCAGAATCCTTATTTCTCCTGGTAAATCTCTAATTGCGATTGTCGCTGTGGCCACCAGGTGCTAGCTGGTGTCACCGGCTCCTTGATGAAATATGAAATGCCTCACGTTAATAAAGATGAAAACAGATGAACGACATCTGTTTTAGTATCGAATGAGCTTTCGTACAAAACCGAATCGTTTCGTCTCCACAACTTCAACTTCCTGGTGGAGCGAATGATAAAATCCTTCATACCAAATACCTAAGAATCCCACAGACCAATAGAAAAAGCACATTTCATAACCACAAACCAAACGGCGGAATAATTGGGCAGCAGTCGTCTTATGCTCCCTCTGGATTAAAGGTCATCGATTCACCCGCTGCTCCTGGAGGTCAAACATTGGCCCTCTTGCTCGTCCAATCGATGCTCACCTTACTGCGATTCTGTCCTCCAATCAATAGGCCTATAGCGGCTCTCCTCTGAGCCACAGCAGCCATCCATCCGTTCTCTATGTGGCCCTGCCCCCCGTCCCCAGGAACAAGATGTAGAATCAATAGTTGGAGTGAAGGAGTCTGGGAAGGATGGAGAGCGAAGATCCACTTCCTGTGAGACCGCCACGCCCCCATCACTGCCGTGGAGAAGACAATAGAGTGTTAAATAATATGTCATATCAGAGTTTCTCAGACTGATGGTAAGAAGCCGGGATAAGGCAGCCAAAATAAAAGTGTGACAGTGTTGTTGTGTAGAAGCAACGCAACAATCAGTGCCGTGGAGCAGCAGGTCGCCGTGGAGACGGAGGAGGGAAATACGGTCTGACAGCACATTACAAAGCCTCTCGGCGGAGGCCGGGCGGCAGGGCCCTGTGTTTTTAAAGGATGGTGAAGGACGCACACACGTGCGCACACACACACACACACACACACGTGCAAACACACACACAGGCACACATGTGCACACACACACACACACACACACACTTGCAAACACACACACACACTCACGTGCACACACACACACACACAGGCGCACACACACGTGCAAACACACACACACACACAGGCACACACGTGCACACACACACACGGGTGCACACACGTGCGCACACACACACACAGGCGCACACACACACACACGTGCACACACACACACAGGTGCACACACAGGTGCACACACACACACACACACAGGCATTTCACATTCAGGCAGACACAGCTGGAGGCACAGGCGCAGCCTGGTGTGCACGAGAATATTTACCACCACAACCATTGCATTTCAAAATATACGGTTTTCCTCGTCGAATAATTCAACTTTATATTTGTAGAAAATATATTATTTTACTCTCTGAGATTTAGCTTTCGTGTCAGAAAACAAAGTACTTTTAAAATAGAGGAAAAATCCCCAGAAACCACAGAATCAGAAGGATGTTCAGGGATGTGAGGAGTGGATTTGAGGTTCTCTGAATTGCTCCTCCTGTCTCCATAGAGTCTCCGGGAACCAAGCAGGACTCAGCTGCTCTCTACGGGGCGTGGCCCTCTGCTCTGCAAAGGTTAAAAAGACGCCACGCGCAATTGCTTATTCATACGCGCACACACACACACACACACGCAGGAGGGTCAAGGACAGGTGGGACCTGTGAGGGACATTGAGAGAGAAAGCAGCAGAAGCAGCAGCAGCAGCAGCTGCATGATGGGATGCGCTGTGATTGGACGGAGAGAAAACGCCGCCCTCAGCACTTCTGTGCCTGCAGGTAAATAACACGCATCCACTTCCTGTCTGATGCGGCGGCGCTGGGATTCCTGCGAGAGTGATTTCCCTTTGTCGCCGGGCGGAGCAGCTCCAGGTTGACGCAGCGCACACGCACACGCACACGCACACGCACACGCACACGCACACGCACACACACTCTCCGCTCTTTGTCCTCCTCACTGCGGCGGCCTCGCAGGATTTCTGCTGTAATGTGGAGCTGCTTCTGTTCCCCCCTTGACTCCAAGGCCCACCAGCCGGCCCCCCCTCCCCTCCCCTCCCCCCACGGGGCATTTCTGTGACCTTGCACGCGACAGTAATGACCTCGCTTCTTTCCTTTTTATGATATTCTTCCATCAGCGCAGGAGCACGACCTCGTGTTAAACGGCTGAGGAAGAGAATGTATTGTGCCCAGACGTGATGGTGCATATTAACACGGTACATACGTGTTTCACGCTCACACGCGTGTGCGAGTTCTCCTTGGAACATAAACCAGAGCAGGTCCGTTCTCTGGCCGTCTCATTACAACACCGTGTGTGTGTTTGCTCATTCCTGACCTTTGACCCTCAGCGTGATGTTGTCTGTGCTGCTGGAGGAGAAGAAAAATCACCCAGAATTCCTCCCGCACATGCGGTCACGTGAGCTGCGGCAAGCAGGCGGCGCCGCGCTGGCTAACGTGTCACGAGCTGTAAACCTTTCACTTCCTGTCTGGGCCCTGGACAGATGTGGCGCAGATGCGTCTCCGGCAGCTGAACATCTGGCTGAGCCCGAGGTCACTCGATTGGGGATTTCCTCTGAGCTCAGACAAGCTCGTTATCGTCGCTCTGCCTTTCCTTTATTAATGAGAAACCATTTCAAAAAATGCCTTTGTGCAGGTCGGTTAAGCAATTAGGCGACATGTTCGTTTGAATGTTTTTCTTCTTATTCTTCTTCTCCAGGTGAAATAATGAATTCATTATTCAATCTGTGAGCTGTCAATACGCGTGGCCAGTGATTGTGTGACAGCTGACTCTCGTGGTGGCTCTCCGTGGACGAGCGTCCCGGGTCCGCTCGCATTAGCGCCGCGCGACGCGCCTCATGACCTCCTCAGCCGCGTGGCATTAAAACGCCGCCTCTGTGACGATGAGGTCATCACTCGGCGGCTGTTTGAGGTGCTGAGAGAGATACGAGACGAACTCGCGCGGCAAATATTAGATTGCGCGGTGCCGCCAAGCCGCGCAGTGGCGGCCTTGGCCGGGAGCTGATGAAACACAAAAAGCTTGAAAGACAATGAGCGCCGCTATCAGACGGGTTCCAGATCCTCTGTGCGTTTCACGCTTCCTGCAAACACTTCCCCTCAAAGAGGCGGCGCACAAAGAGCGCGCGAGAGAGAAGAAAAACGCGCGGCGGCCATTTTTTCCGAAAGGCAACAAAAGTGTCTTGTATTTTAAATCCAGAAACGCCGGAGCAGCGATATTCTTTTGTCTTGCTCTGCAGCCTGGACTGAGCGTGACAGGAAGTGACAGGAAGTGACAGGGGACTGCGGGGACCCTCTGTCCCCTCGCATTCCGTCAGCCTCGGACCACCTGCCCACGGGCGTGACAACACCTGGCCACATCTGCAGCCCCCGCCCAGAGGAACTGGTCTTTTTTTACTGAGCAGCATGTGCATTTGCACATGTGAAGCTACATGCGTGACGAGAAGATCGCTCACATCAAACTGACCTTTCAATCCAAGTCAGTTCGCGCAGCTTCCAGGCTGCACGGCGGGGAAGAAAAAGATGCTGAAATGCATTCTGGGATCAAGCGTAGAGTCGGCGGTATAAATAACATCAAAGCCCAGTGGGCCGGGGGGGTCCCCTTGCTTAAATCACGGCCGTTATCTCCATCGGGGTCTCGGTGGGGGGTCCTGAGCTTTCAGGGATTCAAATGTGAAACGAGCCGAGTCACTCGAATCCATCCCGCGTTTTCCTCCGCACACTGGAACGTTTCTTTTCACGACAGCCTGGAATTGGGCACTCCATCTTCAAATGGAGGAGGTGCAGCGGCGGGTCTCGAATGCGATATTCAGCCCCGAGTGGAAATAATGGCCACCGTCCCAAGAACCTTCCTCTCCGTCTTAGAGACGCTATTGATGAGCACACAATGCCGCAGTGTTTACAGACCGGGTCTCAGATTTCATCTGGGCACACAGAGGAGATTTCGCTGTGGGAACACAGAGAAAGCGGGACTTGAACCAACACACACCCACACACAATTCCATTTGAAGGTGTCTGATGGCTCCTGTACAAAAATTGGATTTTTTTCCGCAAATTCATTTTCTTTGAAGGATTCATTGAGTGACGAAGAGACGTAGATTTCCTTTAAAGAGCGATTTTCAGAGGCAGGTGAAGCCGGAGCGGATCAAACCGGATTCTCATTTCCGTTCACATGTGATGGAGAAGATAACAAACAAAAAAAGATCCTGTGTTTTGTTTTGTTCACAGTCAAGTTCCTCATCATCAGATTCAGCCATTTCACAGGAGGCCGGTTGGAAAAAAAAAAAAAGTCAATCTCCAGTGACGAGACCAGATCCAACGGAACCCGAGCAGATGTTAAATTTGCGCTTTCTTTATGGGGTTTGTTCCCGAAGACCCTAAAAGTTGACCTTTGGTGTATCTGGGCGTCGCGCGATTGTGGTTTGAATTTCCAGACTGGTTTGATCATCATGTCTCCTGTCCGGCCAGTGAAGAGCAGCGATCTGTCGAACACGCGTGTGTGTGTTTCTCATACAAACACACGCGTGTGTAATCCCGGCCCCTACGCCTTCCAGGCCACGCCGACTGTGTGTGAGAGATAGGCAGCTTTCTCTTTGTTCCACTCTGATCCAGAAAGAAAAAAAAAAGACACACAACACGACAAAGACAACAAAAGGGAAGAGAACACACACACAAAGAGCCCGCCCGTCTGGTTTCTGTCATGGTGCAGCTGGATTTAAGATGATTTCAGACACGCCAGGCATTTCCGTTTCATGTACTTTGGAGCCTGGCAGCCAAATAAATGCAATTCCTAATAGAACGCCATATTCACGGTAGGAGTATTGCCAATACGGAGGAGCTCTCGGGTTCTGCCGCTCCAGGCTCTTCGCCTTGGTTCGATTTCCCAGTTCCTCCGATGGATGTTGAACTGGAAATCCTTTTGATCTCATGGTGTGTTGTTTCGAGATTTCACACACTTTGGTTTCTACAGCTAAGAAAATATAACGTGTTCGGACAAGGGAGGAAACGTGAGTGAAAATGCTCTCAGAAACACACAGTGCGTGCGTGCGTGTGTGTGCGTAGATCAGATTTGACACAATCTGACGTGTGTATCTATAGCGGAGGAAGAAAGTGTTTGCGGTCCTTGGGATTTGAAAAAAAAAAAAAAATCCCAGATGTGACATTTCTGGGTCTCCACCAGCGAGGAGACGTGCGTCATTATTTCAGGTTTAGGTTCCACGAATGCACATTCGGGTCTAGACCCAATAATATTCCCTTTGGAAAAGCTTGGAAAACTTTCCCTTTGATTTTTTTCTATTCCCATTTTTCTCCAGCATTGGCAAACCTCTCTCACACACACACACTGTGTGCCACCAGCATCCTGATGTCACTCCGGCAACAGGAGGTGTGTGTGTGTGTGTGTGGTCCTGACAAGGATAGAAAGAGACATGGGAAGTGACAGATTTGGGTTATTTGGTTGAAGATGGGAAATCCAAGCAGAAAACACAATTTTCCCGGGTTCGGGACTTCAGCCTCTGTTTCCAGATTGTCCTTTGTTATTTTTCCATCTTTTTTTTTTTTCCAAGGAAAGGAGAGGACAGAAGAAATACTTGCACTTTGCTTTTTTTGACTGTTCAATTCTCCTCAACCTTAAAAGAGCTGAGAACCCAAACCAAGTCTCTGGCGCTTTGCGTGGAAATATTTCTTCGAATCTGTCAATCTGAGGGTGAAAGTCAAGAAACACAACCATGAGGAATAATGGAGGAGGAAAAAAAATGACAAGAAATAAAGAAGAGGTGCGACCCTGTGAGGCGGTTATTGATCGTCTGTGTATAAAGTGAGAGGCTGAAACTGAAGGTTACCCTTTGCCTTTTTCATTCTGTGACCTTTTTGCTCGTCCGTCTCCATCCACACTCACTTCTCAGCGTCCCTCGGACATGGTCGCGGAGCGGGACAGAAAAGACCCGGGACATGAACGGCAGAGGTCTCAAAGCCGGAGTCTGATCAAAAAACCTCCGACTAATTGGGTTTTGATCCGACTCTCGGGGACCGGCAGCACCTGCAGTGGTTTTTAAAGGGAGGAATCCTCAGAGAGTCTCTTGATGTTTCTCTCCTGGAGGGACGGATCTTTTTTCTCTTTACTTTGGCTCCAATCACACAAAACGAAAACAAAGTGACTCGTCTTAAAGCCTAAAGGTCTTTTCTTCAGCCCAACGTTCAGACGCATCTTCCCTGAAGCAGTAAGAAGCGAATTTAGAGCTGGTTGAACCCCTCACCTGCATTGACCCCGAGAGACAGACGTGGCCGTAGCCGCCAATCATCTCATCAACATCTCATCCGTTCCGTATTTTGATGGCGTCTCCTCGGAAGCAAGCTTTGAAATCCAGGGATGATGGAAGGAGGCAGAAATCAGAAATAAAGAGGTTTCACCTCTGCAGCTTTTTTTTTCTTCTGGAGACGATCAATAATCTGTGATCGCTCGACTCCTCTGAGCTCATCTGTGTGTGCTCCACAGAGGAAGAAGCGCGTGTTCGCTCAGGCCCGCAATAACAGCACACACACACACTCTCCTGACCCACAACAACAAGGACACACAAACATGGAATATTTGGAGGCCATTTGAAACATTCCAATGGGATTTGAGAAGATCTCTCCTCACCTGGAGCAGTGTGAAGCCCTTCCTCCTCTCCCTCCAGATACGTCAATAGAGCCGTAGATAAAGAACCTTTTCCAAATGGAAAGCCCCTCACTTTCCCAGGTGTGAGCCATGACATCACAGATCCTCTTGATGACAAAATGGCTGCTGCGGAAAGGATCGATATTTCTTTCTTTCTGGCCTATATAGAGATATTTCAAGAATATCTCTATACATGTGTTTCCATTTGTGAGTGATGTCATGAACGAAAGGAGCCGAAATGCAAATGGAGTCGAGTGATTATAAATTGGACGTATTTTTGTCCAGTGAACAAATCTTTGAGCAGGAGATAAAACGGCAGGATGTGGCTGAGTGTGTGTGTGTGTGGACCTCAGCATGAGGACACACTTTAACATCCAAGATCCCAGCCAACAATATAAACACGGACATGTCACCATTATGTATTATAATGATGAATCCCTGGTGTTCAGGCCCGTTTTCAGGATGGACTCGGGAATCAATGCTGACTCCTCCACTCCAGAAGGTCACGTCTCTCCTCCACCAAGCAGACGCTTGACACGGATCCATGAGGAGCCAGCGCGGAGGACCTGGTCTCAACCATTATTAATAACGCCCAGGTGCGGCCTTCTGCTGGCTGCTGGGATTCCTCGGAGGATTCTGCCGTTCTGCAAACTGAACACATTAGAACCAGCAGAGACGCCGTTTATTTTAGAAAAGAAAAGAAAAGCCTCCACAGCCGCTTAAATGAAAGGTGGAAATCAACCGGACCCCAGGTCGGGCTGACCTTGACCCCGTCCAACGTCCTGTCCGAGGCAGGTAAACATCAGGCCGCCAATCGATCCTCAGGGTATTTACGCACACACACACACACACTCGGAGGCGAGAGACCAGGGGAATGAATTTGTTTGGCAGAAATCAGTGCACTTCACTCAGCGGGTTCACATGTTGGTCGGGAATCTCGCTGACCTCCACCTGCTGGTTCGGGTGTTTTTTTTTTTTTACCTGATTGGACACTGCAGGATGTTCTGAGACTAAAACACCTTTGGGATGTTCTCGTTTGAATTTTTCCAGATGGCGCAGGAAATCCCCTGTTTTTTTTTTGTTTTTTTTTCCCTTTTCTTGAAATAGGCAGAACACAAGCGGAGCTACAATCTTGTCTAATTGACTTTCAGGCCCTCCCAGGAACATCTCCTCCCGAGGAGGAGGAACCTGGCAGCTGGACAGGATGAAATCATCTCCACTGTCGTACAGATTTGTTTCAGTGTCTCCTCATTAACTGAACACACGCACATCATGTCATCCGCCAGGTGAAGAAGAAGAAGAAGAAGAAGAAGCTGCTGGTGCCTGGCGTCTCCTCACTTTCTAATGTCTAAAAATAGTTCTTCTGCGGCTCCTTCCGTCCGTGATCCATCCTCCCCGATAACACCGGGCTGCGCACGGCTGATAAGGCACCTCTGTGCGTGTGCCGCCTTCGAACGCAAATCACAGCAGAGACTCCTGAGATCTCCAGAGTAAAATAGAAAGAAGTGTCAAATGTTCACACGTTTGCTTTCGTGGCATGTGTGATCCAAAATAACGTTTTGGAGAATAATCCTGGAAAAAGATTCTTTTGGCTCTGATTGGTCCAGGTCTGAGCTTGGCGGGAAGTCCCTCCTCTTTGTAAATGTTAATTGATGCTTGGGTCAGCACATTAAGGATCCCGGAGGAGTGCTCCCCGCCCCCACCCTCCTCCTCCTCCTCCTCCTCGCTTTTACCTCTTTTCTGTCATTTTTATCCTTCATCAAACACGGAAATATTAGCAGATGTATTTGAACTCCTGGGATTTTAGCAAACAGGAAGTAAGTGAGAGCTTTTTCTGCTGAGCGACCTGATGCACTACTACTGTCGTTCAACAGGCGGTCGATTCAAAGGCGGAAATTGAACGAGAATTTTGGAGGAAGATTTATCTGCGGGAGCAAGTTCTTCTCATCTGATAAAAGCAGAATCTTCTTTCCTGAACCAAACGGAGTCTCACCGCGGGGGGGAGGGGCATCACAGGCTCAGCGGGGGGCCGGGTGTCCATGGGTGGTGGGACCCTCTGTGCTTTTCAGTCATTGTTGGTGAAGTAAAAACACGCTCAGCAGGAGGGGAGTCACACACACACACACACACACACACCCTGGAGATACTGTAAATGGGCTCATGAATAAACACAGAGAAGGGAGACGGAGTTTGGATTTGGGAAAGAAAGCGCAGGGAGCCTGGGTCCCGTTGGTTCTCGCGCATATGTATGCAGGACTGTCCGCATGAGGTGGCACGATGGGGTCGTCATGACAACGTGTTCAGACATGTGTCCAGTCAGGGCAAATTTGGCCCCGCACCAGGAAGGCCGAGCCGGAGAGCAGATGGCACAGAGAGGAGCGGTGCAGGAGGCCGGGGGTCTCGGGCCGGAGCAGGAGGAGGAGAGGGTCTGCTCCATCAGGAAAAAAAACAAAACAGGATTTGAATACAGATTAGTAAAAGAGCTTTTTGAAAACTGACCTCCGACCTCAGATTGAACTCAACGTCCAATAAAAGACGAGTTTTTTTCTGGTGATTTGGATCCACGCTGGAGCATGAAAAGCTTTCCCCCCCCCCCCCCCCAGCAGAACCCCCCACAGAGCACAGCCGTGAGAAATAACAGCTCCGCAATCTGAGGTCTGAAAAAACAACTCCCCGTCCGTCAGCGCGTATTCAGCCACAGCTAAAGTTGGATTTACATTTCATTTGAAACATCTGTAAAATAACATATAGACCAAATGCACATTCAATTTGCATTTCCACTCAGATTTTCTTCTGTCTTTCATACTCGATGCGATATTATGCACACTTTATTTCTTTTTTACAAATATAGTTTTGAACTACAACCTGAAACAAGCGAATTGGAGCATTTCAAGGATTTCTTCGGCTTATATGGAGCCAAATCAGGAAACGTTTCCTTTTTGCAGATTTATCTTGCTTCCACACTTTCCCTTTCACTATGTCACTATTTCATATCCACTTTTTTCCCATGTTGCCTCACTTCATTATGAAGCGGAGGCTCGTTTGTTTGTTTTTTTGAAGCCCCAGAGAACACCTTCTTCTCTTCATCCTCTTTTCTCCAAACATTCCAGCTTTTTCCGAAGCCAAAAAAAAAGAGGCTCCCGTTGTCTGGCTTCGGCTTTACGGCTGCGCATGACTGATTGTGTGCGGCAGGAGGACGAGGAGCAAACAACGCACCCCCAGCGGCTCGGACCTATGGATCCCGCCGCTCCTGCAGAGGAACGCGGTGCGGGAGGATCTCGGGTCCGAAACGGGAAAAAAACAAGATGGATCAACCTGATCCATGAAGATTTTTCCAATTTGATTCATTAAAACGGATGAGAAACAGCCTCTCACTCCCACAGTCCTCCTCCTCCTCTAGACGCGTTCGAAACATTTATTCTCTTTAAGCGCGGGTCCTTGGGCTCGGTATTAAAACTATTTATCAAAACTACACGTCGAGAAATCCCGAGCGAGGCTTCTAAATTGGTCTTTAGAGGGTTTACAGCTCCCCCCCTTTATAAATCACAGTCAAATAAGCAATAAAGTGGCAGAAAGTGGACCTGAGATGCAGTTATTGCGCTGAAATGGAGAAAAATGCACCTCCGCGTCTCCCGGCTTCATTTCGCCGCCTCCGGTCTGTCTCCTGTCAAATGGAGGAAAAAAAAAAAATCCTCTGGATGTGGAGTGCGGCCTTTTCGCACAGAGCAGCTTTTATCACGTTATAACCCTTATTCTTCATTTCGAAGTGCAGCTCGAAACTCACAGGGCTCATCCTCTGCAGACCATGACTGAACTGCTGAGGTTTTTTGGAGTCACGACGCGCAGCTGGAAAAGCGGAAAGAAAAACAACCTCGCAACGCCGCACATCTGCCATCAATGAATTTGCTCTTTTCATTCTAACGCCACGTGGTTCAAATGAGGCGTTGCGGCTCCGTCCACGCAGGCCGGCACTATCTGGGTCAGCGGCACACAGCCGTAGTTCAGGTTTGATAGAGACATGCCGAGGGCCAGAGTTATTCCTGAGTCTCAGCAGAGTCATTGTTATGTATCTGCCGGGACACTGGTCTTCCCGCTCAGACAGGAAGGCCACGTTGTTTTCTTGAATGAGCGCTATATCTCCTCTGTGCGGTTTGACGTCTTTTTTTTTTTTTTTCCTCCTCCCAGCCCCCGAGAACCCGGTGCGCTCCGTACCGCGTGATGCATGTACGTGGCGCGTGAGGGCAAGCAGATGGCATGCTGGGAAGTTCAGCCCCGCCTGTATGTTAAGACTTGGGGCAGACGAGACGATGGAGGCTGACTCGCGCTGAGCTTTTTGTTCCATTGAAATGTTGTTTTTTCACCGAGAAGTCAAGGACTGGAGAAAAAAAAAAAAAAATACAAAACTCTCCTTCGCCGAACGTTCGCTCTGCACGAGCTTTTATTTAGGACACTGGCTCAGCTTTTAATGAAATGAATCATTTTAACTCATTAATATTGTTTCAAATATCATTTCATTTCACACATTTTGGGGTATTTTTTCCAGATTTGACTCTTGAGGTAAAATTTTAATATATATATATATATATATATTAAAAAAACGATTTCGTTGACCAAAGGAAAAAAAAAAGAATGACCAGGTATTTAGGAAAATCTGGAACGATGAATAAACAAATGAAGCGGGCTTCAAAAAGACAAATCCCCAACCATCAATTGAAGATACGCGTCCGGTCGTCTGTGGAGGAAAACCAGAGATTGACGGAGGCTTGAAGGTGCGGTTCACTCACCTGGGCATCAGAAAACGCGCTCCATGCAAAGCCTCTGGAATAAAGACTCCAGTTTGTTTTCCGACAGCGAGAGTCAGGTTTCCCATGCGAGTCTTTGTCTGACACACACACACACACACACACACACACACACCTGTGCATTCACCTCCCAGGTGGATCCGTTCTACACAAACACGTAAAAAAGAAAAAGTCAATTCATCACATCCAAGGTCAAACACACAGACTCCATTTAAAAGGAATCTCATTTTGTTGCTTAACAATAATAATCCAATAAACGGCTTCATAGAAAAAGTTTTGTCATTTCCTTTTTTCGAAAGCTTATTTAATTTAACGGAGATCATCAATCTACCGACGTCAACATGCAGATGTTTCCCCTCCTGTTACACAATGAACCAAAAAAAGCCAAAAAAAACACAATTCTCTTGAATTCCATTTATTCTAAAGGGGAAAATATAATTCAATAAATATTGCGGCAACAACATTGGCAAAGAACGTTTTGAGGGTGGGATCGACATTCAGGGAAACATGATCACGTAGACGGGGGGGGGGGGGGGGGGGGGGGGAAAGAGAGAGAGAGAGAGAGAGAGAGAGAGAGAGAGAGAGAATACACAGAGTCAGGAAAGTTTACATTAAAAGTGCATCAAAAAACTCTGATATTCAAAAACAGCCTCTTTACTGCGCCGATGATGAGAAAAAAAATTAAAATAAAACACAAATTCCAGAATACAAAAAAAAAAAAAAAAAAAAAAAAAGGAACCAAAAAAAAAAAAAAAAAGGATCCAGTTTGAGTTCAAGCACAGAAATAATTCACCAAACGAACGTCACGCGTGCGCAGTGATTCCGGGGCCTCCATGCCACACCGCACCGGAGCGAAATGCGGAGAAACCAGCTTTGATTGCCTCGAAAGTGCAGAGTCAGACGGATCCTCAGCTTCTAAAGGTCAAAGGTCAAATCGGCTATTTAGCGTGATTAGGAACATGGTTGAAAACCCCAAAATAAAACAATGAGGCAGTTACACAACAGTGACTTCACATTATACCGACAACATATCAAAGACAGGGGGACACACACGCACACACTCACACACACACACACACACAGTTTTCTGTGTGCGCGACACTACACGTGTTACGGGAGCGGGAGTCCTCCGGAAACAAAAAAAAAAAAACAAGAATCCAGCACAACACAAACAGCAGCTCCTCAATAAATCAGACGCTCCCGTACGAATCCTTATGACATCACTCCCAATGCTCACTTCCTGTCGGCCACGTCCTCCCCGGAGGAAGCGGGTCACTTCCTGTTCTGAAAGATCACTTCCTGTTCTGATTGGACAAGGGGGGGTGGGAGAATTGCAGTCACATGATCACCAGTCGCAGCTTCTTGGACCTCCTCTCCGACGGAGGAGGAACGTGCAGGAGCGCCGCCCCCCGCGCGGTCCGTCCTCCTTTCCTGTCCCCGTCCCGTCCACGCTCACATGACGGAGCAGCTTTTGGCTTTGTCCTTGCGCAGGTCCGAGGCCACGGCGGCCAGGTCGGGCCGGCCGGGCATGTGCGAAATCCTCTTGTTGCCGCGCGTGGTCTTTGTGCGTTTGACCTGTTTGTGGTTCTTGTTGATGCACGCCAGCGTGGCCACGTGGAAAATGTCTCTGACGCTGTTCTCCGACTGCTGGGCCGAGCACTCGATGTACGGCGCCGAGATCTGCTTGGCCATGCTGGAGCCCTGAGGGGGAGGGGTCAAAGGGGGTCAGCGTGACACATTGGCCCTCGCCAAAGGATTTCCCGCCGTTCTTCCTCAGATGGCGGGAGCGAAAGGAAAAGGCGGCGCTCACCTGGTCGTAGGAGACCGGCGTCTGCCTGTGATTGGACAGCTCCACCAACGTGCTCAGGTCGGTGCGCAAATCGGATTTACATCCCACCAACAGCATCTTGGTGTTGGGACAAAACTCCTGGATCTCTCCTTTCCACTGAGGACACACAAACCACACAAGTCGGGAATGACCCACAATGCAAAGCGGCGTCAGCAGGTGAATGATTACATATATAATAACTGCGGGTTCATTTTCAAATGTGCAGGTGGGTCACAAGGAGCAGGAAGGGGTCCAGAGGTTAGAGCGTCACACGCAAATAATTCCCCCCGCCTACACTCCGGTCTCTGTGATGGAATACTGCGTTTTAATGGGAGGATCATGAGCCTCAGGATCAACTCCGTCGCGCGGCCAAACAGGAAGTTGTGTGTCTGCACCAACACAGTTGACACGCAACATTCCTTCCCCCTACACACGGCAAATGATTGATTTGTCTCCCAGGAGACGGAACTTGCGTTTACATAAGACTCATTTATGCCGAATAAATAGGAACAGCCACTACGACCTTTGACCTCAAAAGGTCCCGAGCTTGAAGTTTTCTGGAGAAAAGAAATTTTCCTTCTCACTTTTGGGGGTAGAATCCATCCAAATAACGCTGGATCCTGAGTCTGTGGGTTGATATATTCTTTCTGTCTGTTTTATTTCCAGCACATGTGTCATGGAACTAAAATAAACTCCCTGGGAACAGGAAGTGAAGCTCATGCCAGGTGCGTCTGTTTCTTCAGAAAACAATGAGTTTGCATCATGGGAGTTTTCCGTCCTTCAGGATCGGGAACAGGCTCCGACACGCAATTGAACCGCTCACATTCCAGCTCGGCAAGATCACAAGATCTCCTCCCTCCACTCTAAAACCTGATCCAGCTCAATCTGACCCACGCGGGCCGAATCCGAGTCAGGAGAAACAGCAAGGAACGCGTTCAGGAATGCCGAGTCCTTAACGAGTCCTTAACGAACCTTTTTCAGAACGCTGTCGAGCGTCTCCGGGCGGCTGACGTCGAAGCAGATGAGGACGGCGTCCGAGTCCGGGTACGACAGAGGCCTCACGTTGTCGTAGTAGGGAGATCCTGAAAGCACACACACATTCAGGTTTAACACACAAACCGGAACACACACACACACACACACACAGACAGGTTTATGTAACCGCGTGACCCCGTTTTCTCAGTTCATCCTCATGAATAATTCATGAGCGGCGTGCAGGAATCCCTTCCACACATTCCCGAGGACCAGGTGAGCGGGAAATCAGTGCAGCTCACTCACGAGAGCAGAGCAACGGTTTCGCCGATGTCTTAACATGAACATGGAGCTGGCTCTCATTAAGTCTTCAGTTCTGGCTTCACTAGAAAGGAGAAGACAAGAGTCTCCGATGAAGAGGACATGAGACGGCGGCTGAGGAATAATAATCCATAGCAACCAGGAGAGAGAGAGAAAAAAAAATAAAAAAACGCCGCATCGGGAGGAAAAATGTGCTGAGTGCGACACAACTTCACAGGAAATGACTTCCCTCCACCAAAAATTGAGAACATGTGTGAGGGCGACGCCCATGAGCCCACCGCACCGAGACGTCCCGGCGAGGGGGGACGAGGAGGCGTCCTGTCAAGGTGAGTCAAGATCACATGATGTGCAGGAGCTGACCACACACACAACCCCCTGCCAAGAATGCGGAGAATTTTGTTTTTTGGGGAACTGAAGGTTCCCCAGGGACACGCGCGCACACACACACACACACACAATCCTAATCCAAACAGTCTGGATGGGGGACAACAGCGTTTACACAACCTTTACACTTCCTGAGCTTTGCACAACAAAACCACATCACCACTGCAGATAACGCACTCATCATGTATGACACACGCGTGTGGAAACGCGTTGGGCCATCCGGCTTTCATTTGACAAAGTGCACGCGAGTTCGGTTCAGGCGCCAGGAGTCCTCTGCTCGGGTGGATCTGTGGCGCGTTTCTGGGAGAATCTGCAGGAGAAGGGGGACAGCAGCGCCACGCCTGCAGGAACGGCGGCTCCCCCAGCAGGATTTCTGTCGCCATTATTCACGGCCGCCTGGCAATCAATCACAACCACGTGGCATTGTTTGAAGTTTCTCTCGCAGCCTGGAACCAATCATCTGAAAAATAAAGACCCTGGGAGCGAGACGTCTCCGCCACGAGTGGAGCGCTGTGATTTCAGACACACACACACACACACACACACGGTGTCGCCGGGTGCACGGCTCCAAATGCAAATATTTATGCAAATGGAGCTGAAGATTTAAGCTTTCTACATTTTGCAAATCCTCCAAAGAACGCCAATGTTTCCAGGCTGCAGATCACCTCAAACAGGAAGTGACACGATGCACAGCTGAAACTTAACTGGGCTCTGAGGTCATCTTCCTGCCAAATGAAAAGATAAGAGGAAATCCCAGCGCGCGCTCGCACACACACACACACACACACACACACACAAAGGCCTGGTGGCTGTCATCTAATTAGCTCCTGTCATTGTTCTCCCACAGGATCTCTAAATCTGGAAGGAAGCCACGCCCCCCCAGTCCTCCCTCTCCTCCCTGTGTGTCGTGATCATGTGGCAAATAAAAACCATTGCGTAAAGCGTTGGACGAGAACCGAACTTCCAACGCGGCTTTGGAGAGCAAATAAAATAACATTTCCATGACGAAGGAGAACAAGCTCTTCCAAGATGGAGAAATCCCCCATCCTGGCTGGCCGGGATTAAGACGCAGCCTTCCGTGGAATAAATACATGTTGTGTCACATTATTTAAGTCCCCCCAGGCGTTTCCTGACTTCCTGTGCGGAATACGGTTCTAAACATCACCTTCGTCTCAGCCTGAACTCCTGAGGGGAGGCGACCAACAGCTCTGCTGATTTACTGCATAGTTAACATAGCTGAGGTGTGTGTGTGTGTGTGCGCGCGCGGGTGTGTGCGTTACGAAGTGTTAAACCCTCAGGGACACCTGTGGAGACACCAAACAGCGACAGCCGCGTTCAGGCTTGGATACACAACCTGTCATCAGCCTGAACCTGAAGCTTCTTCATCTGTGGTTGCTATGGTTACTGACGTGTAGGCTGCAACATACACCGCCACACGCAGCACCACATGTGATAGCAGAACACGCAACTGTAACACAAACAACCCCTGGTCACACCTCATCAGACCAGCAACGCCGCAACTACAGCGTCACATGTGTCTGATGCACAGATTCCACGCGGTGACATCACGCGCGTCCTCTGTGCCATCAGCAGACAGGAAGTCACTGCCGTTTTCTCCATGATTCGATATTCCACGGAGGAGAGGAGGAGGAGGAGGAGCACAATGGGCTCTTTGTGGCGCAGGAAGTAAAAAGCTTCAGTCTGAGGAATGTCAGACATGCGGCTCCACTTCACTGAGCTTAGAAATGCGATCCGGCTGCAGGGGGGGCGGGACCTGGGGGACGAGGGGGCGGAGCCTGCGCGGCCATCAGGACATGTGGAGAGCATCCCTCGTTTCATTCTCCTTTTCAAAGCGGGTCATGTTTTAATGTTTCCGAGGCAACAGCTGTTCAATAAACAATCCTAAATGTCCCCAGAAGGTCTCAGGAGAGAATGCGTGTGTGAGATTCGGATGATTTAACATCAAACG
Organism: Colistium nudipinnis; assembly: GCA_016785305.1. Lineage (NCBI taxonomy): Eukaryota > Metazoa > Chordata > Actinopteri > Pleuronectiformes > Rhombosoleidae > Colistium > Colistium nudipinnis. Next base: position 979,164 of record JAFBJU010010940.1, read on the forward strand.
GCTAAAAAGACACATTTCACTCCCCGACAGACAGGAAGTGTGAACATAAATAATGGACCTCAGACGAGGCCTCTGGTCGTCCTCTTGGACTCCAACACACACACACAACATTAAACCACTTCCTCAGTGGGACGCGGCCTGGAGGGTCCGACCTCAGGCCCGGGACGGGGACAAATGGACCAGTAGCCATTTACCTTAATGACCTAAATTACTCTCACACACACGCAGACACACACCTCATCAGTGCAGAACAAAGACCACCACAGAGGCTGTAGGTGTGTGTGTTTGTGAGTGATCTATGCATCCTGGTCTTTGTCTCAGTGCATGCTGGGATCACACACAACTCCATCACACCTCAGGAGATAAGGTCTCCACAAAGGGATTGGTCAAACTGTGTGTGTGTGTGTGCGCGCGCGTGCGTGTGTGTAGGGTGGGGGGGTGGGGTGGGGGGGGGGGGGGGGGGGGGGGGGGGGGGGGTGTGTGTGCGAAGGTGGGGGACGTTATTCTCCTCCCTCACCGTTTTATGAAGCAGAAAGAAAAAGAGAAAAATGGTTCCGGGCCTCCAGCCAACACGGAGCAATAAAACATCATTCTCACTCCAGCCGACTCATTTCTTTTCACTTTCCAATTACACAACATAACACACCCACCCACCCGCACGCACGCACGCACACACACGCACTGCAGGAATCTGCTTGTTGTGTTACTGAGATGGAGAAATGTCCACTGAATCTTTCACTGTTATTTCCTCCACAGGAAAAAAAAAAAGGGAATCCAACTTTTAACATGCGACGCTTGCGTCATTTTTTGTGTAGTTGTTGTGTAGTTTTGTCTCGAGGTGTGCGACCAACTGTCCAACAAGGCAGACAGACATGACCGGGCCAGAGACGCACAACAGCTGCTCGGCCTCCACCCATCATCACACACTGCTGGAACACTCACAGTGACGGACGGACGGGCGCGCGCACGCACGCACGCACACACTAAACGTGTTGCACAACAAAACTTTCCATGTTCCCCTTGAAAAAACGTGTTTTCCGAATGTGGGTTGTCTCCGTCCCTGATCATGAAGTCCAGTCCCATGTGGGATGTACACAAACATTTCTACACACATCCCATCAGTGAGTTGGACATGTGAGGACATGTCAGAGGTGAGTGTGTGTCCGTGCGTGCGTGCGTGCGTACCTGACGTGTCCCACAGACTCAGCTCGATCCTCTGGGTATCGATCTCGAAGCTGGCCGTGTAGTTCTCGAACACCGTGGGGACGTAGCTCTGAGGGGGGGACAGGGACACAGAGGACATGAAACGAAAGGCCTGACGGGAAATGAAGTCTGGACACGGGCAAAAAAACAGCAGGAACGCGGATGAAGAGGAGGATGAGGTGGATCGATGGAGTTGATCGGGGATCGATTATACACTCACCTCAGGGAAGCAGTCCTTGGCGAAGACGTGCAGCAGCGCGGTCTTCCCGCACTGACTGTCCCCCACCACCACGATCTTACACTTGACGCTGGGGCTGGGCTCCATGTCTCTCTGTCTGTCCTTCATCGATTAGTCCTGTGACGTGACCTGTCCCCCCCTCCCGCAGTGTCCCGGTGTCCTCCCCGGTGTCTCCGCGACTCTCGGCCGCTCCATGCCTTTTCTCTTTATATGTACCGTCACAGGAGCCAATGGGAGCGGCTCTGCTCGTGGCTCCTCCCCTTGTCAGTATGTCTCCGCCTCCTTTCCCCCCTGTGTCCCCCTCTCCTTTCCTATCTCCTTCTTCTTTTTACTCATTTCCTCTCCTGCGGACTCATCATGCTCATCTTTTGGTTTTTTTTTTATAAAAAATGATTATTATAGAAGCAGAAAGATTTTTTAAATATTAGCATTATATTCAAGGGAAGCCGTGTGTCACTTCCTGGAAACAAACCCCTTGTTCATATGAATAAATATTAGTCAATTACAATCCGTACAGTTTGGACACATTTTTGTAAAATAATGTTTTGTTTGACTGTGACAACAGAAATGTTTTAAAAATATTTTAGAAATCTGAAATAATACAGAATATATCAATTCAATCTGAATCACCTATTCACATGGAATCGGATAAATGCCCCCGAGTATATTCCAGACACATATAATATTATATGTACAGTATATCTTCGCTAACCAGATATTACCAATATAACATAGAAAAGCCCCAGTGCTCCCAGAGACGTGACGGAGCTGCAGATGAACTGATGGAGGGTTTCATCGGCTCCTCCTCTTCATCACTCTTCATCTTTTGCACACATTTGTTTCCCGGGTGGTTTCCCGCAGGAGGACGACGCTCCTCCTCTCCTCAGTCCGTCTGTGGGGCTGGAGCTTTGCCTGAGGGGACCCCACGCGAACAAGAATCTCAGCCACAATGTTTCTATTTATCGCCATTTATTATCCTCACTGTACCGCAACAAATATACTTCCAATATTGCAAAGAGCAATTGTATTCGTTTCTCTATTATTTATTCTCTATTTTTTTATGTTGCACCACCACAAAACATCCGATTCCTTTTTGATGACACTTTATTTGGCCATCAAGGTGGTTCTGATCCTGTGAACAGTGAGGGGCTTGGAGCAAAGTGACACTGGGCTTCCCCCTAAACCTCAACTCTTGTCTTTCCACATGGATTCGGTTTTTATTATATGTTCATTTTTTAGTCAAGCAGAATAATCCTGAGTTGGAAAAAATGTGGGTCAGCAGAACGTGAATCTGAGCATCAGCTGTGTGTCTCCTCTCCGCTGTCGGTCACATACACAACACAAAAAACGAACAAATAATATATGTCAAAAAAGAAGAAGAATTTGATATACTACCTTTTAATAAATAAAAACCTCCGAGATTTATGAGACCTCGGTCAGTGTTTCACTTTTTTTTTTTAATTAGCTACAGATATTTTTACACGCAATGGGAAAACACCAGAGAGCAGCAACTCTGTATTTTCCAGTGAGACGCTCAGTCCAGGTCAAAGGTCACCCACGCACACAAACAGAGGAAGAAGCACGCGCGCGCGTGTGTGTGTGCGAATTTACCTCATTGGTCTACCCTGATGATGGCGGCTCCTCGCCAGGACCCGGACCCGGGTCTGGATTAGTCCTGCAGGCCTGCAGAGCTGGAGGATCCAGCTGAGTCCAGGTCAGTGAGTCTGACGGCCCGCTGGCCCTCGGTCATCTGTCCACGTTCATTCAATCAGCGGCGCGCTGACATTTACGCTCAGGGATTTCCTGCCCGGTGAGTCACCGGCGCTGGGAAACGAGTCGAAACAGATCTTTGAAAAAAAAAAAATCTTTGAAAATACATTTTTTATGAATTTGGCCGTTGTTACACGTACGAGGAAAACCATCTCCCACAATAAAGGGATGTATGTCGGCCTTGAATTCATTCTCTGCATGGCTCGAGATTTGTGGGGCCCACAGACAAGTGTGATGTCCATTATTCGTAGGACATTTTTTGTTTTTCGTGTTGATAATAAATGTGGAGCATAAACTTGAGCTTTTTGTGGAGCGGAACATGGACCTGGTAAAATCCCAGAGACACAAACGCAAACATTTCGTCTGATGAATTGAATGTGAACTGATCCAAGGTCAGACTTGATGGGAAACCACGGTTTTACCAAAGACTCTGAGTCACTGCAGAGAAAAAAAAGAGAAAAAAAAGATGATGAAATAAAGAAGAAGAATCATTCCGGAGTTTCTCACTAACACATTTACTCCCAATGAACCATCAGGTTAATATACTACGCCCCCCCCACCCCCCACACACACACACACACACTGCACGCAGTCAGTCTGTCAAGTGTCTGTGGTCATCAGGTCTCTCCAGGCATGGACACACACCCTGATGTAACGTGTGTGTGTGTGTGTGTGCGTATGAATCATTCCAGGAATGACCTGATTCTTCAGGGAAGTGTGTGTGTGTGTGTGTTTAATGGCGTATGAAATGATGTCTTCATTTGCGTCTCCTCGGGAAAAAGCGCAGGATGGGACGCTAATCCTATCTGTCAGTCGCACCATCGTGAGGCTCATCATTAAACAGTGAAATGATCGTTAAAAACGTTGGTTTGTGATCACAATTGCTCGTGTGTGTGTGTGTGTGTGTGTGTGTGTGTGTAGATTTGCGCTGCCTTTGATTCCAGTGTTTCCTCCAGCGTCTGCTGTGATTTCTCCAGCATGGGAAATGCTGCTGTGGTGAAAGGATGTGGCTTTTTTTTTTATTGTACAGGCGTGTGTGGACCTACCACAGTGTGTGTGTGTGTGTGTGTGTGTGTGTGTGTGTGTGTGTGGAGATCAGCTTTCCATCACTGTAAGGACACACGAGAGGCTCCGTCTGGGCCGCGATGTGTTTCATGTCAGGATGTAATGCGGACATGATAGGAAGGCTTTGTTCTCGTGATGCGTTCAGGTGACTCCGCGTTCCCTCTGGCTGCTGCGTTCAAAGGTCCTCCGCTGTGAACAGACTTATGACCCCCGGAGCAAAATGCATCTCATCTCAACATGAGATACATCTCGATGGATAATGAAGAGAGACACACAGTTCATTTATTACACAAACACAAATGAATCTTTTTTTGACACATTTGGTCATAAATCTTGCCAATAATTGAAAATAAGCCTCTGTCGCAGCAAAAACGATCTTCTGCTCAGGCTAAATATAACCATCCAACAACCAGGACGTTGCTGTGGCCCATTTACTGTCTGAGTTTCTCTTCACTGCCTGAACAGAATCAGCTCTCTGCGTTTATTGATCATTTGGCTGCGTTTTTCATTCCGTTTATTTATTTCTTGCTCATTTCTTTGATCAGTTAGTTGTAAATGGAGACAAAATAAGATCCAAAGGTTAAAAAGTGAATCTAAAGATATACCGACTGATCCTGTTTTCATTTCAGTTATTGATTAGATGTGATCAGCTCCTCCTCCTCCTCTCTGTCTCTGAAGGGGCAGGATCAGGGTTCCGCCGTGAAAGAGCGCCAATAGCCAATCATGTTCACGGAGACGTCGGGATGGAAATCAAACCCACACTGAACCCTCCGTCCACCGAGGCCTTTGATCTACTGAAGTGGCCCGAGGCCAGAGAGGCCTGCTGTGAGCCTGTGTGTGTGTGTGAGTGTGTGTTTAATGTAAAAAGATAAAAAACAAGGTTACACATGAAAACACTGGAAGGTGATTGGTTTAATGAGATCATGTGTAGGGGGAGATTTATATGAGCGGCCGTGAAGTTCATAGGTCACACATACATCAAACACACACAGGTAAAACACGCACACACTCACACACGCACACACGCACACGCACACACACACACACACGCACACACACACTCTCACACACACACACATACATCAAACACACACAGGTAAAACACGCATGTACACACTCACACACACACACACACGCACACACACACACACTCACACACACACACACTCACACACACACACATACATCAAACACACACAGGTAAAACACGCACACACTCACACACGCACACACACACACA
>JAFBJU010010940.1:985117-1131740 GCA_016785305.1 Colistium nudipinnis
ACGCACACACACACACACACACACACACATACATCAAACACACACAGGTAAAACACGCACACACTCACACACACACACACACACACACTCACACACACACACACACACACACACACACACACAAACGAATCCATCCACTCTCAGGGACAGGGGGCGTGTCTTCACCGGGCCCCGCCCATTTCCACTCTGTCTCCACTTATGAAAGTGCCATAAAAGCATTAATGCGCTGCAGATGCAGACCGCGAGGAGGCGCAGAATGTGGAGAATGTCTTTGATCAGAGCTTTATGAAGGAGACCCACACTTTGAGGATTTAGCTGACATTTCCAGGAGACTTTAAAGACTCGGTTAATGAAAGCCGGCTGCTCTCTCTCTCTCTCTCTTGCTCTCTGCATTTGGTGCTTTATGGTTTCTTTGAATGAATGAATAAAAATACAGGATTTACCTCCCGTGGAATATTATGTTATACTTTTGCATGTGGACATTCTGCCTCCAAATCAAATTCTATGGCTGAGACTTTGTCCCTTTGTCTGAGCCACAACATTTCACTGTCATTCATCTCCACCCCCCCCCCCCCCCCCCCCCCCCCCCCCCCCCCCCAACTGACATTAATGTATTCACAACCTTTTCTAGCATGTTGTCACCTGTCTCTTCGTCACCTGTCTCTTGTCTCCAGACACAATTAAAACAGACTAGAATCAATGAATAATAAAAGCTTTCAGTGTATAGATCATTTCCTATTATAATTGTAATGTGACTCTTTGCATCGTCATGGAAACTGGGCTCGTATTGTCGTCGCTGCATTATGTCTGTGTGAGATGGCGTGACTGATGACATTTAATCAAACCGGAGCTCTCGGACAAATCTCCATCCTCAGAGTCTGTTGTGGAGAAAATCCTTAACAACATTTAGGCAAAACAGAGAAAACAACTGGTCCCCCACTGTCCCACTCCCAGGGAGAGTGATGGAGAATCATTAAGAAGCAATTTGTGACACACGCACACTCACACACGCGCACTCAGAAAGGAAACAGGAAGTGGTCACATGGAGACATGTCATGAGACAGTGTGTCCCTGAGTGCAGACATGGACCAAAGCTGTGGTTAGTTTGTAAATGTCTTGTGTCTTTGTGATTATTTTGTGTGTTTCTCGCTGCGTTGGCGTGATTTAATTTGTTACACACACTCGTCCGTGACCCCATCACAGGTCTGACTCCCCGGGGCGCGCACCCGATGACTACGTCCTCCATGGCTGAGTTTGACCTCCATTTTGAAAGGCATGCATATTTTTAATCTATTCCAAATGCAATTAGCCAATTATTCTTGATGCATAATGAGGAGACGGATGTTAATGGACCGGGAGCATTTCAGCTCGTTGACCCTCCGTCCAAATAATGGACAGACTGTGTAGGACGTGTCGTAAGAGGGACAGCAGGGACGTCTCCGGCCTCCTGGATGTTGTCACTCTATTCAAGAGCTTCCCTGACGACCAGCTCGGCGACCACACCAACTACGTTACTATGGTAACAGCCTAGAGTGTGTGTGTGTGTTCAATATGGTGTCGTGTGTGTATAATGGGACGTCCAGCTGACATCATTTGTCTGCCAATCTACGCCTCAGTGTCTCCTTTATTCCACCATGTGTCTCATCGCAGTCTGCTGATGGACCACGATTCTGATGAGACGCACAAAAACATGGATACACACACACACACACACACCCATACACTGGGACAACAACAAGCAGATCAATCATTAAAATTATTAAAAGTATTACATTAAATATAAGTGGATTTGCATAGCCTCAGTGATGTATACCTTATATATTTACATATACTTTATATATGTATATACATGTATGTTGAAATGATATAGACAATTTAATGATGTGAACTGATGTGTAAATTGATCAATGAAAGTCTGATTAGGCAAATTAAGATTTAAACCAGGTGCTGTGAGAATATTTTATTATTATTATTATTATTATTATTATTATTATTATTATTATTATTATTATTATTATTATTATTATTATTATCATTATTATTATCATCATTATTATTATCATCATTATTATTAGGTGTGTAAAGGAATAATTATAACAACACGTACATAAATATGATGATGATGATTTAATTCCTTTTTTGTATCTCTAATGATGATTCAGAATCTGACCATACTGAGCACGTTTGACGGAATAACACTGCCACCCCGTGGTCACTCTTCCGCATTACACTCACCAACCAGAATGACCTGAGAGCGATCTCATTCTGACTTGCACGAGCTCATAGAACAGGCCACATGCCAGTGAAGCACATCGTGGAACCGGAAACTTCCCTTCTCTGACGGACACCTGCTTGGCGTAAGGGAAAGGAAACGCTGTGAGGACACATGGTCCTCGGGAAACAGTTTGTATTGATCAGCCGGGACCTGTTTCCATGGCAACGCATTGCGGGGCATCATGGTCCGTCTACTGACGCTTCCGTCTACATACTGTCCTGTATAGGTGGTTCCGGTGGCAACCAACAAAAAGCAGGTGTTGAGTACGTGCGAGGACCTGAACGCAGCACGGAGATATGGTGACCCTCATGAGGATCATTTAAGGTTTAATGTAGTTTAACATTTATAATATATATGTATGTCCTCTGGATAAAAAAAATAGACATATATCATAGCAAGCGATTTAACGTTGTACTTCATCGTAAAAAGCTTGAAGCTTTTTTGAAGATAACTGAGAAAAATATCGTTTTTCATTTATTTCTTCCTCCACCTTTGCTGGAAAGAATAAAGAGACCGAAACTCTGATGTTTCTGCAACTTCAGTTGAAACTTTTTTTTTTTTTTTTTTTTAACAAGTGATTGAAAGTTTTTATTTTGAATAAAAAGTGAGGACGTCGGCTTTTCCCATCTCCGCTGCAGAGACGATCTTTGTCCACCAGGCGTCGCTGTTCTGTCAGGATGAAACAAAAGCCCCATGGCCATGCTTTTTAATTCTTCTTCCTCTGAACGGGAGGAAACTGCCGAGACGTCTTACAAATACTTGTTTGAACACATTTGTGTGAAAACATTTATTAGAGCCCAACAAAAAGACACACAACTCCTCTCATGATTCACCCAAACCAAAAACCTCCATAATAATAATAATAATAAAAAAGCCTGGATTGCATGTTTCTTGTGCATATAAACATTTTAATTAAATATAAAAGAAAGTGGCCTGGCTGAGTGCAACAAACAGGGATGAGGGGTTCGATGAAAATCCAGGCCCTGTCCGATTCCAACCAAATCTCCATCACTTCAGTGCAAACGCAACATTCACTGTGTATAAATTATTCAGGTAGTACATCTATTATTCAGTGTTTATTATTGTATGGGCTCACACGGTACATGTGCTGCTGCGCGTTATACAGGAGGAGGAAGCTGCTGTTTGTACCCAACGTGAGAGGAACTTCGCAAACACGGGAGGAACTCATCCATCATCAGTAAAAATGCTTTGATATGACAATAACTCCTCGAATTGTGGAACGTGGGCACACGGAGGAGATGAGGTGAACGTTTGGTCAGCTGCTATAAAAAAAAAAAGAAAAAAAAAAAGAGCCACAGTGGAAACACCGACGAACCCCACAGAGCTCAGCGTCCAGCAGGTGGCGCCGTCTGTGGAGCCACGGGCCAGATAAAAGTTAAGTAAAAGAAAACTAAAAGTGGCTCCAGACTGAGGCAGCTGGTGTGGAGATGGGCGGGGCCAATCACAGAGGGGGGGCGATGAGGTCTGCACCGATGATGGTCTGAGATCCGCGGGATCAGATCTTTGCGAGGAGGAGACTGGAGTCTGTACAGCTGATCCACGGGAAGCGTCTGCTCACTGCCGCCGCGCACGCACACAGAGAGGCGCGCACAGAGACGCGCACACACGCACACACAGACACAGGCACACAGTGAGCAAAACCAGCGTCATGGTGCAGAGGAATCGGATGTGTGCCACTCGGAGGATTCAGTGAACTGCAGCCGTCGGCTTTAAAGCTTTTGGATCCGACCTGAGATGTTAAATAATTTAAAATTTGTTTTTAGAATATTCTAAATAATAATAATGAAAACGCAAAAAACGATGAGCGCGTTTTCCATCAGAACGGAGGCAGCCAGGTGACGTTGGACCAGGGCGAGCCAGTTTGAAGGGATCAGCGGCTTGGCGAAGGCCTCGGAGCTCCAGGTGCCAAATCTGCTCCGTCTGGGATTTATTCTGCTTGCAGCCACAAACATCGCACACGGCAACGCTCCGACACTGAATAATAGTAATAAGAACGCTTATTACAGGGCTCACAGCAGCTGGGGTAAAGACCCGAGAGATGCTTCGTTCGTCTGGAGTGGCTGGTGGGGATGTTTTGGCGGGAAAAAAACAAACAGCTGAGAGCTGCAGCTTCACTGAACTCCAACCCGCTCCACCTACACTCAGATCTGAAGGTCTGAAGGTTTCCTGCCGGTCCTCCTCCCGGGAGCACCGCGCCAAACCCCGAGGGGCCCCTGAGGAGAGACAGAGGTCACGACCTGTTCAATGCCATTCGATTGGAAGAGGACACTTCCTGTGGAGTGTGTGAGACCTGGTGTTTGGCCACCATGTGCGCAGTGTGGATCAGCGGAGGTCTGATGGAGGGTTTGTAATGCAGAGGTTGGCCCAGTAGAGAAAAGTGGGCTTCACCTAAAAAAAAAACACACACACACACACAATATTACAAAGTCAACATTGTTCATAAGTGATTAGACATTAAAACATGATTTGACCAATTATCATTCCACAGATTATCTGTATACTGTGATTTATTTACAGTATATATTGATTGAAATAAAAGGTATACGGGGCGCATATCCGACCTGGTCCACTGTGGCAGAAGGCCGTATGGAGCTGCGGGTGGTGGGCCAGGACAGGGAAGGCCGAAAGGCCTGATGGGAGCAGCTTGGCTGAGGGCGGGAGGCCGGGCGAGGGAGTGAGAGCCGGAGACGAGCGCAGGCTGCTCTACGCACAACAAGACGCACAAAACACGGAGGAACACAAAGGCGTCAAAAACACAAAGCTCTCTCTCTCTCTCATTTCACAATTCTGGAGGCGGATTTCATTCCAGAGTCCCACTAATGGAGCATTCAGGCTCTCACGCCCATCATTTCATTCTCCACCGAGCCCCGCCGGGTGACCTTTGACCCCAGGCGGCAGTCGGGCGCTACCTGGCCGTGGTCGGGAGGCGGGAGCTCCGCCGGCCGGCGGCCGCGCTGGCTCTCGGGCCCCTGATGTTTGTAGCTGGGCTGCTTGCGCTGGCAGGGCGAGGGGGCCCGGGGCTGCTGGCAGGGGGGCGCCGTCATCTGCAGCATCACCATGCCACCGCCGGGGGCCGGAGGAAACAACCCTGCGCGCACGCACACACACACACACATTAAAAACCGTGCAGATGGGAAACGGTCCATTCACTTCCTGTCATCACGTCCGGCTCCATTTTTAATTGAATTCATCGTTGACGCGCCGAAGTGAATCCGCAGACTTAATGCCTTTGTGCCCAAAAGCGTCTTTTCAGCAACTTTTTTCCTTCAACGCCGCAGCTCATCAGAGAAAAGCCCGTTAGCCGCTGAGCAATTAGCTTTTAAATGCCTTTGATTATAAAAAAAGAACATCCGTGGAACATTAACGCTCCATTCTCCTGTTCCTGTAAAAAAAAAGAAAAAAAAAAAAGCCCACAGATCCCAGCGTCTAATGAGCTCCCGACGCGTGGCCGTGAATAATGTGACTTAAAAAAACGGGTGGAGATGAAACCTCCAGCTCGATCAAAAAAAAAAAATGAATTCATCTTTGCATAAAAGTCACATTCAGGCGGAAATCAGCTGCCTGTTGATTTATGCAATAAAACCTAGTAAAAGCAGTCATCGGTGGATTCTTCCTGTCCAATTAAAAATGTCGAGTGGTGACGCTGCAGCAGCGCGACCTTGGCGTGACCTCATTACCCAGCGCTCCCACCGCTGAGCAATAAAGGTCGTTAGCCCAGCTCGATCAAAAAAAAAAAAAGAATTCATCTTTGCATAAAAGTCACATTCAGGCGGAAATCAGCTGCCTGTTGATTTATGCAATAAAACCTAGTAAAAGCAGTCATCGGTGGATTCTTCCTGTCCAATTAAAAATGTCGAGTGGTGACGCTGCAGCAGCGCGACCTTGGCGTGACCTCATTACCCAGCGCTCCCACCGCTGAGCAATAAAGGTCGTTAGCCAGGAGACGGTCTCCTCCCGAGTCTCTGGACAGCGATTCTGTGACGCCTCCAAAGGCCAACACACAACAACTCCGATTCATCTGGACTTTTTTCCAATTTTCTATATATAGTTTTTTTGGGCCATTTTCTCCTGATTTACTGAAACTATTTACGGGCCGCGTTCAGTTTTTGCGATTTGTCTTCAGAATATCATTATTATTATTATTATTATTATTATTATTTATTATTTGGATTGTGTTCATGTTTTTTCCAGTTAGTTTACAATTTGATGTCACTTGAGTAGTAAATATAAACCTGAGAAGGTAAAAAATCTATTTAATAATATAATCCAATTAAAAACCAAATCAACTCTTTTTTTTTTTTTACAGTCAGGAAGGAGAAAAAAAATTCACCCTGATAAAAAGCAAAATGAAAAAAACAAAAAAAAAACCCTCTGTATAGAAATCAGTATCCCTCAAAAATAAGTTGAAAGAGACGTCAACCTCCGCAGCAGTCGACCAATCAGAGGAGACGGGGAGAGGAGGAAGCCGAGCGTACCTGCGTACTGTTGCCCCGGGTGCTGCTGGGAACTCTGAGGAAACTGGAGCTGCTCCATCATCTGCGCCGGCAGGAAACTCACAGTCGAACTGTCGACACACAGAAAATGGAATTATAAAATAATAATATAAACATATAATAATATATCAATGCCCAGAGCATGAATTGCTTGATTTTTTCGTGGGCGTTCAAATAAGAAGTCCCTTTTTTTAACCAGTCCATCAACAGCCAAATGAATCTGCTAATCTTTCAAAAAAACCTTCCCAAGAGACATCTGCTCTGAACGCCAGGCCACCAATAGGAAGCTCACATCTGAGCCAGGCTTTATTTTTAGTTTTGAAATCTGCACCGACGCCAACCTGCAGCCGCTCCGAGATGCTCAAGCGGCGGCCGAGGAATCCGGCGCCGAAGTACCACGTGCGGCCGTGTTCTCTGCGTGTCCGCCGGGACACACGCGTGTGCAGCTGGTGTGTGTGTGTGTTTAAAAAAAAAAAGAGGCAGGCAGGTGGACGGTCGGCTCTTGTGGGAGAAGAGCGAGCTGTTCCAACATAAATCATTTTCAGAGCCACTGTCCCACTAAAGCAACTGGGACAATGAGAAAGTCACCTCTTCTTGCTCCTGTGTGTGTGTGTGTGCGCGCGTGCGTGCGCTCATTGTTCTGGTGCAGGTGATCGGTGGTGCTCGTGTTCCGGCGCTTGGTTATGTGCTGCTGCATACTGGTCCCAGTAGCGGTGTCCCTCTCACCAGTATCCGGATTGATTGGGTCCACGGAGGAAAAGGAACTAATTAGGTGTTTTTCTCCCCGTGAACTCGTTCCATCAATCAGCTCTAATGAGCGAGGAGAAGGAGAACGAGGAGACGGCGTTCATCTGCGAGCCGGTAGACTAACTTGATTGTTTTTTCCCCCCCACACAGGTGACCTTGGCCCTGAGGATTTTATAAACACCAGAGCCCTCAAGGAGCATCCCGAGTCTGCAAATTGGTTTTTGGGACCCAGCCTGTCCACAGCTGAGCTAATAACTCCATTTAAAGCCGATTAAAGCCACCTGAGCTATTATGACGCGTCACGGTGAAAGAATAACCATAAATCACCACAAGGGCCTTGTCACTGGAAACACGTTTTAAGTGAATTTTGGAGGGAAAAGCCGCAGCGCGAAACCCAATCAAAACGCAAGACGACGGCCGAGACGCCTGTGGACGCGTTATTAATGAAATCAGTGTCAACGGGTGCAAAAAAAACCCAAAAATGGACTAATTACTCCCATATATCATTTATATCTCCTATAGATTCTGAAGAAATGAGAAACCATGATTGTGTGTCAAATAATCAGGTTTTCAGGAGCTTGAACATATTGAATTTGAAATGACGACACCAACAATGTCAAGGTTATTTCTTTTCAAGGTTATTTCTTTTCTCACAGATTGATCATTTCTCCTCAAATATCTGCTTCTTTTGTGCATCAGTGATTCCATGGGCTGAAGTGTTGTAACGAGAGCGGAATGGACGGCGGCGTACCTCATGGTGGTGTGCTGGTTGGGCTGCAGCAGGCCGTAGCAGGGCTGCATGCCGGCCACGGCCACGGCCCCCTGACCCGGCGGACAGGACACGAACATGGGCTGCTGGTACGTCTGCTGCGGCACAGAAACCTGCTGCAGAAAAAAACAAAAAATGGCTCCACTGGATGACTCCAAAAAAAAAAATCTAAAATAAAAGTGAACTAAAAAATGTCAAATTACCTGATAAGACTGCATGGGAGGGTACTGGACCATCATGCCTTGCATCTGGTTAGCCATATTGCTTTGCTGGTTGCCAGAGAGGGCGAGGTTGTGCGTTGGCTGCACGCCCACTACGGTCTGGTAGCTGGACGCTGGGTTTGGCATCACGGCCTGGTGCACTGGGACAAAAAAAAAGAGACGGTGATTATAATCACAACAAAAAAACCCCGGAGTTAATATATTCATGAGGATGCTAATAAATAAATAAAAGGCTTTGGAGGATTCCAGCAGGTACGTGTGATGGCAAAACAATTAAAGAGACATTAGAGGAGGAGAGGCAGCCGATTGAGGGACGCTGCGCTGAAGCTCCTGGAATAAGGCAGAGTCCGTAGATCGGATTTGGCCTGAAGTGGTCCTGCACCTGCAAGACCCGAGAATTCCAAAGAAAATTGCACACGAAATATGGCCGACGTCGCTCAGATCCGGCCATTTTCAAATGGGTCTAAAATGGTGGAGCGGATGTTTTATTTTTGCTGGAGGCGGCGGAGAGACGTAAATGTCAAGGTGACAAAAAGAGACACTTTGAAAATAGTGTCCCCGGTGACACACACACACACACACAAAAAGAATCCGAGCCACAAAAGGAGAGGACGTCCTTTTTGTGAAGGTGTCTTTACAGGACGACGCCCTGGGAGGAGAAAGTGCGAGGAGACAATGAGAGGGCTCCACAGAGGGAGGAGGAGGAGGAGGAGGAGGCTCTATTTTTATCCCACCTCCACAAACGACCGCAACATCAAACGCACACATTTTTATTCCATACCAGCGGGCAGCAGACGAGGACAGACCGGGCCTACAGATCCGCATTTCTCTCTCTGCGCGGACGAGGAGTGAGCGGCTGAAAAAGAGACCGGTTCACTGTGAGATTCGTAGAGGCCTCTCAGACAGCGTCCCGGCCCCGCATCCCGCCTCTCTGACTCAGGACGCCTGGAGACACAGCGCTCTTTCACAATTTCCCTTTGGCGGACTTTTGAAAACGACGGGAGAGACGATCGTCCGCGTAACATACGAAGCGCTCTCCCCAGAAGGTCCGTGAACGAAGCAGGTGTCTCCGCGGACCGGGCCCGCCATTTTATGAGGTGCGCCGCAGCGTCTTCGCCTTTAGACGCTCCTAAAGCTATTGTTCTTCATTAAGGCAAAAAAAATAAAAAAAATAAAAACAAAGAAAAAACAGACGGGAAACGAGGCTCTGAAGTCATTTCGGTTCAACCGGAGAAATAATTGCTGTCCTTCGCCTCTGTAGGTCAGCTTCATTTGTCCACCGTCCAGGTCCCAGCAGGGAGGCTACAGATGACAGGACACTCACTTAAAAGAGACCTGTGTGTGTGTGTGTGTGTGTGTGTACACACACTGTACAAAAACATACATCTAGTTAAATCTGTGTGTGTGTGTGTGTGTGTGCAGGAGCTAATAATCTCAGCTCCTGTGGTGAAAGGAAAAAAAACACACGGAATAATCAAGCCCATGACTCCGGGGGAGACATCTGAACCCATAAAAACAAACAAACGGAGGAAGAAGAAATATTTGCCCTTCACTGCAGCTCCCCGGTGGAAAAAAAGGAAATGCTCTCTAAGAAGAGAAGGCAGGCCAGGCGGCTCGTTAAGATTTAAGGAGCGACCAATCGGCAGCTTCGCTTCAGATCCGCTTCCTTAAAACATTCTTTGATCCAACAGTTCAGGACTTTATTCAAAGTTTGAAAGAAATAAAGGCTCGTTCAAGTTTCTGACAATACGCGAAATATGTGGATACGGCTTGTGACAAAACAAACATCCACTATGATGTCATTAATAACAATAATAAATACATTATTGTGGGTGTTCCAACCTTGTTGCTGGGGCAGGTTCTGGCTCTGAGGGCAGTTGTAGGGCAGCGGGTTGACAGGGGGGCGGTGGTGGTAGTGCTGCTGCTGCTGCTGCTGGGTGGAGCAGTGTGGGTGGTGCACGGAGGAGCAGTAACACATCTGGGAGAGACGCACAAAAAACACACAACCACTCATTTGAATCCAGAACACAAAGAGGGATTCGCGGAAAGCTCTGGCGATACGATATCATCACGATACTGGTGTCGCGATTCCACATTGTCGCCATTTTGAATATATTGCGATTTACTCCATTCTTGGAGAATAAATTACAAATCGACAACACACGTTTTATCTATCAGGATAAGAATGTTGGCGTTTGACAATGCTCGACCTGCTGCACAGGCTGCTGGATGTAGGCGTGTTGCTGCAGCAACGAGGGGTTCAAGGCGGAGCCAGGAAACGCAGCGGGACCCGGGGTGGAGCTGGGATAGGCGTGGTTGGGACCCGGGGTCTGGAGCTGGACGTGCTGACCCTGAATCATCCCCGAGTGGCCTCCTGAGGGGCCGGACACCACGTAGCCACCCAGCTGCTGCTGCTGCACCATGGTGGAGGAGGGGTGGTGGTGGTACACCGTCGGGTAGTGGCGGGCGTCTTGAGCTGTAGCTCCGCCTTCGCCGGGCGGCGGCTGCTGCGTCAGAGTCATGTGACTGAACTGAGCGTTGAGGACGTCGGGCTGGAGACGGAAATAAACCACACAGACACACATTGGCTCAGAAGACGTGTCAATCATTCGGGACCCTCAGAGACGCTGGCTACTGGGCTCAGAGCTAAATCCAAAAGTTTCTCCTGAAGGTGGAAACCAACGCGACCCAGGTCTGCGGAGACGGAACTGTTTATCGGCCCCGCCAGGTCATCTCTGACACGTTGTTGGAAAAGTTGTGTGTGTGTTTTTTTTTTTTTATATGCCATGGATTATTCAGAGCCAACATCTGGTGATGAATTAAATATTAATGGAACTTTTCCACAGGCACAATTAGTCACAGAGGCCTGTCTTTCACCGAAACCAGGTCAGAAACGAGGTTAATCTATATCGGCCAACGACTGGCTGGATTTAGAGCCACCAAAAACGACTCAACATGAAATCATTACGAGCAGGATTAGTGTCTGTGTTGAAATGAAGAAAGGTGATCAGATCTGGTGGCTGATTGGTGTTTAAACACAGTTTACGAATGAGCTCGTAGGAAGCCCTGGCTCGACATTTTTATTGATTTTTTTTTCCTTTTTGGCCTTTTTTTTTTGCCAGTTATTGATTTCGCAGCTGAGGAGAAACAAAGATAAAGCCTTAATGAGCCAGGTCCGACCGGAGGAGGAGGAGGAGTAATAAAAGGGAAAGGAAAGAAAAGTTCCGTACCACAGTGTACTGTTGGTTAGGACAGATGGGCAGGAACTGAGAGGGAGGAAGAGGAGGAGGAGGAAGAGGAGGATAAGAGACCGTCGGGTTGTGGACATGCTCGGGCTGGAGAGGAGGACAGATGGGCTGAGGGAGGAAGAGAAAGAGAGACGCGCAGAGGCACAGGAAGTCCAATTTGAGCGGGAGTCCCAACTATTGGTGAGTGAGGTTCATTTTCAGAGGATGTAGCCCCGCCCACTGACCTGCGAGTGCAGATGATTGGTGGGCTGCTGCTGCTGCTGGCCCTGGGCCGCGATTGGCTGCTGTGGGGTTTTGTTCCTGGCTGCAGCGTGGACCACGCCCGCCGGGTTATAAATCACAGCGCTGCCGTCAGGATGGATGAAAGGCTTGCCTGTCCAATTAAATGCATGAAAAAATAAATAGATGTGTGACTGGACACTTGAATTATGTTCCAGTGACAGTGAAGGACACGCCCCCTAAACACGGCCCCCCCGCCCCCCGAACGAGAGGCAGCATCTTCACTTCAGACACAAACATGATGAATATTCAGATTTCTTCCATCTGTTCAACCCGTTTGACAGACAAAAAACCAACTGAAGCCTCAAGCCAACCTGTAATTCTGTCTCCAGCTCATGAATATTCATGAAAAACGAAAAAAAAAACGACAGAAAAAACAAGAATATGACAGGACAGGGTAATTTATATTTAGCTTCCAGCCAAACTTAGAAACGTGCAGCAGATCTCTTCATTTCTGATTTTTTTGAAGGATCCCACGGAGATGCTGTCAATGGATCAAAAATCAATCAATCAATCAATGAGTGTCACCCACCCGTGTGAGGGTTGACCAGGACGCTGCCCGCAGGGATCCCAGAGGCCTCCAGAGGCAGCACGTAGTAGTTGGTGGCCTCTGAGGGCGGCGGAAGCTGGACGCTCTTCATCATCATCACCTCCGGGTGTCGCGGGCCTCTGATGTCAGCAGGCGGGAGGGTCAAAGTTGGCGCGGTGGCGAGCGCGCCGGAGCGGGACGAGGCCGGAACAGGAAGCTGGGGACGGGACAGCGAGCTGGACGAGGAAGCCACGCTACTGCACGATTCTGAACCTGGAGAATAAGAAGCCCAGCTCCATGAATTCCTTCAAACGACCTTTGGACGACCTCTGCGGAGAGAGCTGAGGAATTCATCCGGAACACGAGCGGCGGACGATGGACTCGCGTGAAGAACTTTTTTCCATGGGTGTACTCTCAGCCAATCAGCTTACAGCTCATATTGTGTAGTACGCTCTCACAGCTGGAGAGAAGCTCTAACCTGATCAATTATTCATGCGGACAACGCTTTCCAAGATCGTCGTCCATCAGACGCACTAATTGGATCCCAGAGCTGTCCCCCGGTACGGGACGGCACCGCACACGTTATTGATCACGCGGCAGGACCGCAAACCTATTTTTCTGATAACCCCTCAGGGGCCCAGTGTGTGCAGATTTAATAAATAGGAGTCTGAAATAAACTGTGATTTTTTGGTTTTATGCGGAAATATTTTCTCAGAGTAAGTGAATAAACCAGAGAAATCTTCTTCCGCCTGTCCATCACTCCCAGAGCAGCTGACTCTGTTTCCCTGAAGACTTCTTATTAAAATGCGCAGACTGCATTTTATTTTTATTTTATTTTTTTTAATCCAGTTGCCTCCGAGAGGCATTTCTGCCCTTTCGTGGTTTTATTTCCGAGACCCGTCTCTAGCATGGTAAGCCTATAAATGAGCACATACATACATCTCCCTGTGCGTGTGTGAGCGCGTGCACGCCTCTCACCTGTTTTGGAGAGCCTCCCGGTGCTCTTGCTGCTGGCCGTGCTGTCCCCCCGGACCAGGCCGGGGGAGATGCCGCTGAAGCTGCTGGCCTTGGTCATGGCGGGCCGCGGGGCCAGGCGGTGCGAGCTGTCCGAGCTGTCCGTGCTGCTCCACGGACGAGGCTCGCCGTGACGCGGCGGGGCCTCCGTCTCGGAGCTGCTCTGCCTGCTGGCGCCGGACCGGCCGGCCCGAAGCCTGGGGGGGGGCGAAACCAGAAGCTTTTATTTTGAAATTTCACCTGTGTAATCTATAAAGTAAAATTCTCATTTCGCCAAGCTTGCATTAAAACTCTATTTATTCTGGAATTATACTTCAAATATGAAATTAGCCTTCGGTAGTTTCGAGCCAGAGGATTCTCTCCCATGAAACGTTATATTCATGAACGATCAAGAAAAAATGACGTGTTTAAAAAGCAAAAAATCCCGGTCGAGTTGTTAAGCTTCACTCAGGAGCAGGAAAAAAAAAAAAATAAAAAAATCCTCCTGAACAGGAGCTTTGTTAAAGCAGAAAAACTTCAAATCCTCTGCTCAGCTCTCCGGAGCTCAGCTGATGAAGACACACAGGGATTTTTTTTTTTTTTTTCTTTAAGTGAAGCGTGACGAGGGCGAGCCTACCTGAACATTTGCCTCCTCTGTTGGGTGCTCACGCATGAGTCTTCATCCTGAGCACTGAGGAGGAGGAGAGAGGCGTTACGGAACAGGAAATCCACCATTTTAAAATAAACGGCTGCAGGAAAAATACAGCTGGAAAGAGCTGTAGTATTTTTATTTTTTATTTTTTAATCCTAAATGACGATATTTAAAAATATTTGCATGTGATCAATATAATCTCATTTCTTACCTTCTATCGAGGATGAAGTGATCTCCCTATGGGGGGCAAAAAAAAAGGAATTCAGTGACGGCAAATGCAGCTCAGTTATCTTACAATCTTACGAATAATCAATTTATGGCCTATTATTAATATCGGCAATTTAACGATGCATCACGTGAAGTACAAACGTCCCAGGCTCCAAAATGGGAGCTATAAATTCTAAAATCCAGCCGTGGTAATTGGTAGCAAGAATCCTGGTGAAATTTGCACATGAATAGAAACGACACAAAGATTTGTGCAACACAGCCCCCCACTAACCCCCCCCCGAGCCCACCCACGCCAACAGCTCTCACATCGTGTGCAAAGATCCTTTCTCTGGCGCGCTGGTACTCCTCCTCCCGCTCCTCCATCGATTTGCTCCTCTTGTCAGCTTTCAAACGCATTCGCATCTGTCAAGGACACACACACACACACACACACACACACACTTCTTTAGCTGCGATGCATGGGACGCCAGATTGTGCCACTCTTACCAACATGTCAGAAATGAAAGTGACAGCTTGGAAGAAAAAAAAATAAAAAAAAAAAACTCCCACCGTGCTGTCTTCTCGATCAAAGCTGGAGTTGTCTCGTTTGAGGATGTAACGTTTCTGGAAATCGTTGGCCCTGTCGTCCTTGATGTGCTCGGAGAATTTCTGATCGGGTCTGTCGGAGGGAACAATATTCACAGCAGGTTTTTTTTTTTTTAGTGGCAGCTTCGTTGCAGGCAGATGCTGACGGCAGCGTTTGGTAAATACAAAGAAGAGGAGGAGGAGGAGGAAGAAGGGAAAATCTAGGGCTGCAGAACAATTACCACCAATTAATAAACGAGATGTTTTCTTTAATAGGAGCTCAACCACAGGTCTGTGTGCGTACTCAATGTCGGAGTTATTTCTGCAATGCGGGATTTCTTTCCATAATTGGCTGTTTTTTTGTATTTATCATTATCGTATTGATAATGATAAATAATAAAATAATAAGCATCCCCCACCGCAGGGCTCGCGTTGGAGCCGTTTCAATTTGAGTTTTTTTTTTTCTCGGGTGGAATTGATGTCCCCCGGACACCAAGGACAGAAGCTCACATTCTGGTGCTGGTGGTTTTGTTGATGACCACCGACTTCCCACTGGGGTCCACGTTATGGTCCATTCCAAAGTAGGCTGCCACTCGGTGGAGCAGCATCCTGTGGTAAGGCGTCATGGGTGGAAACTTCCTCTTCTGGCTTCTTGAAAAAAAAACAAAAAAAAAACGTGGTATTAACCAGAGCCGATCCACACATCAGATCAATCAACAGAGAACATGAATAAACCGGAATGTTTCTTACTCGTTATTGCTGATGAAGTCCAGGATGTCCTGCTCCAGCTTCAGGAGCATGATTCTGTCCCTGAGGAAATTAAAATCATGTTATGGATCTCTCGTACTTTTCCCTAAAAATGTGTTTTTACACAGGGTGAATTGTTACACTCATCACAGAACGAGTTTGTGGCGGTAAATTGCAGCTGGGGAACTAAATATCTAACATGCTGATTAAATGAAGTGGTTTTTTTTTATAATATTTATTTAAATGTTTTATTTTCAGTTAAGATGTACTTAAAAAATGTCTCAGTAGTATGTCAATAAGAGAATCCAAAGTGTAGAAAATAACAATCACAATAATAACAAATAATAAAAACAAGAATACGATAATAGAAATAACAATAATAATCATAATAATAAAAAAAAAATCTAATAATAGTAGGTATTTTCATAGAAAAAATTGCAGCTCAAAGTGCTCCACAGGATACAATTGCCAACTCATAAAATACACTAGATCAATAAAATAAATAGATCTTACCTCGGGTTGCCCTTCAACGTGTTGACCAGGAACTCATGGAGGTCAATGCCAGTGGAATCTGTGTAGTCCTGACTGGAATCTAAATAAAAAAGAAAATGTCGTTTATTGATAAGAGAAGATTTGTCACAAAGGCATTGCTGGAGTGCGAGATCAGAAAAACAAAAAAAAAACGGAGGGGAACATTATTGACCCCGAGAATGAGAGCGTTGGAGAGCGCTGAGGAGACAGCGGCGCTGTGGGAGTGGGTAATTGGAGGCGGCCTCATCACTCGTGTTGCTCCACAGAGGCACGCAGACACCTTCCTGGGCCCCTGGGACTCCGTGTAATTGCTTCACACCTTGAGCTCGTCGCAATTAACTGAATCACGCCAATTATCGGCCCATAATGAGATATCATTTCAAATGGAGAAGTGCTTTGGGTCAAACTGGAGGGCACAGCGGCGGCAGAAAAAAAAACCATTTCGGATGGAATGTTCCTCGTGACACGGTAAAGGATATAATTATTAGGAAGGGCTGTAATTTGGCTGAGTGACAAGGATTGCATGATAAGTATCATTAAGGCATTTGGCCTGCTTCCAAGGCTATGACTCCGGCGTTGCCATGGATACGCTGCCACCACAATGATATCATGGAATTTATGTTGCATTTATACATGCATATATGTATTAAATTTGCAGCAAGCGTATTCTGGGGATGGGGGGGGAAAAAAAAGAAGCATGGGCCACACTTGGGAGTAAGCAATGTTTTTAAATGAGGCCTCAGGTGTTTATGGTATAAAGTGTCGATGGAAATATTTCACATCCTCATCGGTCTCATGAGGACTTCATGAAAGTATTTGAACATAAGAATAATCAATCAAAGAAAAATTGCATTTTTCAAAAACCAGCTGCCACCGACCGCACGGGGATATTTACAAGTAAAATGAAATGCTAATGCAGGATTCATTTAGCCTTCACCTCTGGACAGACGTTTCCTCTGCGTCTTCTCCGGTTTGTCCGCCTTGTCACAGACGTCCTCTCTCTCCACCTGGTCCTGTGGGGCTCGCTCGTCCTTTTCAAAGGGCTGGAGGTGGAATCCATCCTGTCCGGGGAGTATTTGACATGAATAAAAAAAAAAAAAAAGACTTGCTCCCCCAGATCAAGTCAAAATTCCACCTAATAAAAAATGTGGAGCAGCTCCGCGCTGATGGAGGAACGGACCGGAGATATATTCATTTATAGAGGAGACATTTAATTGTCCCCCATCTCGCCTGAGGTTCTAGGTTAATTAGAGAATAGCAGGAGCTGAAGAGGCCACGCTT
Organism: Colistium nudipinnis; assembly: GCA_016785305.1. Classification (NCBI taxonomy): domain Eukaryota; kingdom Metazoa; phylum Chordata; class Actinopteri; order Pleuronectiformes; family Rhombosoleidae; genus Colistium; species Colistium nudipinnis. The sequence goes on from JAFBJU010010940.1 coordinate 1,002,696, forward strand.
AGACACACAATAAATTCTCCTTGGTTTATCTTCCAAAAACCTGTTTCCTTCCTGCTGGTGATAATGCGCGTTGGCCTCCACCATCCATTCCAAATCACTATGGCAATTAATCTGCCAGATTAGCTTGTTTTTTTATTAAGCCGCCTGAATAAAACATGAATTGGAGTTTTTGGATCTCAAACGATTTCCCAAAAAACTCATTCCTTTAAAATTCAACACAACCGGGAGTTGTCAGGCTGGGATGTTTCGAGAGCTGCGTGTAAAAAATGGCCTTGGTCGACGGGCGCGCGCGCACACACACACACACACACGCGCACACGCGCACACACACACACACTTGACTCAGAGCAGCGTCTGATTTGCTTTTCAGGCCATTCAACAAAGACTGAAAAGGAAAGCTGAATAGAGGAGGAGGAGGAGGGGGGGGGGTTGGATTAAACAGGACGTAGGAAACATCAGAGAGTCTGTGACAGAGCGAGTGAATGAAGGAGCGAGAGGAGGCGCTGACCTCCTGGTTGGCAGAGCGGCTCACAAGCAAAAAAAAAAAAAGGTCAGGAGCGTGATCCGTGGAACAGCTGCGCAGCACGATAATGAGACGCTGAGATTTTTGGTTTAAAGACGCTGTGATTATATGTGAAAAATGAAATATGCTAACGAGGAAGGAGACTAATTGCCCGAGCCAGAGTGGGAGAAAGTGAAAATGAGAGCGTAGGACGGCCGGTGTGCGGAGACGTTTCTGGGCATCACAGGGACGCCGCCTGGTTGATGTGCAGCTGCTGCGAGCCGCCTCATTTGTTCCCTGACATCCATTTACCTTCAGATAAAAGGAACACAGCGTGAAGATGACGCTCGTCTGAATGCGTAATGAGCGCGCTGTCACTCTGACAACACAACAACAAAATCTGGAGGTGGCGCATTCAGACGCCCGCCACCACCGGGCCCTGACGGAGACAGACAGGTGTGGATACACAACCTACACACACACACACACACAAAGCGTTTGTTTCACCGTGAACAATGAGGAAAAAGGTTCCGATCATCGGAGGGAAAATCACGTGCACTAATGTGTGTTTTTTTTCCCTCCTCCTCCTCCTCCTCCTCCTCCTCCTCCTTTATTGCTTTACCTCGCCCCTCCGGGTGAGTTTGCCGCAGAACGAGTCCCAGACTCCGGGCCCAATAACAGTAGCGGGGGAAATATGTGGACTATTCAATTAGAGCGCTCCACAGCTCTCTGCCGCGGACGGGAGGAAATTGTAATTTCCCCGACATGATTGATGGCCGTAATACACGACGTCGTGTGAGTGCAGACCATGCGAGACTGCGCTGGGAATAACGCCGCCCTCTGGTTATGGGGCTGGGTGCTGACGGGCTCAAACACACACTCACCTGTGTGTGTGTGTGTGTGTTTTAATGCCAGGAGCTGTGCAGAGGGGCGTGTAATGGAGAGTTTGATCAGGGGGGGGGAGGGGCCTGGCGTGTAAAAAGAATTGAGAGTTGATGTCGCTCTGCACTTTTCACTTTTGATGATGGGATGTTTTTTTTTTCTTTTCGGTGGAGGTCAGGTGTTTCATCACAGCTGTCACACCAAGGACGCCAATCAAGCCCTGGTCCAACTGCTCAGATATGACGATCTGATCCCAGGTCAGCACTTTAGAAGCCAGGAAGACACTTCGCTTCTAATTCGATTTTTATAATTGTCTGACAAAATATATATATATATTAAAGTCTTCAGGGGGCTGAAATATATTGAAATGAGCGAAGGTCATTTATACGTTCCACCTGAGTGAAGTTTGTGAAAAAGGACTTTTTTCATTTGTAGCAATTTCTTTATTCCTTCTTGATTGGCTACATGTGTAAATTATTATTTTTTTTCATTTTAAGGTGCATTTTTTCTTTTTGGGCTTATTCAAGAGTCCCGCACGCACCTGCGATCGTGATGCAGGACGCGCTTCCTCTGTAAGTCACCACAAACGTGTTTGAACATCTCGGGGAACATAATGATCGCACTTGTACGTTGGGCCCTGCCTGAGCTGAAGGCGTGAATCATTTCCAATAACAAATCAATAATATTAATAATAGAAACGGCACCCAGCAAAAACAGCAGCGCGTCTCGGCCGTGGAATCAAGGCGGTTACCTGAGGTTCTGCTGAAGGCTCAGGGACCGGGAGAGGAAAGAACTCTTCACACACTGCCAGGCTCCGCACCAGCTTCAGCCTGGTGTTGGACTGAGGCAGGTGGGCACAGTTAAAACCACGCACGCACGCACGCACGCACGCACACGACATCGATATCATCATCACGCACCACAGCGACAAGCCAGAGCGAAACACAAACAGCCAGCGAGCAAAATCAATTCTTGCAGGCAAAAAAAATAATAAATCACAGCGTTTCACTTTTTCTTTTTTTTGCTGACAAATCTATTCAAATCTGTATCTGCAGATTCTCTCCGATAACTCAATCAGAACAATCTCAAAAAAAAAAAAAAAAAAAAAAAAAAATCAGAGTAAGCGTTTCCCCAGATAAACCCAATTCTTCTCAGATTTTTTTCCACAAAAAACGTCCAGAGTCCATTTCCAACCATTTCGTATTCTCAGGCCGAAGCCTCCAGTGTCAGTGGCGGAATTACACCTCCGCATATTGCCCTGAAGCTACATTTCACACGACGGCAACCATGCGGGCCAAAACGACAACTGCCATAACGAGGGGGAAACACGCCTCCAACTTCCAACAACTCCATTCAAGCAAACCACACAATCCATGGTGCGCGAGCGAGAGAGACGGCACAACCCGTACACAACATGCATTTCGGAACGCACCGTACCTTAGAGTACTTCACAGGCTGTCCACAGGTGTGTGGGGGGGGGGGGGGGACAAGGAGAAGAGGGGGGGGGGGGGTACAAGGAGAAGAAAAAAAAATTCAAACCACAGAAGTTTGGAGTGAAAACCAGGAATGCAACTTCTCAAAAAGTGGAGGAGTTTGAATTAAATATGAGTGTCCTAGATTTTGTGCGACGAGCAAAACGATAAGAAAAAAATAAGAATATTTATATATTTTTTTTTAAATCAGCTCCTAAAAGGAACAACATATTGAAGAGCGCTGAACAGAGTTTACAATCATTGATCTGCGGAAATAAAAGAAAAAAAATCTCAAGTTGAACGGTTTCCTCAGAGGATGAATTCATTTCTGCAGAGCATATGGTACCAAAGCGCCTGCACTGTGGGGACACGTTCCCTCTCTCTCTCTCTCTCTCTCTCACACACACACACTGAGCAGAAAAACAAAAGGCAGACACTTGGCTGTGTGTGTGTGTGGGTCAGGTCAGTTTTGTGCGACGCTCTCAGCTCCATCTCACCGCCCGGTGAATCAGAGCCAGAGCTGGAGTCCAGCAGTGTGTGAGACAGCTCGCTGCCTCTTTACGCGCCGGTGGAGCCGCGCGTGTGTGTGTGTGTGTGTATAAACAGAAGGTCTCTCAGTAGCATGCACAGAGGAGGGGGGGACCTGGCAGGAGCCATTTCAGTTGAAATTGTAACAGAGCCCAGTCTTTTGCTTTCTGATCCCAACATGCATTCTCACACGCGTGTGCACCCACACACACACAGAGCTCCGTCTTTTTCCTCCTGTCCTCTAAAAATCAAAAGGACACCCCCTCCCTCCCTCCCTCCCTCATTGAGCTGCAGGGCCAAATCACACCTCTAAAAAAAAAGTGAAATGGAACCACTGTTCTCCTGTGACCAGGTAATATGAAGGAGGAGGTGGAGGGACTGTGAGTGCACCACTACACCGACTAATTGAGTGGCACAGGGCCGGTGGGGGAGGAGGAGGAGGAGAGAGAGAGAGAGAGGGGGGGGGGGGGGGGGGGGGGGGAGCAAAGGGCTGGAGTCAGCAGAAGCAGGACGGGGGCCGTGGGCCACCTGTCCCGCTGCAGAGGACAGAGAGCTGGAGGCAGATGGTGGCAAAGTCGAGGAGTCTTTGTCAACCACACCTCCTCCTCCTCCTCCTCCTCCATCGCAACCCTTTCCTACACCTTTCCTCCTCTCCCACCACGGGGAGGCATTTAACCTAGCATCGACAGAATGGGTGCCACCTCCTCCAATCGCTGAAAATGAACGGCAGAAAGGTCAGAGGCTTCACGTGTTCCAGACGGCACAATTATGTCAGGTTAAAAATAATAATAATAATAATTGAAACGAGAGGGCGAGTCTACATTTGCAGGTCGCACAGGTATACATAGAAAAAGTCAAATTATGATTATTAATTTGGAAATCCATAAAAAAAAAAATCATCCACACATTGAATTGAATGTCAATATTCTCCCTATAAAAACCAGAACCTGCCTCGAAACTGCCCTTCATGCTTATTTATTTTCCTCTCCTCCTCCTCCCCCATGCTGGTGTCATTCTGTTCCTCGGACCAACGCAGACGCAGGAAGTTGGTCGATAAGCCAGGATTTGGGCTCCAGATTATCTGCTCGCCTGCCTCCGAGCACGAGGCCAGATTGGCCTGAATCCTATTTTTAAGGCTGCAGCCAAGGAGACAATCCCTTTTTTGGAATGGTTCCTCTCCTTCACCACTCTTGAGGAGATTCTCCTGCTCTCTGGTCTCCAGTCGTCCTCTGAGGACACGGAAAACCAGTCTGCACACGTGTGTGTGTGTGGTTCCCAGAGTGCATTTGTGGCCGTGACACAGAGAGACCCAATTCATTTGCAGTTTATTTCAGAGTGATCTCAGTGGCTCTGGGACTTCACTGCTACAACGCGTTCCTTGGAGAATACGCCACACACACACACACACACACAAATTCTCCAACAGGGGCGCCGTGATTATTCCACTCTGAGCACACGGCACTATTCAGGAATAATTTGGCTGGCTGGTCCCGAATGCTGCGGGTGACAGCGGACCCCTCGGGGCACTTTGAGTTTGACGTTGACTGTTAGTGAATTTTTATGGAGAAAAAGTTGAAAATATTGAAGTATAAGCGTCGGGCCATCTCCAACCCGCCATGATTAGATGTTTCTTATGAATAATAACCGTACCAGTGTGTGCAAGTGACACTTTGTGTCAGAAAAGGTGTAATTAGATTTTTATTTTCATTTTTTTTATTTTTTTTACCTGTGCGTCCCTCTGACTGCTGCCCTGCTCATCTCTGCTGCTCTGGCTCTGGTCCAGAGCCTCAGACTTGGCGGCGGTGGCGTCGTCGTCTTTGGGAGACGGCGGCGGGTCGGCGGCGGCCTCGGGAACCTTTGGCGTTTCACTGTCGGCGGTATCGGACATTCTCATTGCAAAGTCTTACAGGGAGGAGCTGGCGAATAGAAAGAACCTGCAAGGAAAGGGAAAGAGGCTAATAATAAAATTCACTGATGTGTGTGTGTGTGTGAGATACAGATGTGAAAACACTGGGTGCTGCTGTATTTTTCTTTTCTCTGTTGAATAAATGAGACTCTTCTTCTTTTAAATGTGTCTCTGCCTATCGAATTAAATGGAGTCAAAAAAAAATAAAAAATACAACCCCCAGGACTCACATTTGCAGAGATTGCATGAGATGTATTATTTTCACAAAAGGTGCATGAAATAGAGAGGGTAAAAATCAATGCATATTAAGTGAGTCATAAAAGTGGAAAAATAGAAATCAGTGTGTCCATTATCATCTCGGTGTTTGTTCTTCTTTATTTGACTTCTTAGCAAAGAGAAAAAATAATGAGTTGAAGCCATAATGAAGGCTGGCATTTTAATTCCTCTGCAACATGTGATGATATTTAATAATAAATGATGAACTAAATGAATAAACCAACCATTTATCCAGCAAGTACGAAACGAAGCGCACATCAATTGCATTTATCTGCAGTCAAATCCATGTTTACTTCAGTTTTTAGTGTTTAACATACTGTTTGTGTATTATTTGGAGCTTCAGCACTGCAGGAGTAAAGACGGTTCTTTTTGCCCCATGGGTGTAAAAAAAATGCAAATTTCCCAACAAATATTTTGGTGGCAGAGTTGCACGTAACGCGAGTGGTGGCTCCGTGTGTAAACGGTCTTCAGCCAATCACACGCTGCGAGGCCATCGGTCAGCTGTCGCACACATCACAGCTGTTCCGCGACAGAACGACACACAGCGCAGCAATTGTTCCGACACCAAAACGTAAAAAGCTGTGGTTTTCTTTTTAGATAAAAAACAAAAAAAAACAAAACTTGATTAATCTTTGCACCTCCGGCCTTGTTGTGGGAAATGTCTGAAATGTAAAACAGTGACCTCCTCGTGTTGGAGTCGTGGAGCGAGTTCTTCCTGCTGATACGCCCTAATTATGCAGTGAGGCCCCATGCAGCGACCCACCCACCCACAGACACACACACACACACACACACAAAAGAAGGGAGAGCAAGCATCTGGTACATGAGAGCTATGATTAATAGGTTAATTAGAAACAGGCTCATCTAATTCGCTTTGTACATCAGAGCTGGACGGACACACGCACACGCACGCGCGCACACACACACACACACACACAACCGTATTGATTCTAAGTGTGTGTGTCTCCACCTATTGGCCCTGCCATGATCAGAGTCATTTTCCGATCAGCAGCTCTTAAAAAAAAAAAAAAAAAAAAAAGTGTCGAGAGTAATTGACTTCCTGTTTTAGAAGCAATGTGGCGAACCCGACGTGACTCGAAGCGCGAGGTGCACTCAAACGCAGCCGGGGCATCGGAGAGTCAGATGTTTGAATTTCAATGAGCTGTCAGAGTTTTTTTTTTTGGACAAAAAGCAACGTCGGCAGCTGCTGCTTTACATTATTTTTACATTCTGAAGGAAAACAGCTTAATACTCCAGAGTGCCGCGCACGCCTCGGAATATTTACTGTCTGCTGCTGACATTTTGATGAGCGAAGTCTCTCCAGTGTCTCGGGCTGAAGACTTTTATTTCTTTCTTTATTTTTTGCAATATTGGACAGATATTTTTCCAAGAGCCGGGACTGGTGACGGAAAGATGTTTTGTCCCTCACCGAATCACTCATTCTTCCAAACGCATTTTATCGTGGGACCGTGAGTGTCGGAGTCAATTTGGCTTTTTTCCCCCCCCCGACTTTGATGCATTCCGAGTTTCGGCGTCTCGTCTCTCGCGGGCCGAGGTAATTGCAGCGCGCGCGCCTGTATGGAGTCCCTGATGTTTCCACTGCATAATGACCTGGATCATCATTTGATCCTCACCGTGGCATTAAAGAAACGTCTGAGTGAATTTAGGGGGAGGCAAATTGGTCTCTTATGAGGAAGGGAATTATATCATCATATTCTGGCCGTGGATTATATTCCGACTCTCTATATAATGTCCCGTTATGGACAAACCCACTCCGGCTGATGACAGCTATTTGCTTCCATCAGGCGAAGCTGCCTCACTTTAACTGGAAGCAAACGTCTAACTCCAGCCACTCTGAGGAATACCTGTGGTGCTTGATGTGAATAAAATATGTTTTTTTTTCCCACCTATTCCACAGGTATATAAACACGTCCATGTCACTTTAACCAAAGCATCTTACTGAGCTCAGAGTGCAGTCAATGTTCTTATACAGAGTTTAAAAGCTGGAAACTTTCCTGAGCCAGATTTATTCAAAATATATATATTTTTTTTGCTCTTAACCACCAGAAACTCTTTTCCTAGGATTTACGCCTTCCTACTGTAGATCATCATGAGGTGCCAGGTGTTTCACTGGAGCTTTTATGCTTACTCTGGGTCACGAGCACATGGCGTTTGGATAATGGCAGTTGTTTTTTGGATCTAAAGCCCTCAATAATGCCAAAGAGAAATCAAATGGTGGACCTACTTGATACGAAGCCAGTGGTGGTGGTGGCGGTGGCGGAGGAAGACGTGGCTGGTGGAGTCGATGAGCCGGCCGTTGCCATCCGAGACTTCTTTGGCCATGTCTGCTTCAGCTGCTCTGAACAGCCACCGGGGCCTCGATCGCCCTCATGACCCCTGCCGACCTGCAACAGAGAGAGAGAGAGAGAGAGAGAGAGAGAGAGAGAGAGAGGGAGGGGGGAGCAGGGTTAGCGCTGTGGTGCAAAAAGGGCGCACGACGGAGGTCAAAAGGTGAAAGGGGTCAGCGCTGACACCGAGGTCGCGTGGACCGACAGCTGTCCGGATGTCAGCAACTCGGAAATATTTGGGCGTGTCGGAGAAAAAAGTTCAAAGTGGCTCGTGTGTGCGTGCGTGCGCGTGTGGATGCCTGGGCCTGTGCGTGCCGATGCGTCGTGAATAATACATGAGACCCAGAAATGGAAGTGTGGTGGAGGCGCCCCCCCTGCCAACCTGGTAAAAAAAACAGACATTAGGAAGAAAACAAAAATGCTCTGGTGCCACCAAACATTTCATCAGCCGACACGCCACAAAATTCCTTTACGGCTCAACTACAAGACAACGCGGGTCGACGTCTGGAAAAAAACGACAGAAAAAAAACCAAAACGACATGGCATTTAAAAAAAAAAAAAAAAAAAACCTGTGATGCAGTAAATATGATTTCCAGCTTCTTCGCCAAATTCGAGTTTTTTTTTCTTCTTCTGAGCACTTGACATTTATGGCGATGATCCACCCACCACAGACAGATAAACATCGGATTAAACGCATTTTCTATTCAACTCCCGATTTTTAACGTCACGTTAATGTCTTGTTTTATGGGACCAACCGAAGATAATCAGCCTTAAAAAGTTGTCGCCGTCAGATTTATTCATACTGAGCTGACCTCCCTCTCTCTGGCTCTAATCTGCGTCTCAGTGAGCGGGCGCGGTGCCACGCTGACTGGCAAGGCCCGGCTGCTCCTCCCAACACGGTCTCCACCCGGCCCCCCCGCTCGTGCCAGACAAAAAAGGTCAAGTGGAATCTCGGCTCATTTTACTCTCTCCTCTCTCATGACAACCTGCACCACGAGCTGCAGTTGATGAGGATGAAGATGATGATGAAGACGATGGGTGCGGGGGGGAGGTGTCGCCATTTGGTGCATTGCTTTTGTTCAGCAGCTCCACATAGACACCAGTTGTTGACGCTTAAGGAGGGGAAATAAACACGGGGTTGACTGGTGAACACGCGTGTCATTCACGTGTTTGGAAAATGTGATTTTATTCAGTTGAATCCGATCTCCTTCTACTCTTCAGCAGATCTGCCAGGAGCACGTCCTCCTCGGCTCCTGACGTTTCTCCTTGGCGTTGTCAAACGGTCGAGTGAGGCCCGGGGCGGGATCCATTCGTCGGGATTACATCTGGCGAGAGCCGCCTGCAGCCGGGTCTCTTTCTAAACGCACCGCGCGCTTCAATTTTTTGTTTTATTTGAACGCGGCTGTTCACGTGGGACAGGACTATCGCGTGCCCACCCGCGGCCCTCCCAACTGCCTGGTGGAGGTGGAAGTGGTGCCATTTCAGGCTAAATGTCTGAAAATGGAAAAAATGGACGTCATTTAGCGTTTGTCCTGCAGCTATCGCGCACATGCGATCACATCTCACGCTCGCACGCACAGGCAGAGTGTAAAAGTTGCTGTGGGAGCGGAGAGTCCGAGTCTGGCCGTGGGCGCTCCAGGTTTTATGACCTAAGCTGCTGAGCGGACAGACCGCCGCGGCTTAGCTGGGACTTCACACTGAGCCTGTGTGCGTCTGTGAGTGTGTGTCCGATTGTGTGCGCGTGCGTCTGAGTGTGCGGTACGAGAACGTCCATTGAATGCTAATGGCACAAACAATGCCCACCCTAAAAAAACATTTTTGACAGACCCGGACGCATGAAGACGTCACCCTGATGTCTTCTGATGGATGCTTAACAGCTTACAACACACCCTGGTACCATTAAACACACACACACACACACACTCAGACACACACACACACACACGGCAGTCGACGCGTGCGTATTGTGCTGTGGCTGACAGGGAGTGGTTCATTGGTATTACAGTCGCCGCAGAGCGCAGCAACCTTAAAGAGGCTCCCTCAGGCATCGTTCAGAGGCACACCGCCTGTATCACCACACGCGCACGCACACACACACACACACACCTTTGCACACTATCAGAATTCAGATAAAAAAATCATTAAAATGACTGATGGGCTCAATTTGAATATTGGAGGAGAAGATTAAGTGAAGTAAAAGAGGCAAACTATTAATATCAAAGTTAGAAATTGGGGGGAAAAAAATCATTATGGCTGTAACACACACACACACACACACACACAGACAGACTCAAAGTCTCACAAATATACGTGAAGGAGATGGATTCTCCGAAATATGTACAGCGGGGTGGTGGTCTGAGCCCAGTTAATCACACGCCGGCTCTTAACGGACCGCTCTCACGCACAATTATCTTTGACGGCCGGCTAATGAGAAATTTCTCAATCACTGTGAAGAGGCTGCTGCCGGTGATGGCGCGTGCGTGCACACGCACACACACACGCACAAAGGACACCTGCAGGCAGAGCGACCTTTCCCTCCCACACCTTTGCTGTGTTGAGGCTCTCGTCTGGGTTATCACCAGCTCATCAGGAGGTGAAGGACCCTCCATCCCTCCCTCTACCTGCCTCTCCATCCACCGCTCTCTTCCTGGAACCCAGAGAGAGTCAAACAACGGCGGCCAGGGGGGAAAAAAAAGAAAAAAAAAAAGGAAAAAGAACAAGCCATCACCAGCTCCTGAGAGATCACAAAGAAAATCCAATAAATAAATAATAAAAAATATAATAATAATATCATGGTTCAACACGCGGCAGCTTATGTCTGGAGAAATAAGAATACGTTGGTTTTATGGCTGCTGATCGGCTTTTTGCAAGAGTCACGTCAAAAAAAGGACATGCCAGCGGGAGCGGAGCCAAGCAGCTGGCATATTGTGCGCAGAGATGTAGAATACTAAACAGACACACACCAACACAAAGGTGCTGTCATGTCTGTGGGCTACAGCGCTCCGTCATTGGCCACGTTTATTATATATCTAGATATAAAAAATAGGAAATACCTAGTGGGAGCTGACAACACAAAGACCGATTTAGAATAAGTCAGGGACGTTCAGGGACGGCTAATAAAATCAGCCATCAAATAAACACTTAATGAGCCTCACTAATGCCGCTTCACATTCTTGGCGCTGCAATAAAATTGATTTCAGTGCTTTGCTTAACTGAGTAACTAATCTCCCGGTTTTTTGGGGCCATTTCTGCTAATTGCAAAGCAAGAGGAGCACTGACAGGGGAGCCACATAATTGCACTAAGCCGAGGAGAAATGATATCACTCTCTCGTACACCGAGCTGCGTCGGTTGAAAGAAGTGCCGCGCAACAGCACCGACTGAATTAAGAGATGAAAATAAATAAATAAATACACAGGCACCCGTGAGTCTCTAATTGCAGGCTGCAGGTCACATCAGGCAGCGCGAGCGCGATGTGGCGCAGCCAGCTTTAATAAATTAAATTCACAGCAGAGCATGTGGGTAATCCATTACCCCCCCCCCCATCCCACAGGAGAGCTTCCAGGGAATATCAATCTAGGCAATTAGAGGGAGGAAACAATAAACACAGAAACCCACCATGCAAGGCCAGCAGTTTTAATCTGTGAAGCCTTATGAGAAACAGAGAGAGGGAGAGAGAGAGAGAGAGAGGAATAACTCCGAAAGTCCACCGGAGTCATTAAAAGTCAATTTGCAGCCAACACCTGCAATACAAACAGGGGAAGACGGGAGGAACGGCGCGGAGCCTCTGATTGGCTGATGGTTAATTGTGCTGGTAATGAAAAGCAGAAGCACACGCACACACTTAGTAACTCTACCGCCACACCATCCTTTCAAAGAGAGACACCTGAACACGTGCTCACTTTATGTGGCAATAAACTGCGACGTGCACACAAAAAGAATTTGAAATTCCACTACAAAAAAGAAAATGTGATAGTAAATAAGCAGATCCACTCACTGACGAGGCTGCAGGACCTACCTGCCCAGCAGATCCGCCCTCCATCCCTTCCGCTACCCGACCCTTTACTTTCCATTGTGCAGGAGGCGCATGTGGCAGGAGAGGAGGCAGGAGGCGCCTCCCAGCTCGCTCCTCGGCAGCTGCCTGCTGCCTCTTGTACGCTCGCTCGCCCGAGTGAGAGTGAGACGGCGGAGAGGGGGAGAGTAAAGGGAGAGTGGGTGTCACAGGGAGGGAGGGCGGGCGGCGGGCGAGCGAGCGAGCGAGAGAGAGAGAGTACGAGTCTACCTGCCACAAGCCATCGAGCCAGCCAAGCCTTGGAGACAGCGGCAAATCAACAGCTGGCCCCGGTGTGATGTCACAGCCCGAGCAGCCAATCACAGGAGCCGAGGCTACCGAGCGCAGAGTGAACTAAAGTCACCGGCTAAATGGGGCTCTTCATTAGCTACGCCGCTTTAGGATGGAGGAGGGGGTGAGGAGGAGGAAGAGGAGGCGGAGGAAAGGGCAGCCAGCGACATGGGATGATGGAAGAGGAAGATGAGGGGGAAAAAATTGGGAGGGTGGGCGGTGAGAGGAAAAGGCTAAGACAGGCAGAGAGGAGGTGGGAAGAGAAAGAGGGATGAAGGAGGAGGAGAGGATGGGGAGCAGGTAAATGCTCACTGAGCAGGTGGAGAGTCGGTGGGGAGGCGCTGGGCGCTGAGAGGCCGAGCTGTTCACTGGGCCGGCGTCCCATTAAAGCTGGCATCCTGCTCCTCACACAGATAATCCCGGAGACTTAGAGAGAGAGAGAGCGAGCGACACCTGAAAACACCACCCACTACTGCACCACCCGAGCCAAACACCGCAATAAAACGCTCAGCCCGAGGCTCCGCTACAACACACGCACGCAGGATAAAATGGTTTTCATCCCCCATCTGCATTTCATTCTATATAGAGCCTCTAATGGGAGAAAATAAATAAAAAGAAGATCATCGCGGCCTCCACCGACATGTTTAATTCATTCAAGAGCGAGGGTTGTCCTCTGGGTACATGCAGAGGACGGCGCGCGGAGGGAAAGAGTGATAATTGAGATCTGAAATGTGTACTTCATCACTGTGAGTGACGCGCCGTCAGAGACGCAGGAAGTCACACTCCGGTCTAGACGTTCCATAATGCGATTGTTTTTTTTTTTCGTCCCTTTTCAGTCGCTCAGACTTTATAACGGTGGGCGGAAAAAGTTCCTGCTGTCACTAAGCAACCGACACCGGGCTGCGACAACCCCCGTACCAGCCAATCTCGCTTCATAATTGCACCATTGGTTATGCCAGCTCTCTAAAGAATTTATTTTTTTAATCCCACAAAAAAAAAAAGGTCACCACTTGAACAAACAATTTATGAATAGGCGGATGAATTATTTAATGACCAAATATTGCAGGAAAGAGAGACCCCCCCCCCCATCTGGAAGGCGATGAATTATTTAGTCGCGGGGCCACATCTTTGGTGGAGGCCATTACACAGCATGCTCAGCCTCCAAATCTGATAATGTCATCAGCTCCAAATACGACCTGACCTGAGCAATGAACGGTGGACAGAGGGGAAACAGTCTGTATTATCATTATTATTGAATATTTTTATTTTAGGCCTCCGAGGGGGAGGGGGGGTAATAGCCAAAGACCATCTGAACCACTGGTTCAAAAATAAATCACTGCACCTCACTCGGGTCAAACAAATGTCTTAACGTGCCGCTCAAGACACTGGACAACAATATTCCAAATGGGTGACACAAACTCTACACCTTAAAAAAAGGCCAAATCAGAGAGTCAACGCAACAGCTGTGAAGAGCTGAGATGATTGTGGACATGAAGACATCATCTCCAGCATCCACCCACCAGGCTCCGCCGGGTCCTCAATGAAGACGTTTCCATCTCTACACAATCTGTGTGGTGACACTGGTTACTGTATCACAATCACACAGATACAAAATAAATAAACTGGTCCATGGAGGATTAATGGCCTTTCACAAATATAAAGATTGATTTGTTGTATTAATACTCTGACCGTTACCGTCACCTACTGCTGGTGTCTAAGAAATAACCCTTCATAAAAAAACAAACAAAAAAAAACATATAAAATACATTTATCAACAAATGTGGAATGCGTCATTGATTCAGATTAATTAAAACAATAATAAGGAGTCTGGGTATATTTTAAAACAAATTAACCACGTTTGTTATTACATCTGCACCGTTTTACAAATGCACTGTAATAAAATGTGTGTTGATATTTATATATCCATTTGGTATAATTGATGATTTATTCCTGGATTCATTTCATTGATTGTCAATAATTGCTGTTTCGCTCTCCGCTCCACAGCGAGCTCGTCACACCAGACTCCATTACAACTTCACTATTTCATGATTCCTGCACAAACACACCTTCATCCCAACATCCTACACATGAAATCGATTATTGATCATCCTAACTGATATTCGGCCGATTTAATATGTCATACATTTTCAGGGTAAACCGTGTACAGCGGGGAGGGGGGGGGGGGGGTTGTTAGCAGGCTAACGGTTAATCGGAGCCACACCGTCCGGTGCCGCATACAGCCGGAGATGAGCAGTCGAACCAGGCCTGAGTGTTATTGTGAAATTGTGTATTTTTACTGAAGTGTTGCGTGTTTTTTCGGACGGGCGCAGACTCTAAACATGGCAGCTTATTACCCTGACATGAAGTTGCGTTGAAATGCGGGTATTAGAGCCGGAGAGAGACGGAACACGCTGAGCGACATCTGCGCAGGGTCGTGTCGGGGGCTAAGCTAACCATTACCCCACTAGCACCGGAGCTCGGGCCAGGGCACCCGGAGCTGTGGCGGAGCGCTCGGAGCTTGCCTCGCGGGCTTACATGACCTCCATGAGGTGGGGGCAGAGAGCGGACGGGTGACGGGGCCTTACCGCGGTGGTTTCCAGCCGGAGCTCAGCCGTGGTGTGCGCCGGGGGAGAAGCAGCTTGTGCGGGGAGGCAGAGCGGAGCGCAGCAGAGGCGGAGGAGTCCGGGCGGCTTGCGTCACCTCCTGACGCTGCGCACGCACGGCGCTCGATTTAGGTCACGTCTCGACGCCGCCGGGCGGCTCCACTCTGCGTTCATCAGCACAAACAGACACAAATACAGTTTTAACGGTTCTGTTATTTACCTCAGACACTCAGTTAAAATAAAATAAACAAAATCATTAGGTAAGAGGAGGTGTGTTTGAAGTATGCGTCAGACTCAGGAGGAGGCGGTGTGCACTGTGTTGGCGATGCGCTGGGGAGTTGTGGCGATATAAAGCGAGTGTACCTTCCGCTCACCGGGAAGTCCTGGGTGTCTCGGGCTGGTGTGTCGATGCTGTATCTCCGGGTAGGAAACACGCTCCTGCGTCGACAAACTTCTCTTCTGCATCACTTCTTTTAACCACTTCTAACAATTTAAAAACATGAGGTCGGATCATGCAGCTGTGTGACGACACGTTCGCTAACATGCAGCTCGTTGAAACACAACAGTTGCGTTAGCTTTAGTTTTTGCACATGTTTGCAGTAGCGGTAGCAACTAGCACATGGATAACGCACCTAAAACACGTTTTACGCTTAAATCTTATTATTATTAACTGTTCTAAATCAAAGTTCAAACAACTACCCAACTGATGGCCTAAAAAACATATTTCCCAAGATACTTACGCACTTGATCAGTCTGCAGAGACGATCTTAAGATGATATTGATCTTTTTTTTTCAGGTATGTGCATCAATAAGTATAAACAAGACCTGGAGCTGTTGAAGGTCGATAATAATTATAATATCACCATTAAGTATACATCAAATCATCAGAAAATATAGTGTATCAATGCATTACTTTTTGCAACCAAAGAGATTAGAGACATCATAATAACGTATCCATCATTTCTAAATTGTCACTATAACGTTGTGTGATTCCTCATTTTTTCATTTGAACTGGATTTGTTGTGGATCATTGTGAAATCAATTGCTTTGACATATTTCAAAGGATAATGGAGGCTCTTTTTTTGAATCAATGCATATCTCTAACTGCAGAAGAACAGTCCTGGATGTTTTTGCAGGATTTACTAAAGAAGCTGCAGAAATGAAGATAAATTCATGTTAAAAGATTTGGATGGGTGAAACCTTTCATTCATCATGTTCGCTCTTAGCTGTGGACACGTGTCTCTTGGACGTAGACCTTTATATTCTCCAAAAATAGGGGAAGATTCCGATTGGAATTTCGTTTGATCAGTGTTTTATTTTCTTTCAGGACAACGTCTGAGACGAACGAGGAAAAACTGATGTGGACTAACGAATGGAAATGGACGATAATGGGCCCCAGACCTCTCGCAGTGATACAAGATGGTCCCAGCAACTGTCGGGCCTCCCTCCCAAACTCCTGCAGCGCCTGATGCCTTTCCAGAGGGAGGGCGTGGAGTTCGCTTTGTCCCGGGACGGACGGTGAGCATTCACGCCCGCGGCCTCCTCTTCGTTATTCCGCATTACGATTTATTTCAAGGTTCTTTGAGATCAATATTTCGGGGACTTGTCCGTGAGACACAGTAAAAGTCAAAATAACTTTCTTGATTAAAAACCACAGGGCACCTTTAAATAACTATAAATCCTCCAAGACGACATTCATCATACCCATCCCACATATATACATACCGTCACACGTCAAATGCACTCGCATCATCATTCGGTTTGTGATCAGGAGTTCTGTTGCTCCCTGACATGAAAAGACGCTGTGTGGGACACCTGACAATCTGTGGCATAACACGTTCCACTCTCGTGTGGGGATTTAGTCCAATAAAAGGATATTTTTATATAGATAATTGGCCTAATGGAGCTTTAAAGGAGGCCGCCCCACTTTATTTCTAACCCAACGATAGGGCTCGGGAAGATGATAAAAAGTCAAGAGTGTACGTGGATATTTTCCGAATCCAAAAGGTCAGATGGAGTGGGCTTTCGTTATCTTTGATAACGATTACCAAACCAGAGGAGAAGTTTCTGAGCCGGCCCGAAGTCAGTGAGTGTCTGTGGGACTTCCTCCAGTCGATGTGCGCTCTGGTTCTGGTGGGAAGGTCACCGTGGGGGGGGGGGAGCCAATCGGAGCGCAGCTGCTGTGATTGCGGAGCGGCCATATTGATTTGAGGGACGCTGCGAGGCACAGCTCTGTTACCCGGGCGGGTCAAGGGTCAATTGGCTCCAGTGTGACAGAAAAGAGCTTCTAGCGTCGGAAATAAAGAGCAAGAGGGGACATGGGACGTGATGTTTGGATTTTTAAACCCACTGGTGGACATTTCAATCTAAAAGTCATTCTCCTCATGAGCGCAGGCGTCAGGTGGTGTGTGACTCCATCCTCCTCCACCTGCGATTCACTAATGATGCTGGAAACAATGAGTCCGTGATTTCAGATAAAAGGTTACGCAACCCCCATCGTTTACTGGCATTTTATCTGCTGGCCTAATAAAGTGAATTTCATGGAAGATTTCTGTGGCAAATGTTGACCTCAAATCTCCTTTATTTCACTCATTCTGTGTCCGTTGCATTTTGTGGCGCTTTGCCGTCATTGAAAGGCCGTAATCGAGCCTTCAAACTTTAATTGGATGAAAATGAGACTTTTTTTGTGTGTGTGCTGACGTTATTTCATGCAAACTGCATCTAACCAGGTGGATGGAACCTGACTACCCTTTTGACAAACAATCATTTGAAGCCCAGGATAGCACCACCCCTCTCATCCAGACAGACAACAACAAGCCAAAAATGATTGTTATTGACAGTCATCTTGATCTTTCTAAGTCTGTGAGGCTCCGTGCTGTTCTTTATTTGTTCACTCCATATCTTCGAAAACAGCCTCAGATTAAAGCGGCAGCAGCCTCTCGTCGTCGAAGACGCAGAAATAACCGCAATAATCTGGAGGAAAAAAAGACCAGAATGCAATGCAGAAGCAGTCTTGATGGATTTAGATTTTTTGGGGGGGGGAAGGAGTATAACATTTGTGGGAAATGTAGGATATGACTACCTGAGGTGGGATGGAGAGGAGGCAGGCGGGCAGACACAGGAATAAATGTCAGGGTAATAATATAAAATATAAAATAACTCCTGAAATCCACTCAGCACGGTGGATTGATGTTCGGTGTCTCACAGTGTGGGAGGATCCGGGGGTGGATTCTTCCTTTTTAAATCTCGGCGTCATTGTGTCTTTTGCACATCAACCGCAGTGAAGCGAAACATCGCCATGTTGTTGCAGCGGTGATGGAGCCGGCTGTGTGTGTGTGTGTGTGTGTGCGTGCGCGTGGGAGGGTGAGTGGATTTTATGGACTCAGCCGGGGGATGATGTGGGACAGTGTGATAATAAAAACCCATGAGATGTGGTTGATGGTGTTGTTTGGAAACTTTTGCTGACATCTGTATAAATGTACCCAGAGTACATTTGTGAAATGCAGTATTCTGCAGAGTTCTCAGATATATTTATCGAGCGAGAGAGAGAGATAATACTTTATATGTTGTGAAAGTACACTTCCATTAAGGTGATGGCCCAATGTCTCGATTGCTCTGAAAGAGTGAGTGGCTGAGCTCTGATTGAATAGGATCTGCTCTGCTGAGGCCAGCGGGATCAATAATCACACCGTGTCGTCAAATGCCTGAGAGTGGGCGTGTCACACACACGGAGATGATGGAGTGTATCCTCCGCACGAACACACACACGGGCCAGCGTACTCGTCCCTAAGTATCGGGTGTTTGATGACATTATTGTGACTTTTTTTGGGGTTCACGCTGTGGCGAGTCGCCTCCCAAGGCAACAAAAGGAAATGATGGATCCGTTTTCGCTCAGGGAGTCGTCCTCGCCATGAGCGGATTGATCTTTGTGTGTCTCAAAATAAAGATCCCAGTCATTTAAGGCTGGCGGGGCCAGAATACCAGCAGGTTCAGGACAAAATCGAAATATTTCACTCAACAAGATAAAATAAAATAACCCTAATAATAATAATAAAAATTATATTAATAATAATAATAATAATAATAATAATAATAATAATAATGTTCCCACAGTTGGAGAATTTGCATTGTTACGGGGGCACATGCAAAAGAGCAATTGGGTATAAATAAAGAAAAATGTCGCTCTAAAAAGAAAGGTAATATACAATGTAGCCAAATATATATTATATGCAGTATGTACAACGATACAATGGACATTTTCCTATTTTACATTAATGTTGGCCTGTGTTAACAAGCTATGTTAAAAATACATTCTTTTGTGGGTGTTTTTTTTTTTTAATATATTTTAAGCCCAGTAGAAAACATCAGGAATAAAAGATCTTTTCAGACGAGGAAAGGCACTGGTAGGTTTTGGCCCGTTTCATTGCAGGTGGAAACTTTTCCTTTTAACGTCCTACAAACTATTAAAACGTCTTCTAATAGCAGATAGAAGAAGAAAAAAAAAAACCCTAAAGCCAAAAGGTTTTTCTTTTAAAGGCCACTTTGCTTCGATTTTTGACCAAAGTGCCCCGTGAACCCCAGGCCGGAAGCAGGATGGAGGGGAGATTGGGGTTAGAAGCGCCAGGCCGCGCACCGCCTCGGCCCGCACAGGTCAGAGGTCAGATCCATCAAACCGACGCAGCCCGGCTCCTGACACTTTGGGGCCGGTGTGTTTGGGAGATAACATTAAAGAGAAGCGTTGACGGCGAGCGTGCCGTCGTCAGGAAACGGCTCCGCAGACACCCGGGTTATTTAAAGGAGGATGATTAATGTGTGGCGAAATGGCACGCACCTGCCCCAGCCGCACCCCCCCTCCTCCACACGCACACACACACCAACCTATCCCCATATAGGGGTGTGTGTGTACGTTTTTACGCGTGTGCTTTCTTTGCATGCCTGTGTATATATTGTGTCAGATTTTTCCTTTGTGTGCATTTTTCACACACATAAGCCCCAGGTGAGACTGCGTGTGTGTGTGTGTGTGTGTGTGTGTGGGCGTGCGCGCGTGCACACATTGCGCTGACTGGGCCGGTGTGCTGGCAATTAGAAAAACCACCAGTGGCAAGGTGCACATTAATCATGTTCCTCAGCTGAAAGAGAGAAATGGGGCGGAGGAGGACGAGGAGGAGGTGGAGGAGGAGGTGTGGGGGTGGGGGGGGGGAGAGAATAATGAGAGAGCGTGTCTGAGGTATTCCGAGCTGCTCTGCGCCTGTGTTTGCTCCGACGTGCTGTTGGAAAACATTCATGGAGGAGCAAGGTCATGACAACAGACCCAAAGCTGAGGAGGAGGAGGAGGAGGAGGCGTGTGCAGCCGCAGCTCAGGACACGCGGCGCACTCCCATGTCACGTGTTCGTATTAACATATCATCGGTGTCGCAAAATCGCCACGTTTAAGGTTCAACTTAATGTCGCTCGTAAGAAATATGGATTCGGAGGATACGTGGGATGAATAAAAGGCGGATCGATTTTGACGTGTATTTAAATCAATGTTGTCGCTGGGTGTCGTTTGGATTTTTGTCAGAAAACGTCTGTATTTACAAAAAAAGGAGATTTATTAATTTTTCTATATTTATATTCACACTTCTCAGTGTCACGATCAGATTATTATTGTTTTGCATGAGAAATGTGCGTGTTATTTTTTCCCATTTTCCCGGAAAGGAAGCGTAAACACAGAATGGGAAATATTCATTAGCTGCAAACATCATAAATATTAAATCGCAACGACAGTTTCTCAAACTCAAAGTGTCACCGGTGCATCTTTTAAACCAGGAGTGGCAGACTTGACTTTTCTGCAGGAGTTCAAGTCAAGTTTGGGCCTCTGAAGGAATCCGAGGACCGATCTTATGTGGGCTTGAATTGTTCTTGCATGGCAATGACAACAGGCGCCTTTTATTCGATTTTAATTATGGCCGTGGAGCCCTCGGTTGGGTTTTGTCGCCTGCTGGTCCGATCCACAAAGCAATCTCCCCATCTGATAAAGTTTCCCTTTTGTTTTACAGATGTATGATTGCTGATGAGGTAAGCACGCACACACACACATGCCTACTCGGGAAGGCGGTAAAAAAAACAAACATGGAACCTGAGATTTGGCTGCATTCCGTCCACATTCATTTGTCAGCCCTGTGCAGCTCTCCCTGGCGCAGAACGGGATTTGACTCCGGAATCCTTCTGAGGCCTTCTGATTACTCTGGGCTCGGCCGTCACCTGCAATTTATCCCCCGGGTGGGGTTGATTTCTTTTTTTCTGCCGGCTCCAGATGGGTCTGGGGAAGACGGTGCAGGCCATCGCGGTGGCGTGCGCCTTCAGGCGGGAGTGGCCTCTCCTGGTGGTGGTGCCCTCCTCCCTGAAGTATCCCTGGATCGAGGAGCTGGAGCGCTGGATCCCGGAGCTGCAGCCCGGAGACATCAACCTGGTGGAGAACAAGAGTCACACCATGTGAGTCCGATGATAAGCCTGGCTGGTTAAACCAGCTTCCAGAATTGCCCAATTTCCGCCTCCTCGTCCTCAACAGTGCTAAAAAAAAAAAAAAGTAAAATAAATAACAACAGAAAATATTGAATAGAAAATGAAAAATATTAAAAATGAAATAAACGCATAAAAAATGTCAAATATAAAAAATAAATACAATAATATATACATAAATACAATAACAAAAAAAATGAATATATATATACAATCCACAGGATTATGTTCATAACGTTCCATGGTGCAAAGAGGAAGTCCGCAGCCGGAAGGGGCAGTTAATTGACCTGAAGACACCTTCCATAAATATATAATAAATGATGAAATGTTATTCCACCAATATTAAAAACCTTGCAGCTCACCCGGTCACTCGGTGAGAGAGTGAAGCGGCCGCGTGACAGACGGAGAAGTTGGTGGCAGACAAATTAATGTCAGAGTGTCAGGAGCCGGCAGGCCCAGGTTTGACAGCGCTGACACACAAATCACGTGGAGGCCACGACGGCAAAATTCAACTCCAGAGCGGAGAAAAGAAAAAAAAAAAGTCGAAAACGCTGCGCTGGAGAAAATGTTCCTCGCTCCAACAGCTGATTATATTGGAATCTACTTTTAGTATCTCCTCAACTTTCCCCTACTTCTTCTTGTTTTGTTTTTTTGATTCTTGAATGAAACAAACTTTTTGTATTTGTGGCAGAGAAGAAGATGAAAAAAAAAAACCCTCCTCACCTCACCTCACAGATGAGGTTGTGAAAGCCTTGTGGGTAAAATGTGTCCTTGAACTGGAAGTGTTAATGAACAAGGAGGCAGGGGAAATGTACGCAGCAGCTCTTCCCACTTTTTTCACTTCTTCTTATGTAGAACACCTCAGGTTTATTTCAGCCCTGTGTGTGTGTGTGTGGGGGGGGGGGTGACAGATGCTGGAAGTGTTTCTGATTTCTCACAGATCCTTGTTGAGTTTCATGCAGCCGAAGGTGGAGCTGTGTGTGTGTGTGTGTTTGTGTTAGTGCCGTGTGTGTGTGTGTGTGTGTCGCACGGATTACATAGAAACTGCAGCACGGCCCAGGAATGGAGTTCTTAAATGCTGGAGAGGAGACCTGTGACCAAAAAGCAGCAGATTTCATTTGAGGATGTCTTCACATTTATCGACACCACTTTTTTTTTTCTTTTTTTTTCATATAATCTGCTTTACTTTAGCCTCCATGACACCTGAGCAGATGTGGCGAGTCGAAAAAAAACAAAAAAACGTCATCGTACCTCTTCTTCTGTCCGCTGTGGTCCGCGCCGAAAACCACACAGCCTTCTGGGTAAATTTCCCTCCGGATGAATCGCTGTGTGCGCACAGAATCATTAAGGCGGACACACGCCCCGTCCCGCCAGCGTAAACGCACACCAGGGCCTCCAGGCTGAATGAATCCACCGAAAGGTCCCCGACACAGATTGCGTTGATGGATCCCGTGTTGCCGTGGGACAATAGCCGACATTTCGAACGTATAGAACATGTAGGATCAGGTCCGTTATGTAAAGATAGCGATCCATCCAATTAAAAACCGAAATCATTACACAACGGGCGGTTTTTGATATCGACAATCTCGAAAACATTTTGACAAATGATGTCCATTATGTGAAAAGCTCACTTTACAGTATCGTAGCTCATTTCGCCGTCATTTCCCTCATTAGAAGTCATTCTATTTTAATTGAAAAAAAAACAACAAAAACAAGTTGCAGCTCATCGTAGGTGAATGTTACTTTTTTTTTCACATGGTGGAATTTTCATTATTATACTAACGACCACAATGATCAGTCATTAAAGCTGGAATATTAATAGCAGAGTCAATTGCAGTTTTTTTTTCCTGTGGTGAATCACTGCCCCTCTCTCTCTTTCTCTCGCCCTCCCCAGGGGTATCGGCAGCAGTAAGGTGACGGTGCTGGGCTACGGCCTGCTGGCCTCAGACTCTCGCGGCCTGGTGGAGGCCCTGACCCGGCGGCGCTTCGACGTGGTGGTGGTGGACGAGGCCCACTACCTGAAGTCCAGGAACGCGGCCAGGACCAAGATTCTGGTTCCCCTGATCCAGAGCGCCAAGCGGGCCGTCCTGCTCACCGGGACCCCGGCCCTGGGTCGCCCCGAGGAGGTAACGAAAACCCCATGTATGATGAAATCCACATCTAGACCATGAAGGGGGACTGAGGTGGGCTCACACACTCGGCACATGGTAATAATCCTCAGACTGGCGAAGGAAGATTATCAGGCTAACTCGGGGCTCGGCTCGGGCTTTTGAGCCAGGTGTTCCGGTCGGCGGTGCAGGTCCATCGCCATGGCAACCGGCTCCGGAGCAGCTAGCGCTCCCGTGCCACGTTGGCAAAAGCCAATTAACTCTCTCCGGCGTCACTTATCCTCCAGGATCCCGCCGACTTTATTTCAATAACCTTTGTGGCCAAAAACTTCATTTACAAAAGGCCGATATGAGACGACGCCGCGCCGCAATAAATGAGACCAGTAATAAAAAGAAGCACACGGGAGGAAACGATTGAATTTAGAGACAATAAGAGGACACGGCCTCCCCATAATGATTTATTATATCAGTTTTCTATATAAATATTATATATATCCCGGCTGTAGGTTCCGTCACTGCAGCTGCGGAAGATGAAGTGGACTTTATGTGAATAGATTATTATTTTTTGGTTTCCCCAACAATACAGTATCAATGGATAGGTCTGCGTGGCGTTGGACCACGGCCTTTTACTTAAATTCCCCTGGTTATCATTTACTGAATATTGCAATCTGTGCATTTTTTGTTTTTTCATTATTTATGTTTGTTGTTGTTTTTTGTGTAAAAGCGCTTTTGTTCAGGGACATTTTCATGTCAATTTTGTTCTATATTCTAATGAGGCCACATCACTCAAACCAGGAAATATGTGACCTCCCCTTACTTAACAATGGCCTCCGAGATATGCATAAATGAAAATAAAAGCATGGTAGGTCACGACGCTGTGGTGTGAGATCATGAAGAACACGTATGACGCGTGTTCATGAAATATTCAAATCCATTCTCGCCTCCAACAACCTGTGATGTGATCACGTCTGATCCTCACTCTGTCCCGTGTTGTGTTGGCTCTAAAAATGGTGTTTTCTTCACGTCACACACACACACACACGTCATGGGTTTTGCGTGGACTATATTTAAATAGGGAGGTGACACAGAACTCGGATCGCACTCCTGGCTGTGAGGAAAAACTTAATGATTGCCCGGACCCGATCGTGTGATAATTAACTGACGAGAACTCAGGCGGCTAATTAATTCCAAAAATGAAGTGAAGATGGAGCTGATGAGGAAATCTTGTTGTGTGCGTGTGCGTGTGTGTGAAGTGGCAGTGTGTGTGTTTTGTTTTTTTTGAACATTTTATCCTGTGCAGCACAGAGCCGATTCCGGCCTGTGGCTGCTCCTCGCCATTATTACCCAGACTGCACTGCTCCACCCACCTGTTATATCCACAGAGGGAGGGCTGATGCGTGCAAAGAATTTAGAATTCTACAGAAATGAGAAATTGCAGCAAATTGTGTAAAATCTTTACGCTCCTCAATGTTTCTTTAGAATTCAGAGATTTTTTAAGATTTTTTCTCTTAAATGGGTTTCCTTTTCTGCGTCTCCGCCGCCTGACCTGGTTAATTGGCTCTGAAACCACCTCACCGCTGTACGACACAGAAGCCGGTGAAGTCGGCGAAGGACGACGGGACCTTGAATAAATGGCGCGTGCTGACAGCAGAGTAATGGTGAGCTCAGGTGAGCTCTGAGTCTCAGGCCAAAAAGAAAGAAAAAAAAAAAAAGAAGCTGTGAGTGATCGGGCGCTCTCACCTTTGAGGAGTCTCCATGATGAACTGCAGAGTCACCCACTTGTGTCAAGGAGATTCTTTAAGATTTATGTGATTTCATAGAAATATGTGACTTTTGTTTGAAAGCAATATATATATATATATATTTTTTTTATATATATATATATCCCTGTCTCTCTCTCGGTGCTGGGACCACGACACTTTGATAAATATGAAGCTGGTTTTTACGAAATTATTATTGAGTATCTCAGGAGACGTGTTGATTAAAAAAAAAAAAAAACAGACAAAAATGCACGCACATGAACCAAAAAAAGAAAGGTTTTACTGCTCATTGTTTCAAATATATGAGATCGATAAATTGGGGCCAAGAAAACCGAGGAAAATAATATCTGCAGAATTGCCACCTCCTTTTTTTTACCTACTTCCTTTTAAAGCCGACTGATTCACACCTTCGTGCTGCGGTTTGTGACACATTTATTTTCTCTCCGTGTGTTAACAGCTGTTCATGCAGATCGACGCTCTCTATCCAAAGAGTTTCGGAACCTGGACCGACTTTGCCAAAAAGTTCTGCAACGCCCATTACAGGTGAGTTTGATTGAATGAATCCCACCTTCAGTCCATGGAGGGGCCCGGAGGGGGGGGCAGGTCCAAACCGCAGCCCCGCGTTGGCATGCCCGTCGCCATGACGCGCATCAAACGCACCGCGCTGGACGTCCTTCAGAGTCAGAGGCAGCTCGCTGTGGGACGGGCCCGACGCCATTGATGATCATGGCACACACACACACACACACAGGAGCAGCCTCATGCTTTAAATCCCCCACGGCAGACTTCACTTTGTCCTCACTGGCTGCCAATGTGGCAGGACACCAGCCTTTTGTATTCGGAGTTCTATTCTAAAATGGAAAAAAAAGAATAATAATTGGGAGTTTTGGGGACCGACCAATTAGAGGCCATGGTTTCGGATTGGCCTGGAGCAGAAAGTGGATGAGCAGAGGAAGCTCCCCGGTGGGAATGAGGAGGTTTGTCCCCATCTGCAAAAAATCAATCAATAATAAGAAAGTGTCCCTGTCCCGTGTCCGTGTCCCTCTCAGGTTCTTCGGGACGCGCAGGCAGTGGGACTGTCGCGGAGCGTCCAACCTGGAGGAGCTGCACCAAAGACTGAGCCGGATCATGATCCGCCGTCTGAAGGCCGAGGTCCTGACCCAGCTGCCCCCCAAGATCCGCCAGAGGATCCCCTTCGACCTGTCCCCCGAGGCCGCCAAGGTACGCCCCCCCCCCCCCCCCCCCACCCCTTTGCTCCTCCTCTTCGTTTTATGAATTAATAAATGTTCCACTGAGTTAATTTTTTTTTTCTACCAATTTAGCAAACGTGAAACCACAGATTTAGATTCAAGCTGTTTGACCAAATGAGATTTTCTCTTATTTCTGGTTTTGTGCTTTTCTCAGCACACGGTGGAGTGATGAATCACCACAGTTCCACTGATTTTTTTATTTTTTTTTCTACCAATTTAGCAAACGTGAAACCACAGATTTAGATTCAAGCTGTTTGACCAAATGAGATTTTCTCTTATTTCTGGTTTTGTGCTTTTCTCAGCACACGGTGGAGTGATGAATCACCACAGACTCACAATCGCACAACACAGTTTGATCATTTGCTGCTGTTGTTGTTGTCGTCTCAAAAATGTGGTCTCTCAGCTAATTTTCCAAAATCAATTTATGTTTTTTTGTCTTTCGTGCGTGTGCGTGCGTGCGCCTGCCTGCGTGCGTCTGTCTATTTGTAGATGTTGGAGTGTCATGTTGTGTGTGTAGGTGTTCTCTTTTCGAGTTGTGGTTTTATCCTCCTCCCACGCCGCTCTTCATGCGTGGGACTCTACTCGTGAATGCTAATGTGCCGTTGACCCCGTCACGCGTGTGCTCCTGGTCACGGGCTGTTTCTGGGCTGCAGAGCGTTGGATTGCCATCAGGGCTGCAACAACAAAAAAAAAAGATGCGTTCAAGAAGCCTCCAGTCAAAAAAAAAGTTTTTGTCATATTTTGACTCCCGTCAGTGGCAAGCCGCCGGCGCTCTCTCAGCTCAAATTATTCTCCGTCCCAGGAATGAGGCTGGAAGTTTCTGGAGAAAGCGATGATGCAGGATTTTACGCCTCGTCTAAATGTTAAGTGAGGCTTTAATTGGGGGCTAAACGCGTTCAGTGTTTCTACACGCAGGAGCCAATTAGGCCAAAGAAAGTGCACGTGCTGGAAAAGTTCACGTCGTGTCACGGCATCGTCGTTGTGGATTTTTTTTTTATGCTCTTATCTGGAGTTGGCTGGAACAGCAGCTTCTTGTGTGGTGTCACCACAAACGCCACAAAAGCCTTTTTTTTTGTCAGGCACACACACACACACACACACACACACATTTCAGCCTGGCAGCTAAATGGAGCGGGTTTGAAAAGGGGGGGGCGTCACCAAAACTGCAACCAGAGAAAAATGAACAATATAAAACCATAAAAGAGCGGCTGGACATTATTTTCCCGAGCAATCTGTGACCGTGTGCTCCATCCCCTCCTCTCTGAGTTTTATTCCCTAATGACGCTTTTATCGTCCAGCACCAGACACTCTTTATGTCCCCGCTGCCCTTTACAATTCCAGCTCTGGCCTTTCGTCGCCGTTAGTCGAGTGAATATCACCGAGGTTTGTTTTTGTTTTTTTTTTTTTTTTGTTATACAGGAGATGATGATGAAGTAAATGTAAAGTTTTTTAATTAGGGACGAGAAAAAGAAAAAAAAGCACCGCTCGGTGAGAGAGAGAGAGAGAGAGAGCGCGTTGTGTTTGTGCAGCTCGGTGAAACATCAGAGGAAAAAAAAAAAAAAAAAAAAAACATGTTTCAGTGATTTTGTTTATTCGCTCCAGCGTCCTTGACTTTGACGAGGTTTGAATCCCCTGAAATGATAATTACTGAAATAAAGCTTCACCGCCGTCTTTTAATTGTGAAACGTTCACACTGTTTATATATATATATTTATAAATATATACAGTATATATATATATAAATATATACATTAATAAGGCTTCTCTCCTACTCGCTCACATCTTTTTTCTATTCATCTCTGACCCCCCCCCCCCTTCACACACACCCCCCGTCATGTGTGTGCGCGCGCTTCATCACGCGTGT
This sequence comes from Colistium nudipinnis, assembly GCA_016785305.1. Classification (NCBI taxonomy): domain Eukaryota; kingdom Metazoa; phylum Chordata; class Actinopteri; order Pleuronectiformes; family Rhombosoleidae; genus Colistium; species Colistium nudipinnis. Next base: position 1,031,036 of record JAFBJU010010940.1, read on the forward strand.
CCGCCCCCTCCTCCTCCTCATTGATTTTAAACATATGCTTTCACAGTTCTTTGTCGTTTTTATTGGCGGGAAACTCTCCTTCGGTGGGGAAGGTCACCTTTTTATTTATTTCTAATATAAACAGCATGTTGTTGACAAAAGACACCATGCATCCCATTTAATGACAAGTCAGAATGTAGAAAAAGAAAGTGGAGTGGGTTCCGCTCTTATCTGAAGCACTTCAAATAATATGCACTCTGGAGTTATTGCCTAAAAATAATATCATCCAGCGTTTTTTTTGCGCGTTATTTTAAGAGGCGGGAATCTGAATGTGCGCAACCTGAGTCCCGCTGCGTGCGCTGGTGTTGGGATGATGAACGGCTCCGACCTACATGTCGGACGGCCTCTCTTGTTTATGAGCAGGACGGAGCGTATGCTTCTCTTCATCCTCAGACTCTCCCACTGAGAATCCTCTCTCTCTCTCTCTCTCCTCTCCAATCAGCTGGAGAGCGGAGTGGGCCGCTGTGATTTATGGCAGCGCACCGCGCGCTTCTCCATCTTCGACCCCGGCTTGTCAGGGCGCGGCTATAATTGGGAGACGCCGCTGACCCACCTAACACGGCGGCGGCTGGTGGCATCCTGGGGAATTCTCCCTCTCCCATCCTCCCTCATTTTTCCTTTTTTCTCCCCCCTTTTCTCCCTTCCAGGGGAAAGTGGGGCACCCTGCAGCTCCATTAATTGTTTTGGCCTTTATACCTTCAGAAACAGAGAAGAAGGAAGGAACCTGATTGTCTCTCCTTGTTGTTGTTTTTTCCACAGGAGGCCTGCGCCAGCTTCGCCAAGTGGGAGGGGCTAATGAAGAGCCTGAGGTCAGGGGGCGTGGCCACCGACAACCCCTTCACCGAGGTCATGACGGTGGTCACGCAGATGTACAAGCAAACGGCCGTGGCCAAGGTAATTGCAAAGCAGGTGGAGCCGGATCCATTACACCACACAGGTCTCACACAGCCTTTAAATACTCCCATGAGCCTCGTGTTTTAGCTCCCATCTTCAGTTTTGGGGTCCCAGGACCGCAGGAAAAAATATAACATTTAATGTTTGTGATGCTGAGAGTTCATCTCAGGACTCCTGGACCTGACGCTCTCACAGCTGCTTTAAAAAAAAAATCCCACATTAGCTGCTCTCGCTTTTAACGGTCCAACAGTAAAAAATGGAATGCGTCCTAATGAGTTTCTAATGTGAGCGGAGGACGGGGGATGAAATCCACGGCAAAAATATGATGATGAAATATGATGATGATGATGATGATGATGATGATTATTATTATTATTATTGTTATTGTTATTATTGTTATTGTTGTTATTATTATTATAATTATTATTATTGTTGTTGTTGTTATTATTATTATTGTTGTTATTATTATTATTATTATTATTATTATTATTATTATTATTATTATTATTATTATTATTATTATTATTACCTGGCTACTAATTCTTCCCTCAGCCCTGATGGTTCCTCCGTGTTAAATAAGAATGGGTGACACTAATTTTGTGACAGGAAAAGTTGGAGAACCACTTTCCTCAGCATTTCCTTGGAAGTATACAAAAAAAAAAAAATGTGACAGTGGGAAAGCTGCACCTGGCCCATGATGGGAATAAATTGTGACACTTGGCAGCAGCTAAAAAACTTCATATATATATATATATTTGAGTTTTAATAGTTTTTTTGTAAAAAAAAGAATGTGTAGTTTTCCAAAGCTGCACAAACTGGAACATTACATCACTTCATCATTAGTGCCACCGTCAGCCAATCAGCAGACACGCTCCTGGAATGATGGAAATGTGCCCTGTGGTTATTCCTCTAACTCGTATGAAAATTGGAAATTATATATATATATATATTAAATATATAAATCAGAACATTTGAGAAGGCTTAACTGGAGTCAGGAAATGGAGAATTGATATTGCAGCTTTATGATCAGAGGCGCTGGTTCCGACCACTCGGGCGGTATGCGCCGGGGAAAGCGTCGCCATGGTAACAGAGCCTAATGGCCGCCCGATGAAAGCACTCAGACAAAGTGAGGGAGTTATAACCGAGTTATTATTTAGTTGTGTCCAGCGCGGCGTGATTACACCTTATCTCCAAGTTACACACCGCACCAGAATAGCATCTCCTGTGTGGCTGTTGCCATGGCAACACACGCTCGGCTCTCTGGTTTGAAGTGACTTTTTTTTTGTTTTTAATGAGGCAGAAATAAGCGATGTGCTGAGCTGGTGGCAGCATGTAAACGGTGGCGACAAACTAACCGGCATTTAAATGCGGAGGAGACGCCGAGCTGAGCAAACACGCGGCGTCCCTTCTCCCATCATGCACCCTGTTTTTCGACCCTCTCAATTAGCCCGACGCCCTCATCCATGAGGAGCGCGGCCCCCGAGGTTAACGAAGGCCGGAGATGACCCCCCCGCTGCAATCACGCCGGATTCTGCTCTCCGATGTTTGCTGATTGGATTTCGGCTCAGTTTAACACCGGACCGCCTCTCATTTCCTCCTTTCCATCCTTTCTTTTTGGAGAGCGTTCTCTCCTTCTTCTTTTTTTAGAGAGGTTGAGCCGGTGTGATGGATCCACGCATGTATGTCACTCGGCTCCGCCTCCGGCCACGGAGCTGCCAAACGCCTTTGGGGTATTTTTATTTCGTTGAGCTGCCAAGCATCTGCTCCCAATTACCCAGAGGACACTTCTGAGGCCGGACTCTAAAGCAAACCGCCGGGGTCCCGAAGTTTGTGCACTAATTAAACTCGACCCCCCCCCTGGCCCCCCCCCGCACACCGATTCCTATTGGTGGGGGATGGCCGCGCGGTGCGGAGCAGGTGTGACGGCTGCAGAGGTTGTCAGGTGGCAGGGAGGTGTGGAGATGATGAGGAGCCACACTGTCTCCTCCTCCTCCTCCTCCTCCTCAAAAAACATCTCGTAAGGCTTCCGCACCAGTCAAACCAGAACTCAACATTTCTCCCTAGTTGCTGCTATTCTTGGGAGCGCGCGTGTGTGTGTGTGTGTGTGTGTATTTTGGTGGCCCCCGAGGCCCGGGTGACACGCAGCTTCACAGAAGGCAGCAGGCCGTCACCGTGTGATCGCTGGGCCTCCGGCGGAGGCAGATTCCTTCACTCTCTCTCTCTCTCTCTCTCTCTTTTCATTTTTGATTTTCTTTATTTCTTTATTTTTTTACCACCGTCGGCTTCGCGCTGTCAATCAAGGGCGGAAACCAGCAGGACGCTGTGCCGTTTGGACTGTGATGGGTTTTAAAGAGTCGGACCTCATAAATAAAAGGAGACTCACGGGAAAAGTCAATAACCGCCGCAGAGAGTCACAGGAAACCAGGCCAATATGTGGGATGGAAAAAATCCACTGCAACTATTTTCCAAAAATGACTTTAGACCAATACATCTCCGCTTAGCATTGGAATGTCCTTATATCTGGTGTCGGCAAACCCAAGCCACACTGATCATACCTCCAAGTGGTGACGTATTGAGTTATTGATCACGGCGGGATCAATAACGCAGAGAGAGAGAGAGAGAGAGAGGAGGCCGCTGTGATGAATTGACCTCTGCACCGATCTCTCCAGCAACGTGATGGATTCACTGGCTCTCTTTCATCTGTGTGTGTGTGTGTGTGCGCGTGTGCGCGTGTGCGCGTGTGTCTGTTTCCAGGCCGGAGCCGTGAAGGACTACATCAAGATGATGCTGGAGGTGGAGCAGATGAAGTTCCTGGTGTTCGCCCATCACCTCACCATGCTGCAGGCCTGCACCGAGGCCGCCATCCAGGCCAAGGTAGCCCCGCCCCCTCAACCCCTCGCAACACGCCACGCAGGTTTACATAATTATACCCCCCCCCCTCCTCCTCCACCCACCTTTAAATCCATCGTCCGCTCGTCTTCGTCTCCTCCGCTCTGAAAACACAATACCGGGCTGATTACCGGCACACGCTTATCTCTATATAGATGCGTGTGCGTGGATTTACACGCGTGTCACTAGGTGCGATTGTCTCTGGAGAGTCCGGATGGACACCCACAATAAATGAAGGACTACATCAAGATGATGCTGGAGGTGGAGCAGATGAAGTTCCTGGTGTTCGCCCATCACCTCACCATGCTGCAGGCCTGCACCGAGGCCGCCATCCAGGCCAAGGTAGCCCCGCCCCCTCAAGCCCTCGCAACACGCCACGCAGGTTTATATAATTATACCCCCCCCACCCACCTTTAAATCCATCGTCCGCTCGTCTTCGTCTCCTCCGCTCTGAAAACACAATACCGGGCTGATTACCGGCACACGCTTATCTCTATATAGATGCGTGTGCGTGGATTTACACGCGTGTCACTAGGTGCGATTGTCTCTGGAGAGTCCGGATGGACACCCACAATAAAACCTAATTATCGCAATTATGGCTGCAGGAGTTTAATGACACTTTAAAGGTGTCCGACGTCATGAGTTCCAGGAAGGTCATAGGTCACGCATATTTAACGTGACCTCACAGTAGCCGCCATTTGATTTCTGTATGGGTCAGGAAGCGGGCTTTCGAGAAAGCTCCCGTTCTTCGGGCCCCAGTCCGTCGCAGCGCTTTTTTAATTATTTTTTTTTATGTATTTTTTTTCCTATTTTGCCACCGATGTTTGTGTGCAAAATGTTTTTCTCTCTTTTCCTCACCGGAGCGCATTGGCCCCTCGCTTGATTTTTATTCCTTCATCCGCAGACCTGCTGCGTTTGTGCGTCAAATCACAGACGCGCCTGCGATGAACTGCCGCAGAGCTCCCAGCTGCAGCTCCAGATGTTATAAGTCGTGAATTATTATAGAGTGGTAAATCCAGCTGTGCGGCAGGTACAACGTTACCAAACACAATTGTAATGGACTTTATTTATTTTAATCGTCATTGAAGAGCATTAGGTTTTTTTTAGTTTGTTTTTTCTTCGACTTATTTCCTTGAAGAAAGAAAACTTGACTTCCACCACTCCTCCACCGAGACTTCTTTCACGCCTCATCACAAGCGCGTGTGCGCGTGCGGTGCAGGGGTCGAGGAGGCGTTGACTGAATGGAATGCAACGGTACGACGTGTGATAACACATCGCTCCGTGAGACCGGGTTTCTGTGCTGCGTTCACACTCGGCAATTAACATCCAGCCGCTAAAAAAAGCCGGGACAGGCTGAGCTGAGACGCGTTCCTCCAGAAAACGCAACTCCGACTGAAGATTAATGACTTTTTTTTTTTTTATCCCGAGAGGTTGTGCAAAGCTGCTGGTTCTGCGGGAGAACATTCATATTTTTATTCTTTTATATTTATATTTGTATTCGCCTGCCGTGACGTGCCCACGCGTGTTGGAACACGTCATGTCCTGCCGATGGACACGGCATCGGAGTCCAAACAGGAAGTGTCGGGCTTCAGATTAGAATGAACGCGCTGCTCTCTCTTTTTTCGTTATGGCAGCTCGTCGTCTGTTTTCTCTTTTATTTCCCAGTTCACTGTTTTTCTTTTCTCCTCTCTCAAGGTTTTTATTTTAAAGGCCCAGGAGGAAAATAGGCTTCGACCCATTTTCTAAATGAACCCAAGAAAGCTTTTCGCCATGCAGCCCATAATATGTGAATCCTGACGCAGCTTGGATTTCTTCTTTTTGAATGGCACCCCTCTGCTTCTCGTGTGTTGTTTTTCTTTTGTCAGGCCGCTTACATCCGTATCGACGGCAGCGTCCCGTCCGCGGAGAGAATCCAGCTGGTCCGCCAGTTTCAGAATGACCCGGAAACCAGAGTGGCCATCCTCAGCATCCAGGCCGCCGGACAGGTGGGGATTTTTCTTTCTCTTTATGAAACGACCGTACAGCTCACAGCTACGGGTTCTATATTTCAAAAGTAGTGCGTCTCTGTTTGGCAGCCGAAATCGAAACTCAAAAAAGGTTGCAAGGCAACAATAAATGGGCTAAATGGAGGCATTGGCTTCATATGAGCAACAGGGACTTGAGGGGCCCGAGTGAGTCGCGCGAAAAAACCTCAACTCATTAGCAGGACTTCTCGACTGTGTGAGCAGATTCAAAGAATGGCGAAATGTTATGGCATTGGAAAGAGGCATTTTAGGGCCAATTATGGGCAAATGTATGGGATTCGATCCAATTCCATTCCATCGGAAATGGTCTGGACTGCGTGGGCTCCCTGCAGGGTCTGACTCTCACCGCCGCCAGCCACGTGGTGTTTGCCGAGCTCTACTGGAACCCGGGTCACATGAAGCAGGCCGAGGACCGGGCCCACCGCATCGGCCAGACCTCCTCGGTCAACGTGCACTACCTCATCGCCAAGGGAACCTTCGACACCGTCATGTGGTCCATGCTCAACAGGAAGGTGGGTGGATGATGTCGCGGCCGCGAATGACGCGGAATCGCCGTTTCTGCCGGTGCGCCCGTCATTTGGGCCTCACACGGTGTCCCTGAATCCGTCCTCCAGGAGTCGGTGACCGGCTGCACTCTGAACGGGAGGAAGGAATATCTGAAGGCCGACACCGGGGACCAGGACACCTGGGAGTTCCTCAACTTCGCCGACGCCTGGACCCCCAGTACCAGGGTCCTGCAGGGGGAGGCGGCTCGGGAAGGGGGCGTGTTCTTCACTCACGTGAGTCCCCCGCAGGAACCGGAGCCTGAATCTGAACCTGCAGCTGAAGGTTCCCCTGATCCGCACCAGTCCGTGAATCCAGACTCTCAGGTGGGTTGAACTTTGACCTTTTGCTCGTGTCTCGTTTTTTTTTTAGTTTGAGAAAGAGAAGCAGCACGACATCCGTTCCTTCTTCTCCCCGAGCGCCGAGAAGAAGAGGAGGAGACCAGAGGATGGAGAAACATCTCCCTCCGTCCTCTCGGAGACTCTGTCAGACAGCGAGTCCTCCAGCCAGACCTCCGTCCCCCCGGACCAGGACTTCTCTCCTCTGCTGAAGAAGCTGAAGACTCAGAAGATCAGCCCTGGCTCCGGGTTCAGGGGGAGGAGGAGATCCTCCACCTCCACCTCCGGCATCCCTCGCACTCCCGCCGGCGTCACGGCTCCACGGAGGCTTACCGTGCCGTCTGCGAAGCGATGGAGCTGCGGGGCCTGCACCTTCTCCAACACCGGCCTGCTGCCCTACTGCGAGATGTGCGAGTTCCCAAGATCCTCCTCTGCTGCTACATCAGGTAACATCCTCCTCTCCTCTGATTATTATTCCTTTAATGATCATTTCATTCCACTGATTGGATCCCATCAGGAGTCAGATATTAACTGCACTGCTGGTCTCCAGCCTGAGATGAAGCAGAACCTCATTCTCCTCCTGTCAGGATCCATGAGAGCTTCTGTTCACACCACAGTTTGGAGCGTTTCACCAGATGGAGACGCATGATGCGCGAAAAAAAAAAAAAAAGATGGAGGCAGCCTCTGAAATAGCTCAGTTAGGAGAATATTCTCTCTCTCTCTCTCGCTCGCTCGCTCTCTGCAGATGACAAGGACACAGTATAATTCTCACCTGTCAAACTGAGCAAGAGAGAAAGGTGGAGAGAGAAAAAAGAGGGCGAGAGAGAGAGAGAGAGAGAGCCGTCTCGCCCAAACTTGGTAAAGTAGATCCGGCTGATGCCTCTGACAGGGCCCTGATTGTGTTTTCACAGGAAGTGGCTCTGACCTGCAGGTCCGCTGCCTCCGAGATTCTTCACCATCACATGTATAACACAAATTCATATGCAGTTATATACAACACTTCTCTATATTATATTATTATACATATATATGCAAAGCTAAAGGTTCAATCAGGGCAGGTGATTCTTTGAATGCAGGACCATCCTGAGGCCACGCGATTAAATCACATCACAGCTGCTTCTTAAAGTTGAAAAAAACGAAATATGAGCAAATACTAATGTGCATAAACTACGTCCAAACTCTTATTTTTTTTTATGATTCGTTTAAAAAACAATCCGCGGGTGAACCTCACTCCTGGCCATTTGGCTGCAAATTCGGAGCTTTTTCTCTGGATAAATTCTTCTATATGACGTGTTTTTGAATTCCACTGATTTTAAAATAATATTTGAAAATAGACATATCATTATTGTTCACTTTCGACAAGAAGCTCAGAAGCGCTCTCACGTCTGTGCTCAAATGTAGAATATTCTCCATTCGAGTCATTTGTTTTAGCACTAATCGTCTTTTCAGTCGGAAGCAGCAAAAGTTTTCGGAATATTTTAGTCACACACACACACACACACACAGTGCATGCTGCAAAATTTCACACAATCTATTTGTTCATTCAACACTTCAGACGCTGCATTAATGACTCTCTCTCTCTCTCTCTCTTTTTCCGTTGATATGAAATCTATGTTTAGTGCATAGATGGAAAACGCATTTCTCACCCAGATCAAACAAATCCGTGAGGTTTTTCACACGCACACACACACACACACACGCCTTCCCGTTTCCTGCAGCAGATGCTTGATGTTCTGCAGTCAGACTCTGTTCTTTGTCGCGCGCCGCTCTGCGTTCACAGCAGCTCAGCACACTGAGAATTTAACAACCTGCTCAATTTATTCCCCAAAAAAAAAAACAACAACAGTTTCACCAGGAGAAACAAAACTCTCCTCGGTGGGCAGACGCACGGAAATATTGTGTCAACCGGTATTAAAATGTGCGTGACACGACGACAAAAAAAAAAAAACGCGTCTGTAAATTGATAATCAGGTTTTCAGATTTAATCAGGTGAAGAAGAAAAAACTGGCCATTTCATTTTCATCCGCTGGAACTGGTGTTTGCCGAACTCCTTCTGAGAAATGAACGTAGCTTCCAGGTCGGAAAGATTTCAATATTCATAAATAATCATTGATTTGTGTTGTGGAGTGAGAAGCTGAGATTTGTGTGTCAGGCGTGTTGTGCCTGCAGTAAACACACACACACACACACACACACACACACACAGAGCTGCTGTTCACCTGCCCTCAGTTTGAACCAGAGCTTTTTCAGCTCCTGTGTTTGCAGATTTTTATTCCATTTTTTTTTTCTGGGAGCAGGAGCTCTCTCACTCTTTCTCTCCCTCCTCCTTTTTTTTTAACTAAAATCTTCTCATGCATGCTGGATGAATTTGCGGCGAGTGAGGATGTAAGTAATGGAACCTTGCCCCCCCCCTCCCCTTTCTTTCTCGCCACGGGGACAGTGGGTGGGTTGGACACGGGGGTTGAGTGTCCAGGGTCCCGTAGGACCCCCCCCACCCCCGTTGACAACTTCCTGGTCGGGGGGACATGTGAACACAAATTGAGCCGTCGGAGTTGGTCCCGCTCGGCTCGTTGGCGCCCGGAGACTCGCATGACATTTGAGGAGCCGTGCAGACTTTGGCCTTTGGAGGGAAACAAGCCACAGAGAGGCGGGATCACTAATTAGCACCATAACCCACTGTCTCTTTTTCTTTTTTTTTTTTCACACCTCGAGTTCAGCGATAACGTCGAAATTGTCGTTTTCAAATATAACGAGGGGGAAAAAGTCCAGGAAAGGGAAACTCCGGAGTTTGTATCTGTGCGCGCGTGTTCTACCTGGATACAGGAGACATGAGTTCAAATTGCGAATCATTTGCATGCATAACGGCCTAATCTCTGCATTCATTAACATTTCTCCGGATGATATATTTCCGCTTGACCTTAAAGGAATCGCACCGTTCTGCACCAGGGGATAAAATCACAGCCATGCACTCCTTCAAGCCAGATGCATGATGGGCCGTTATCCTGCTTTGGATGTCATTCCACATGATGCGAACGAGCAATTAACCAAAACAATCTGATGTGGGGCCTGATTTGATGTCTGAATATATATATATATGTATATTCTGACTGTGAATGAGATTTGCCGGAGGAGCCGCTGGACTCGCGTGGCGTCCACCGTGGCTCCGAGACCTGATCTGTCCGTCACGCACACACACACATTTCCACTGATGACTCATGAAAGCCGGTAACATCCCTAATGAGCCGGGTTGAGTTTTATTGTCATGTCGGCCGTCATTTTAGTCACACTCTCCAGATGATGGAAAAGTCCGATTACACTCTGCAGCTCGCCCCATAGTCTCTCTCTCTCTCTCTCTCTCTCAGAGCCACCTGGGCCTCCTCGCCCCCCCTCCGCCGAATCCGGGCCTGTGAAACCAGGCGGAGGCAAACAGAGCGAGGAGGAGGAGGAGGAGGACGAGGACAAACAGAGAGCAGGAGGAGCAGAGGAGGAGGACAAACAATGGGACCTGGCCGCCCGCCGGCCCCCCCCCCCTGACCACACGCAAGGTAAATCCCACCTGCAATCTTCTCCCTCTCATATGCAGGGAAATTGTCTGCGGCTGCATTGTCGCCTGCCGGTATAATGCTGTTTAATATCATCACCTCAAACCAATAAGGGACTCGGGCTCATTCCAGGTGGGCCCGGGCCTTATTATTCCCACTATTATTAGTATCTGCTTTGGGGGGGTGGGGGGGATATTGAGTCAGAGCGGAGGAGCTCTCCAGAGCGCGGCTTGCAGGAAGTGACCTGCTTCAGGATCCAGGCAGGGCTCCGTCGCCGTCCTGACCGGCTCCTTTTAATAAAGTGCCTCTAATTGCGTAAAAGGCACCCAACCCCGGTGCACTCTGGGTAGGGGTGCCGGTGAAGAAACAAATTCCCAATTACACAGTTGGTAATATTGCAAATTAAGAGCTGTGTGTGTGTGTGTGTGTGTGTGTTCAGGCACTGGTGTCTCTGAGGGATACACAGAGCAATAAATTGCGCTAATTACAAAGAACTCATTACACCGTGTGCAATATGAAGAGCTCTTAAAAAGAAAAAAGAAAAAAATTGCCAGACTTGCAGAGTCTAAGAAAAGCTCTGTGTGACCCGACACACACACACACACACACACACGCCTCCTGTCTGTGGGCAGTTTGTTGTAGGTTTTAATAGCAAACGCAGCAGTTGTCCACTGAGCGTGACCTTTGGGGTCGAGGGGGCGGAGCCTCACCATTTTTCTCAACCTGCTTTTTCTGTCTCTCCACCTCCTCTGGGATGACTTTCCTCTCATCGCGGCAGCCCCCCCCTCCCGCTCTCTGTCCATCTGCATGGACCCCACCTCCACTGCGTCTCTCCGTCTTTCCATCTCTGCCTCTGAGGCGTGGAAGATTTCTCACAGCTTTTAGTTTTTAGTTTTTTGTTGCCGTCCTGCGGAAGAGGAGATGACTGGTTCCAATTAGCCCTTGTTTTTTCCTCCTCCAGTAAAATCAGGTATACATCCCTGGGGGGCGTTTCTGAAGGCTTCGTAAGATAAATGGCTCCTGTTGTATAAATGGCCCACTTCATGCAGCTGCTGCAAACTGAGGAGAAAAAGAAGAAAAAAAACCCGGTTCCCGAAGCAGGAGGTGCCGAAGAGGCAAATAGACCAGAGCGCCCTGAGGATCTTGGTGGCCTCGATGTTTAAGGTTTAAATTCCAGCACAAATAATGGAGAAATCTACACAAACAACCAAAAAATATATATATCATATAAAGCAGTTTATTCATAACATCAGCTGCAGCTCAACATTGAATTGATATATCTATAATCTGATTTGACCTATGACCTAATTCATCATTCATTCACTTTAAAGCATGACGGGACGGCGATCTCTCAGCTGAGGTACAGGGCCGCACGCGTGTTCAGAGGAAACACGCCTGTCACATGTGTCGGTATTTTTGCCCCATTAGCCAACCAAATGGACACACTCACACACACAGAGTGATTTAAGAAGAGTATAATCGCAGTGTTATAGGTCGTTGTCTAAATGAAGCGTTCTCTCATTTCCACCGTCTGACCTTTTCCTGCTGGATGAGCCCGCGACATATCTGACATTAATGACCTGCGCTCTCTCTCTCTCTCTCTCTCTCTCGCTCGCTCGGATTTTTCATCCTGTTGTTCAGCGCATTATTCACAGATTTATTTGGGTGATCTTTCCTTTTGGTAAATGTGGCTCTCTAAATCGAACTAATTAACTCCGTTGAATAAATTGGTAAAAAAGGTGTTAAATGTTATTTATAGGTTTACTTCTTAGCTCAGCGCACATTGTTTACAAACCTTTACGGGCCAAAACATTGAAAACCACGCCATCGTTTCAAATGTCTTTCATTTCAGAGGGGGCACATATATTTTAACATTGGAACTAACTTCCTGTTTTACTTTGAAATGATTTCCTGTCTGGGTCTGGTCTGCTCTCCACTGATTGTTCCTGACAAAGTTTCTCTTGGTAAAAATGGGATTTCTGTATTTCTATATTTATATTTGTGTGCGTCTGCTCAGTCATCAGATTACATGAGGGTCGCTCATGTAATCTGATTATTATTATTTTTTTTATTTTTTTTTCCAATCAAAGCTTGATTCCGAAAATGCATGAGTCATTATTGTCCTCCCACTCGTTATTCAGTGGAGACACTTCCTGTCTTTACTCCTTTATTCTGCTGTGTATTCAAACTGAATGAGGATATGCATTTTTATATTTTGCTCAAAGGAACTATATGTATTGCTGTATGTATATATATATATCTAAAATATCGTCCAAATATTTAATTTTTTCATTGTCTGTATTGGGACTCAGTGAAAAGATAATAATCATCCTCTCGCTCTCTCTCTCTCTCTCTCTCTCTCTCTCTCTCTCTCTCTCTCTCTCCAGCGCCTCTTCCTGCTGGTGCTGAGGTCCAGGATGAGGACAGCGAGGGAGACGACGTCGGTGGGACCCGTCCCGTCTACCCAGGCCTGCAGTTCTCCGCCAGCCAGTACACCGACCGAGTCTACCTGTACTCCAAGGTACAAATACTCACACAATACACACAACAATTTTTCAGGTCAGGTTTGTTAAAAGGCTACAGAACCAAAACTTTGGTCAGACAAACAGCGTCCAATGCACATTTAAACTTTATGTTTATAATAGTTTTTATTTATGAATAATTTCTCCCAAAAGTCCGCCTTCACCTTCTCCATTCAACATATATTTCTGCTTTTCTGTGTGTAGTATTATGTCACATGTTTGGGGGTTTCATTTCAGACACGGTATTTTTGCAGCCTTAAAAAAAAAAAAAAAAAAAAAAAAAAAATTTGTAAAAAAAAAAAAAAAAGCTTTGTACTTTTTAAATCAGTGTCTCGTGTAGTGGTTTTAATCGCAGGTGTCAAGTCAATAAGACGTAAGTGAAGATGAAGGTGGAGTTTGGATCCTGTCACGTTCCGCTGAGCGCTGAACAAAACATAATTATTTTACAGTTAGTAAAGAAAGAGACGTGGGCTCCTCTCCCACGTTTCCAATTAGATGTGAAGAAAACGGTGAGAGGCTTCATTAAGAAAAGCCAGAGTTTAAAAATAAAATGAATGCTGCAAATGATTCCAATTAAAGTTTGATTGGATATAAAAAATAAAATGTTGACTTGGAACAAAAAAGACACCATAACTTTAGTTCTGTATAGAAAGAAAAAGGCACTTAGTGGGGGAAAAAAAAAACCTTGGAACAGAAAAGCTGCTCAGACGCGTTTTTGTTTTTATTTATTTTTTCCTCCGAGGCTGATCGATGCTCGGTGGTTAAAAGTGATGAAAGAAAAAAAAAAAAAAGCTCTTTAAATCCATTCCTACTCTCTCCTTCAATGACCTCAGGATTACCGCACCGATTTCACAAAGAGCCGCCGCACAACTTTTAGTCCGACTGAAATGATCAGCTGTGTGTGAGGATTCAACAAGTTTTTTTTTTTTATATATATATATATATAAATCAGGATCACTTTGTCATAGATTGAAAATGATGATGTCATAGTGAGGAAATAGGTTAAAGTTTTAAACCATTATTACAAATGAAGATACATTTATTATTTATTGTCTTTAATTATTATTTCTTGAATGATTAACGCGAGCTATAAAAAAAAAGGAAATATTCAATTTAGCCCAAATATAAATATACAGTTATTATGGTCTGATTGGAGGATATGCAGCAGTGTGATATTGAGACGCTGGGAATGAACAATGGCTGCAGAGCAATCATAAATAATAAAAGTGACTGATTTCCTCTAACAAGCTTTTATTGATCGCTGTTTGATCGAGCTGATCGAGAGACAAAGGTCCTCGGCCGCAGGAGGAACCCGATAATCAAATAAAATGTTCCTCAGGTCCGTCCCCTGCACAATAACGCAAACTATAGATTTAGCCTCCCTCTCCTCCCGAGTGCCACTCGCCCAACGCACCTGTGCATTGATCGCGTTGTTGACAGTGAAGCCGTTCCTTTTGTTCCCTTCGCGTGAGACCCCCCAAAAGCACTGAACCCGATTACCAGGTGGAATATTAGCCTGAGGGCCCAGGGACGAGTGTCGCGGAGGAGATGATCCTCTCAGATAAATGTCCCCCGCTGTCGTTTAAATGATCAACGGCAGGAATGATGTCACGTCGGGATAATCCCGGAGCAGATTTATCACCGGGGGAGTGTAGTGAGAAATATTGAGAGAATTAGGAATGTTTTGTCAATTGGTTTTATTTCCTCACATCCCACAGTTTGTTTTTATTCCAGCAACACACAGGATGGGATTTCTTTGATTTTGCATTTATTTACATTTATATATTTACCAAAAAGCCATAAACTCGTGGAGAAAATGTGGATTTCTGTCTGGGAAAAAGAAATTGCGTCCTCTTCGTCCATTTTCGCTCCTGGCCTGAAGTGGAGATTTCTGTCTCTGAACTGTGTTCTGCGTGAAGTTAACTTTTTTCTTTTTATTTTCTTTTTTTTGTTTAATGCAGTAACATTTGCTCCAATCGCAAGGGAGGGTTCATGCATGTGGGAACATTTTTAATTCTTTGTTATTGAGGTAACTGTCAAAATAAAGAGGCATTATCCTCCCCAAAAATGGCCAACATAATAGAATAAAGGGAAGAAAACGAGAGGGATGGCTAACGAGCGCCGTGGAAACCGCCGGAGTCGCCATGGCAACCGATGGGGAGTAAAGCAAAGGCAGATTATAGGAGGTGGACGTAATTAGATTCAAGTTGTGCAGGTTAGTCATGGAAGATCTGATCTAAGCTGAAGACAAACTGATCTCCAGTTGAGTTTATTACATATGTAAATGTGGATTCTAAATATAGAGACTGCGCGTCTATTGTTTTCATTCAGGATCAAATCACTCCCGGTGCCGCAAACCCCAGAAGGTATTTTATTTGAATTAGACTACTTTGGGAAAGATTTTTCACGATTTTGATTTGAAGCTGAATGAGACCCTCGTCACGTTTCTCGATATTTTGATCTCCTGAATGCATTTCATATTCTACATATTGTCCATTAAAGATTGGTAGGAGAAGAATCTGTGTGAATGAGCCTTTGAGTTTCTTTTTTGTCCTTTATTTCAGATAAGAGGTGTGTGTGTGTGTGTGTGGAAGTGTTTTCCAGTAACCTCCCTCTCCTCCTCCTCCTCCTCCTCCTCTGTTAGGACGGTGATGCATTGAACTTGAGCTTTGTCCCTTTGGACATCAAACTAACCAGCTGGGACGAGCTGCCCGAGGCCTTCACCCGACGCAGCGCTAATCGAGTCCAGGTCTGTCCTTCCCGCCAGGCTGCGTGTGCGTGTTTACACCAGGGAGGTGTCCCCAGTTAATGTGTCATTAGCGTAAAAAACGCCCTCCGCTGGATTTGACCTTTTACGTTGCAAGAGGTGCCGATATTTTCCTCCTTGTGATGGATTACAAAAACGAGATCGATGCGCAAGGCTTCGACCCTCGTGTTGTGTTACTTTCTCCCCATAGTTGGCACCAGAGGTCTTCACCAGGGGGTCCGTGCGCAATTTGGGCTTGATAAGAAGTTTCCAACCAAACACGAACCTGTGCGTTCCTTGAATAGCTTGGTATTGCACGCACAGTGACTATGCTATGTTAAAAGATGGCACTAGGCCCCATTGCAAATCAAACACCTCCCGACGCGCTAGAGACTCGCGGAGGGTACCGTTGGATGCGGACGGGTCAACATAGGGGGGGCGTAGCCGACTTCCAGGTCCCTAGGACGTTCCTTTCAAAAGTTATTCCAAAAAGTGGTTTCCATCCCCTAACCCAGTGTTTTTCCACCGTTTTTGAGGCACAGCACATTTTTGGAATTCAAAGAATGCTGGCGCACACCCTCAACTAAAAATGGACCTTCAAATTCAATTTATGAATGATGAAAGGAGGGAATCGGCCAGATTTGACCTGAACACAATACGAGGGTGAAATTAAAATGTTATTTTTTGCCGACGACAGTCACCACTTCCTGTTAACAGGTGTGCGCGCGTGGCCTCATCAGCCGCCTGACAGGTGGATGGCGCCTGGAAGCCCACATTCAACTCTGCAAAGCTGTGTGTGGGAGGGGGGGGGGTGACCTATGGGAGGGGGGGCACTGAGGGGGCGACAGGGGGAGAAAGTGTGTTTTTATGAGGGTTGTTAAAGGCGACTGCTCATCACCTCCAACGACCCACACAGGGCGAGCGGCCGATATTAAATCCTGCGGCTGACGGGCGCCTCGGCCATCGCCGCGTTTACGTGGGTTTGTAAAACAGCATCCGTCCTCCGACCCGTCACTCTCACACCGCCACTATCGGAATCAATACTGAGCGGCCGTGTGTGTCAAGTCACACTCGATAGCGGCAACACCCGAATCAAATCTGCACCACCAGACGCTGTGGGAATAATAATAATAATATCCACCTGATATCTATAAGTCTGGTAAAATGGAGGATGAAAAAACGGAATCATATTTATTATTCTGCGCTCCAAGCCTCTCGGCGGATTGAAGACAACTGGACATTTGTCTCTTGGCCACGCCCACTGAGGACTGGAATGTAGCGTTTTATTTCTTATAAAGAATGCTAAAATACAAACGGGATGAGAACAGAATCAGTATCCTCGCATATTAACCCCCTGTGACCTTTGACCCACTCCTCTACCTCAGTCTGTCCATCCTCCTGTATTATTTCCAAAAGAACAATTAAGAGTTTTTTCGGATAATTTTTCCTCTCAGTTAATTTTTATTTTTTTTCCTCAGAGTCTTAAGTGTGTCCAGCGTTGTCGAGCTTTTAATCCCCCGCCTATCTCGTTCCGTTATATTATTCTATATTTATATATATATATATATATACGCAGCTCTGTAACATTTGCTGTGTGTAAAGAGTTGAAAGTTATATTTCTGTCAAAATATGAATTATTCAGGAGCTCCACCATCAACAGCGCGAGGCGGGCTGCCTCTGAAAGGTGTCTGTATAATGCTCACTGAGTTTCATCTTCACACAAATCATCTCCAAAAGTATCATCCGTGGGAAAAAAAAAAAAAAAAAAAAGTCTCAAGTGTAACGTACGTAGGTAAATTGCCCATTAGGCCTTGGTGTGCTATTTGTTATTTTGCCAGTGGTTTTTCTTTGAATCCTTCACTTGGCTGAGAGCAAACCCGGCTCTTTGATGAGTTTTGTTCAGCTGTCTGGAAAACTCACTGTGTGTGTGTGTGTGTGTGTGTGTGCGCGCGTCTGTCCTCTGCAAGTTTAGATTGTTTTGTTTTTTTTCCAAAATTGGAAAATATGTTTTTTTTTTTCCACTTTTAAAACTGCCAATTTGCGTTTGCTGTGGAGTAGTAAGCGACCAACGTTTCTCCTGCAGGTGCTCCGGTTCGTGCAGGAGTGGTGCGGCCTCTCGGCCATGAAGAAGAAAGTGCTCCGCCGCGGCGGCGTGCTCTTCCACAGCCCCACGCTGGGCCTGCGGCAGCTGGCCGGCGCCGCGCGGCCTCACGCCAGCACCAACAGGTCAGGCGCACACCCGCTCTGCCAAAGAGCGCGTCCTTGGAGAAAATACGCACAAGTTTGTCACCTGTAACCGGTGACATCATATTCAACCGGAGATGGCTCCTTTGTTTCCATGGCGACGCGGATTCTCATCCTCTGCGTGTGAGCCAAGTTTCACCGCAATCATAAACTATATATAAGCTCAATCATCTCCTCGCTGGTGGTGTAGCAATGTGTAAACTGTAATCGGAGCTCAGATTTCTGTCCATGACCTTTGACCCCCCCGCACACACACACACCCACCCACCCACACACACACAGAGAGATGATTCATCGCCCAATATTATGTCAGAACACACCAAAGAGCCTCAGGCTTCAAGGGAGCTCAGTACAGAGACGGAGGAGGGGGTGTGTGTGTGTCCTTTTCTGTGCCTGTGTGCGTGTTGTGTGTTTTTTTTGTTTTTTTTCCTTCTGACAAACAAGCGTTGTTGCTGGCGCACTAATTACAGCTGGCGTAGACAGAGGCGGGCAGAGTTTGCCAATTACAGGGTAGTGTCTGTGTGGCGCTCCTCCACCGGGGAGCGTGTTTGGGTGCATGAACCTAATCAAGGTGCGAGTGGGAGACTTGATTTGATACCTGCGTGATTTATTCACTAATCACAACCAATCAGGCTCCGGCTCGGCCTCAAACTTTATCCGCTTGGCGTCCTCCTGACGGACGCTGGTGGAGATTTTGGAAGAGAGGCGAGGATTTTTAATCTGGTTTGACCTGCCACCACAAACGCCGGCTCAATGTGACACAGCGGATGATTCCACGTTTTTTTTTTTCCTTTCATACTGCCTGCGTAAAAATACAATTTAAAAAAAGAAAAGACATCGTTTAATACAAGTGGAAAAACGCAATCAATGCAGGATGTGATTCCGCCACGGGAACGTGTCCTGAGGAAGAAATCTCCTCTCTGACAGCCAAACATTTAAACACACGTCCACAATTCAGGTTCAGTGAGGTTTCCTGTGAGCTGGGACCGTTTGAAGCTCCTTCCTCCCCCCCCCCCCCCCCCCCCCCCCCCCCCCCCCCCCCCCCCCCCCCCCCCTCCTCGCCTCAGCCTCCACAGAAGTCTCTCCTCTTTCATCCCTTCGTTTCTGCTCCTGAGGAAAGTCCGGAATTGAATTTGCGATGGTGGAAAGGTTTCTCTATCGGGACCATTTATTTATTGGATTTGGAGACGTTTCCTGATAGTTCAGAAACGTGTCTTTTCTCTAAAAAACGCAAGTTCACCCAGAACAAAGCTGTGGGGGACTCCTTTTGATTTCTTTAGGATTTCATGCCCACTCTGACATCTCGGGGTCATTTTCATCCCGCCCGGATTGACACGTGGCGTTTGGTGCAATTTCCAACTTGCACACCTGGCATCTGTGTAACAAGAAAAAAAAAAAAAAAAACGCACACACACACACAGCCGCGGTGTGGATGGATTAGATCATATGATTGACGAGGCCCGTGGGGAAATTAGATTTCTGCGGCAGCCACAGTGATATTAATGAGATTCAGCAGAAATATAAGAAACATAAACAGAACGGAAATAAGCAAAGAAAGGAGGAATTTCGTCATTTTTCCTTTTTTAAGAAATGTGGATCTGCACCGAGGCAGAGAAAAAAAATCGGATTTCACTCTTGTGTAATAAAATAATGAAAATAATCGACAGCTTTGGGTGCACAGAACATCTGCTGGTTCCACCAGGATTGTTTAATATTTCAATCTGGCTCCCGAATCCTTATTTTCTTGCCTTCGCCATCCATCGTTTTTTTTTTTTTTTTCAGGTACCTGAGCCGAGAGGAGGTGTCCCGGGCCTCTCTGAGTAAAGTCCAGCGGGATGGAGGCAGCGTGCGAGTGGTCCAGAAGAAGGAAAACCTCCTCACCGGGAACATCTCCGCCTCTCCTCCAGCTCCGCCGGCCTCCGAGAGGTAGGTTCCACGCCGGGTGCCCCGAATCCATCATCTGGGCTCATCCCAGACATCGACATTAATCGGACAATTCCATTTATCTAATATTCCAAGGCTTCAAAATGAAGCTGAGTTTATTTGCGGTTGAGAACCTGAAGGTATTTTTTCCCTCTTTGGGATTTGGTGCGTTTTCATTTTCCTTCCCTCCGCTGTCTCCATGGAGATGGGAGTGTGTGTGCGTGTGCGTGTGTGCGCGTGTGTGCCTAGTGGGAGAAGCACAAAGGCCCACTGAGTGTGTTAATACAGTAAATATAGACCATAATACAATCTGCTGGCAGAGAGGCAGTGGTCTGCTCACCCCAGGAGGGGATATCGCTATGGAAACCTGCAACACACTCGCACACATGTACACACACCAACTGCTGTTACACACAGTGTGTGTGTTAACCAGGATTTGTGTTTGTAGTTGTGCCTGAGGAATTTTGTGGTAAACGCCACATTTCTGACATGAAAAGATAATCTGAACAAAAGAAAACATATATTTAAAAATGCAAAACATTAAGTGTCTTGTTGTGATGGTAACGGCGTAGAAAACAATATTCCGAAAAAAAGAAGCTTTGAAGTGGTTTTAAAAAGATGTGTTTGCATCCCTGTTGCGTTATTTGATATATATATATATATGTCTCCAGATTTCTGTTTCGTTTATTTTATTTATTTACTGCTTGTGATTTTATTTACCTCTCGCAGAAATTCTACCTCTAACATAAGTGATGTATTTCCCACACTCTCCTCCAAATTCCTTTTAAACCGACTGCTGATTTAAAAAAAAACAAAAAAAATCATTCAAATATTCAACGATAAATAATCATAAGTCAGCCCCATGCTTTCTGCGTACGTGAATTGAAATGGAGCGACACGTTAAGGACCAATTTGATTTCGTTTGACTCTTGAGTTTAGAGTATTAAAAGTTTCCCTCCATCAGTTTGTGTATTTCTGGGTAAGCGCCGTTTTTTGGGCACCACGCTCCAAGGTCTATTTGCGTCTCTTTCATCCTCGTCTCTGGCTCGTCTCTTGGTCCTTCTCCGCTTTTTTGGTGTCTTCTCACTTTGTGAAGCCAACGAGGTTCCTCTTTTTTTCAGATTGATTTATTTTTTCGATTTTTTATTTTTTTCTTCTCTCTCTCTCTCTCTCTCTCTCTCTCGCTCTCGCTCGCTCTTTGTTCCTCTCCGTCTGATTGTGGAACAACGGGGACGGGGACTCGAGTCCATCTGTCCCTGCGACGAGGCTCAGACCTCCTGCTGCGACAACATGGCACAGGCCCAGAATCCCTGTCCTCTGCCAGGAGGACGCACACGCACATACATATACATGTCAAGTTCTCCGTCACTGTCACGTACGTCTACATGCACATACGTGTGCGTGTGTCTCCACTCAGGTCACGCAAACGCACCTTTATGTTAATCAGACCAGATGTTTTCTGCTCCCCTGATCCCAAAAAATCTTTACATTGAGTCTGAAGTTCTCTTTGAAGAAAACACAAATGTGTGTGTGTGTGTGTGTGGCATAAAAATAGATTGCCTACATGGAAGTATTTCATGTTCTCTGTGTTAAGCTCTCCCATCTGGCTCCTGGAAATGAAATGAGGATGGCAGCATGATATTGTCTCTGGCGTCTGATTTTCATTCAGTAGATCTGAACTTTTTATTGATGCATTTTTTTTGGTCTCTGACCTGAACCGACTATCGCCGTCTCATTTAATGAGTTTGATTATATTTTCGAGACAACCTTTCTATAGATGGCAAATTCAAACCGACTCCGTTTTTGCCTGTTAATGAACAAAATAGTCAAAGTACAAAAGACGGCTGAAGCACAGAGGTTACACATTTGTAAGAATTAAAAAAAAAAAAAGCTCTTTCCCCCAAATAAATGTCTTTCCTGTTTTGACTGTGTTGTTGTCTCTGCAGGGAGGAGCAGCCTGGTTACCTGCAGGCCGTGGACACTGAGGGCGTCCCGCTGTGTCTGTCCTGTCAGCGGGCCTGTTGTCCCACCGGTGGAGCCTGGGACACCCGCTTCTGCAGCCACAGGTACACAACAGACACGCAACAGGAAATGAGGGACACATTAAGACGCTTTACGGCAATGGAACTTTCTTTTAACTTTCCACTTCCAAGCAAGTGGCCACGCCCCTCCATCTGGCTCCTACAGTTGACTTTGCTTTAGAGCAGATTAGACTCCTCCTTCTTTCAAAATCCTCTATAATAATATTATTAGTAGTAGTAGTATTATCATTATTAGCATAATACTCTCCCTGCTTTCATAAAATGTGCTATCTTCCTTTAAGATTCTATAGAAGAGTTGCAGCTGTTGAGTCACGAATGCAGATGTGAGTGGATCCAGGTGTTTAGCTCCGCCCCCTCCCCGCAGGTGTCAGGAGGAGTTCCAGCTGCGCTCCAGTCAGACCTTCATGCGTTCACGTGTGCTGGAGGTGGAGCGCGGCGTGTGTCAGATGTGCGGCCTTCACGCCCACGACCTGTTCCTGAAGGTCCGGGATGCCCCGCCCCCTCAGCGCAAGGAGATGCTGGAGAACACCTGGCTCGCACAGATGCCACTCAAACAGGTGGGCGGGACTTAGGAGGTTTTACTAAAACGCGTTACGGTTTTTCCATATATCGATGTGTTTTCTATGGTTCATTATTTTTAAGTTTCAGATTTTATTTTATTTTTTAAAAATCCCTTCTAATTTCTCTGAGATATTGAACCATTTCAAAGTCTTTTTTTTTGTTTTTTTTAATTAACATTTCCAAAGAAAGCGACTTTCACAGAGAAGATTAATCAAGCATCGCTGCTCTCATTTTTTTAATCATCTGACGACTCTTCACTTTCGTCCTGAGCCTCAGGAAATAATAACCCGAGTAAGAAGAATGGGCTCATTCATTCACAACATCAGCATAATAACCTTCATATATTGCATATTTAGTGTAAACAAGCGAAAACAGATTTTATGAACAGTAATCGGCGGTATTCACTTCCTGTTTCCTGCTGCGGGCTAAGTCACCGACAAGCACAGACATTTTCTGTCTTTGTGTTAAGGTGCGAAATAGAAAGTGCCCTGTGCTCTTCTTCCCACCCACCTACGCACCCGCACACGCACCCGCACACGCACACGCACACGCACACACACACGCGGTTGATCTGCACTCCATGGGGCCAGCTCCCAGTAAATGGATCTCTGGGCCCATTGATTTTCCTCCCAGTGCCAGGTCTCGACCAGTAAGCCTGTTTGATTTGGTTGGCTGTTATCCTACAAAGCCCCCCCCCCCCCCCCCCCCCCCCCCCCCCCCCCCCCCCCTTAAACACACACACACACACACGCACACTCCCCAGTGCCGCCGGCAGCAGCGATCGATGCAGCGAGCTTTAGAGGAAACAAACTCAGCCTCATGATAAGATGCTGCAGCGATGGAGGGGGGCCTCAAGATTATAGGCTGCTTCTTTGCTTCTATGCGTGTGTGTGTGTGCGTTTGTGCGTTTGTGCGTTTGTGCGTTTGTGATGGCCTTTAGATGCCTGTAAGTGAAATGTTGCTTTGCGTCCGTATGTGGTGAAGAAAAAGTGCAATATTTATGGCACCAAATCTGCTTCGCTTTGACTGTTGTGTGCGTGTGCGTGTAGTGGGAGGTGAACTCCGCCCCCTGTGAACACGCCTGCTCTTTAAATCTTTTGGGATCAATTCCAGCTCAGAGCAGCAGGATGGATTTTTTCTTCCTTTGTTTCTAATTCTGTCCTCCTTCATCCTCTACTTCCCGTGTGCGTTCTCTTCGTCATCCTCGACTTCCTGTTCGCGTTCCCTCCATCCTCCTCTACTTTCTGTTCGCGTTCCCTCCTTCCTATTCTACTTCCTGTTCGCGTTCCCTCCATCCTCCTCTACTTCCTGTGTGCCTTCCCTCCTTCCTATTCTACTTCCTGTTCGCGTTCCCTCCATCCTCCTCTACTTCCTGTGTGCCTTCCCTCCTTCCTATTCTACTTCCTGTTCGTGTTCCCTCCTTCCTCCTCTACTTCCTGTTCGCGTTCCCTCAATCCTCCTCTACTTCCTGTCCGCGTTCCCTCCATCCTCCTCTACTTCCTGTGTGCCTTCCCTCCTTCCTATTCTACTTCCTGTTCGCGTTCGCTCCATCCTCCTCTACTTCCTGTGTGCCTTCCCTCCTTCCTATTCTACTTCCTGTTCACGTTCCCTCCATTCTCCTCTACTTCCTGTGTGCCTTCCCTCCTTCCTCCTCTACTTCCTGTTCACGTTCCCTCCTTCCTCCTCTACTTCCTGTGTGCGTTCCCTCCATCCTCCTCTACTTCCTGTTCGTGTTCCCTCCTTCCTCCTCTACTTCCCGTGTGCGTTCCCTCCTTCCTCCTCTACTTCCCGTGTGCGTTCCCTCCATCCTCCTCTACTTCCTGTCCGCGTTCCCTCCATCCTCCTCTACTTCCTGTGTGCCTTCCCTCCTTCCTATTCTACTTCCTGTTCGCGTTCCCTCCATCCTCCTCTACTTCCTGTTCGCGTTCCCTCCATCCTCCTCTACTTCCTGTGTGCCTTCCCTCCTTCCTATTCTACTTCCTGTTCGCGTTCCCTCCATCCTCCTCTACTTCCTGTGTGCCTTCCCTCCTTCCTATTCTACTTCCTGTTCGCGATCCCTCCATCCTCCTCTACTTCCTGTGTGCTCAGAGGGGTCCCACCGTTTGTTTTTGTGGTCATTTAAGGTTGTGTGTTTCCCGTTTTTTTTGAAGTTGTGTTTCTCCGTGTGTGTCCAGCTGAACGAGATGATCCGGGCCCCGGTGGAGGGAGACTTCTGGCAGGTGGATCACATCCGGCCGGTCTTCAGCGGAGGAGGACAGTGCTCTCTGGACAACCTGCAGACGCTCTGCACCGTCTGCCACAAGCACGTGCGTACTCGCATCTTCATCGTCGCCACGGCAACCGCCGCACCTGCACGAAGCGATTGATTTCAGGTGCACGCTGTCACGTGGAGAACCATTTCGCGCGGCCGGTGCCTGTGTCATGGCGTCACGTGAGGAGCTCAGATAGGACTCGGTGGTGCACGACGTTGGAGGCCAAATGCTCTTCATCTCTGTCTGAGGAACATTTTCCTCCTCTTCAGGCCACGTTTCATAAGCGGACGATTCTCTTCTTCTTTTTTTAATCTGCTTTTCCTGCCGGGATCATTTTGATCAGAGTGGGTGTCGCGTCGTAAAGAGACGCGTCACGTATCAACACACGGTGTGCTCCGATAAGGCTGATCCTCGAGCTCCCTCTCTTCAGATTTAACCTCTTACCTCAGGTTCCATTTTTTTTCTCTCTCTCTCTCCGCAGAGGACGGCTCAGCAGGCCAAAGACCGGAGCAGGATGCGGAAGAGCGCGGCCGCCTCCCAGGTCGCGTCGGACATCACTCGGTTCTTCATCAAGAAGTGAAACCGCACAAAGGCCGGTGCGGCCTCCTTCCAAGACACACGAGGCGTCGTGATGCAGAGACAAAAAAAAAAAAATCACATTGAAATATAAAGACATGGAATTGGGAATTGTTGATTTTTTTTTTTTTCTGCCACAGCTGCTGTAACAAGGAAGATTTACTCCCACATGCTAATTCAGCCTAACTGGCCCCTCGTCCCCGAACCGTCAAGTGCAGCAGCTTTGATTTATGACGGCCCCCGTTAGCCGGAGGCTGAAGTGGAGCGGGTTGTTTGGAGCGATGATCCTATTTTGATTTTTTTATTTTTTTATTTTTTTTTGCACACTTGGTGAAAGGGAAGCAGGGGAGACACGAATCTCTCCGTCTTTGTCCTCGTTGGCAACAAGTGGCACCTTGTAAATCTCTTGTGAGCCGGACGGAGGCTCCTGAATAAAAAGCTATTTTCTCCTCCACCTGCTCCTCGTCCTCCGGTCGCCTCCCTCTCTTGCTGTGGATCCTGTAAATACCGGGAGAATGGTTCCATGGCCTGGAGTCACGAGCGCGATGGTCCGTGTCCACGCACCTCCCTCCTCCTCCTCCTCCTCCTCCTCCTCCTCAGCCGCGCTTGATGATCTGAGCCGAGCCCGAGTCAGTCAGGAGGGCTATGTTTAGAGAGATGGAGAGCGGCGTTGCTATGGAAACAAGGCTTCAGGTTCAGCACTGTGGGGGGAAAGAAAACATCCAATCTTGTTCTGGTGAGAGTTACACCATGAGCCAGACAGACCGTCCATTCCGGCACAAACGCACATTCCTCGCATTCCTGTTGTCGTGTCGCTTCTTTGTGTGTGTGTGTGTGTGTGTCTTACAGCGAACTCCGCAAAGTTGGGCCCTTTTTCTTTTCTCCCCTCCGGCAGCCGGCCTGCTGGCTCTCCACCAATGGGAGCGCTGGCCGGCAGCCGCGGCTTCGAACTTTCCCCCGGCCGGCCGCGTGGGCGTCCCGGGTGGGCGTGTTTGCGCGTTTCCCCTCCGGCGTCTCCAGGTCTCCACTTAATAAGGCCGCTGCTCCTCTCCCGTCCAAACCGACAGGCTGCGAGTAATGAACGTCTCCCCGGCGTCACTGTCAGCAGACGATGACTCTGATCCGCTGGCTTTATTGCACCTGAGCGGTGTGTGTGTGCTGCGGAGAGAGAGTCCCGCGCCACCAAGTGTGTGTGTGTGTGTGACTGAGCCATAATGAGCCCCCCCCCATGAAGTGCAGTGTGCTCCCATGCATCACACAAAGTGTGTTTGCGTGGTTGGTCATAAATGAGCCCCCCCCCCCCCCACGAAGTCGTCTCATGTTCGGTCCTGCAGGGGCTTCTGGGTAAAGAGCAGCGCCTTCTGTTTGCGTTGGACGACCTGCGAGCCCAGACGAACAACATCGGCACCGCAGGTGATGACAGTAATAAAGACGGACACACACACACACACACACACACACCCTGGGAGCCAGACTCACTTTCTTTCTTGATTTCTTTTTCTTTTCTTTCTTTCTTTTTTTTTTTTTTCCTCCCCCATCAAGAGCAATCAGCGTCTTTGCCTCGGTGCCACTGCGGCACGGTTGACTTTCCGACAGGTTCCATAGCAACGCGGCGGACGTCACGTGGCCAAAATTAGCCCGGCAGATGTGTGGCGGAAATAATAAGGTACGGTTAGAGAATCGCGGCTCAGTGACCGAAGAAAGGCAAAAGAAAAGAAAAAAAAAAAAAGAGAGCTGGCGAAGATCGACGCGAGCGGAATGAAGCAGAAGAAGAAAAACAAACAAAAAACAACAGATCCGAGCCTGCGAGTGGAAAAAGTCCACGCCAAGGAACGCGGCCTCGGAGAAGTGAGACGCAGTGATTTGATGAGAGACGGACCAGAAGAGATAAATCGCACGCCAGGTTTCTCAATGTGGGTCAGTGGTCCTCCGGGGGGCCCTTCGCTGGGCTCCTGGGGTCGGCAGCAAATTGAGAAATAGATTAAAATCACTGTAACTCAATTCCGTGGGAATTTCTTCAATTAAAACTTTTTTTTTTTAGCATTATTTTAATTTAAATTTTTCTGTATTATTCTAGTCCCACCGGTTGAGAGAATCGTTTCCTTCTAGACGTCGCTGACATGGAAATGGGGGAAAGTGCTCCTCCCACCTGGCAACAAAAATGACAACCTCAACTACGCAAATCATTCCTAATTGAATGAGCATTTGCATTCGTTATTCCCTTCATCCCATTAAAATCAGCCTCTTCCGGGTTTTTTTCTTGAGGAGACGTTGAAAACGGAGAAAGGAACCCAAAAAAAATCAATGCAAGAATTGCATGTAAAGCGCAGCGGCCATTTCTCTAATGTGGCTCGGCGTGGGGCGCCGTCTTTTTTTTTTTTTTTTTTTTAACGGCTCAGCTGGAGGCGGCTTTTTGTCAAGTCCAAGTTCTATTTATTCAAGATGGCTCCCCCCCGGTCGTCTCCCAGAATGCACGGCATGAGGCGGATTAAGAACAAAAAAAACCGCAATCAATTCACGCAGCAGGAGATGAGCGGAAATAACAGATAAAGGTTCTTCGGCATCATTCGTGCAGTCCCCAATCTGGCCCTCCCTGGATGAAGGCTACTCGTATGCGGCGCCAAAGTGGCGCGTCACGCGGCTCCTTGCGATCGGGCCTCAGTTGGCTTTACATCCGCGCGTCGAACCACATTGAAGCCAATCTCCATTTTATCGGCGTTTAGATTGGCGTTTCATTGGCGGCGTGGACCTGCAACGGTTCAGCATCAAAAAAAAAAAAGATGCGTCGCATGTGGCACGCGTGACGCCTCAGTTTCCTGTCTTCAGATGAGGGTTAAAAAAGGAAGGTGTCCTTTCAGCAGGCAATCTTTTCATCTTTTTTTCATTTGGCCTCCCATTGATCAGCCATCTTTCACAGATTGCTCCCAGACATGTATTCAGCTCCTCATCGTCTGGCTTCGGAGCTCAGGCTTGTGGGGAAAAGTGATTTTATTTAGAAACTTTATTTTTATTTTTAATTTGAGAGGTAAAAAACTTCATTCTGTAAATATATATATATCTTTTTTTTTTTTATGGGCTGTAGAAAGGTCACGTCAGTCTGGTGACAGCAGAGACGGCGGCGCAGCTTCATTACTGAGCCCTGGACGCTCGGTGTGAGAACCTCCGGTCACCTCAGGAGCCTCCAGCCCAGCCACCTAATGAGCACCGTCAGCCCCGCCGTCTAATGAGTTCACCGCCACTTCCCACAATGCATTGCACACGGGGGGTGAGCCGGCGGACGACGGCGTCCGCGTCTGGTCTCGCGGAATGGGTCGCCGCAGCTTCAGAGATGCGTTTGGATTTTGACGTGGACTCGATCACGTGACGTCACGTGTGCAGCAGCTGGATGGACGTCGCATGCTTGGATCACATGTTACCTTTAAAGTCAAAAAAGCTCTTTTAACTATCTAACGATGACTTGAGGTTGTGTTCGTTTTGGTGTGGAACTTCACGTGGAGCGGTGAAATGATTCATTATTATTTTATTTTTTTTATCGCCCTTTGAAAGGTGAATTTTTCATCCCTCCATCTTAATTCTCTGCCATCGTCTTTCAGAGGAAACAGATTGGCTCTGGACAACAATGGATTTAGATCTTGGTGGCGTTCCAGATCTGGGATTTGTGCCACGAGATGATTATCACCTTTTTTCTTTTGTATCTCCAACAATTATACCAAAAAAATGCGTTGTTGATGAGTTGGTTTGAAAAAGTTTTTTCTGGATAGGACTTTGCCGAGGTCAAAGTTCAAACTGAGAGGGAAGTGTGAGGAGCGGTTTCCTCGGGTGTCGGTTGGAAAGTTTTTCTGCGTTGGCGAAAAGTTTTATAATCCGGGAAGGAGGGGGAGGTGTCACCTTTTATTTCTTTATTTTTTTTTTTTGCAGCCAAAATAATGATTTCATTTATGCGTGGTTATTTCAAATCACGGTGAGGCCTTCGCTGCTTCACAGAGCTCAGAGCAAATACTCTAACCACAACCGACGTGCGCTGGCCTCCATTTTATTGAAATGTCCTGATTTACATCAAATAATAAAACAATAAAAACAAACGTCACGTTCATATTCCGATTGCAGACGCTCAAAATACACGTGCAGCCCATCTCTCATCATACGTGTAGATCTGAGCACGTGCATTGAAACGGATCGATCCGTCCTTTCTCTCTCTGAGTGGGTTTGCGTTTGGCCACTCAGCCGTGGACTTTTTCACTCCCACGCCATCTTTTTTTTTTTTCTGTGTGCATACTCACTTATGCCAGTTTCTCAATTACCGCGTGCGGGGGCCGGTGCTAAAAGACGGGGGCAGGTTGGCTGCGGCAGCATTCTCCGTCAGCCCACACACACACACACACACACAGATTCCGTGTGCTGATTATAAATCCAGTTGATAACGTGTTTGGTGTGCGGGTTCACGTGTGTACAGTCGGGTGTGCGAGAAGGAACGGCTAGAGTTGTGTAGCGCTGGGATTGTTTTCATGTTGTCAGGTGATGTGTTGTGAGTGGAAGAAAAAGCAAAACATCCCTTTTTTAAAGGAAAATCTCCGAAATAATTCACCTGAATGTGCAGTTTAAATGAGCAAATGTTGGACTGTATGTCATGGACTCTAAAAGTTTAATTGAATATAAAATCAGCCATTTAAGCAACCTTTCAATTTTTAGACAGATATTTTTCAGTTCATGGGTTTTAATTGTTGTTGCTGATGACAGTTGTCAGCGCTTGTGGCTTAATAATAGAATAGTTGAATCCCATCTGTGGGGACTTTTTTTATTTTTATGGAGACCAATGAAATACAGTAATCCAACATAATCAGAGAAAAGAGTTTTTTTTGCCACAAACTAGTTGAAGAGAAATATATATATATATAATTCAACTCTCTAGTTACTGAGTTTAAAGAATGATTAATGGTCATTATGGACATTCCTGGATTTATTTATATTAAATATATTTATTTATCTATTTACTTACTAGGATTTTTTAAATGATTTTAACTTTCATATATTTCAGGTGTCAGAGACAAATCTGTGACATATTTTAAAAATATATATTTTTCCCAGCAGGTGGAAACATACATGGATTTTTTTTTCTTGTGTAATGCATCTTATGAAACTGCTGCAGCTATAGAAAGTGAGATGCCATTATCATCCCTCAAAAAAAAAAAAACCCGCAACCTCCGTCACTATTTCCATCCGAGCCGCTTCACCTTAAAATATCAATAAATCCGCTCGGCTTTCTACGCTCTGTCAGGAAACATCCAGCTCTGTGAGGCCTCAACTCCCACCTCCTCCATTCAGCTCCTCAATAACCAACTCATCCTCCTCCTCCTCCTCCTCCTCCTCCTCGTCCTCCCACAGAATCCATAATGCTTTGTTGTGTTGCTCTACACCGATGACACCCGGCTGCGTCTCCCACGGCAACCAGACGAGCTGTCGAGTCCAGGACGGCCTGACGACGGGCGCCGGCTTTTGTTTATTTAAGTTAAGTAAAGTTAAGTTCAGCTAAGTGATCAAACGGCTGCAGCTTTTCACTGATGGGTTTGACCTCTGTGACCTTTCTGTACATTTCTTCGACCTGAGTTGGCTCACACACACAGATTCAATAGGTGAACACATAGATGACAAGTGGTGAGGCAAAACACCTGCATTCCTCCTATATTTATTTAAATGATTACAATTAAGACAAATATTAACTTAATTAATTAAGAAAATGGAGAACACACATCATCTTAAAAGTGTCTTTTCCGTCTTTGGTTAACATTTATTGGATGTCTGCTTTGATTTTTCAGTTTGGTCCCGTCTGCCGACCTGGAGGAAGGCGAGACCGACGACCTTTGACCTTCGGCCCGACGCCGAGGATCACGACGCCTGTGAGTTGCCTGGAGTTCTTTGTGTAGACTCGTTCATGTGGCGCTTTTTCTTAAAAAAGCAAAGCATTATTATCCTCACGGGCGCGGTGATGGATCCTCTCCGCCCTCCGAGTCTAGAGTGGGCCATTAGGAGGAGAGACCCCGATGAGGGCTTTGGTATTTTCTCTGCGTCGCGGTTGTCGGCTCGTCGCGATGCGCCTGATGAAAGCCACCCGCAGCCGTTATCGCGGCTCTTCAGAGAGAATAGAAACGGAAAACACTTCAGCCGCCCGATAATTAAAACCAGAGTGGTCTGCGTGAGGGGGACACGCGGCCACACACACGCAGTGGCGCGCCCGCCACCTGTGTAGGTGTGGCCGCGCGCGTGTGTGAGCTGTCTCTTATACACATCTAGATGTGTATAAGAGACAGTAATAGAATAGTTGAATCCCATCTGTGGGGACTTTTTTTATTTTTATGGAGACCAATGAAATACAGTAATCCAACCGCGTGTGTGTGTCTGTTTATCTTTTGAGTGATCATATGTCTATGTTTGTGAGGCAGTGAATCATTTTTTGTCTATATCGCGTGGTGTGTGTGTGTTTGTGTCTGTGTATTTGTGTGTGTGTGTGTGATCCTATGTCGGTGTGTGTTTTCCAGCCCCCTGTATTTGTGTGCGTTGGTGTGTGCGTGTGTGTGAGTGTGTCAGAGGTGCTCTCTGTTGCTTTTAATGGGCTGAGCTGGTGCGGGCTGACAGGAAGGAGTTTTTTTTTTTCTTCTTCATGTGACAGGACCTCGCTCAAACAGGCCGCTGCTCCATAATTAGTTCAAATGTTGAAGCTGCTGAAATATTGATGATTGGGGACGAGATGTGCCCTGTGTGCGTGTGTGTGTGTGTCTTTGGGCCGGTGGTGTTTTTTTTTTAGCCGTCTCTCTTTTTTTTCTTTTTTTTTTAAAGGACAGCTGGTGCCGGCTGGTTCTCACCACCAAGATGAGTCTCTGGTGTTCAGGCCCCGACGGGACGAATCTGAAATAAACTGGGCCAGTGAACAGGAAGCCTGAGAACATGTGGATATGATGGCAGGAACAAATACCCACAAACCTTTGCACTGGTTGGAAACAAAAAGTCAGAGCGCACGATGAGGTTCATTTATGCTCCTGCCAATCCTTGGCTATAATTGCGCTGCAGCAGGACCGCTCGTCTCCTCCTCCTCCTCCTCCGGCTCTACCTCAGATACTCTGAGAGGTTCTCCATCAGCTCCTGATTGTTGAAGAGAGAGAAAGCCTCTCAGACAGGAAGCGCGATGGACGTTTTTCCTCGGCTCCTAATTGTTATTGTTCCGCTTTATGCCACTACATGTCGAGGGGGGGTCATCATTCCAGACATTGAGACTCCACACGCACCACGCGCACCCGCTCGGCCTCCTGGTCCCACCACCACGAGATGGGCCCTGTCCAGAGTGGGTGTCACCACGACAGAGTGTGTGTGTGTGTCACCCGCAGCTTCGTCCTTCCTTCAAGGTTATTCCAACACTGCGTCTTGCTTGCTTTTTTTTTTTTTTTTTTTATGATTTTCCCATAAAAAAAACGGAGCCCATGAAGCTGGATGCCATTGTGTCACAGGACAGTTGTTATACTGCCATCTAGTGGTGGCGAGGGAGTGTAACAGTTGTGGGGCAGAGACTTGCTGAGATTTATTAGCGCCCAGATATTAATCAAATACCAGAGTAATTAAATCATGTTTCATGCCTTCATACAAATAGTGTTTGAATCAAATTGCAGATGTTATTACTTTTTAACTGAACTCATCACAGCGTTATATTTGAGTTTATATTGATTTTTTTTTTCCTGCTTTTTCATTTGGCTCTTAACATTAGGATCTAACGCTCTCGTCTTTTTTTTTTTTTCTTCTTCTTCTGTGCAGATTTTCCAGGCGTCTCCTATTGAGCGGGAGCTGCAAATGAAATCCTCCCCCCTCCCTCTGGCCCCAGTATGCGAGGATGTCCAGATGGTGGAGTCTTCACTGACGTGCTCCTGCTGAATTTCCCCCCATTGTCTTCCACGCTAAAATTAGAAGGTAATTCTTTGTGAAAACGCCGCGTCTGCTCTGAGGGTGCTCGTTAATTATCAGGATCTGGATTTATGGCGTTCCACCCACAAAGCAAAAGCATCCAGAGCCGAACCTTGAAAAGCCCCCGCAGGTTTCGTCCAAAGGACCAAAGCGAGTCTTTCATGCTCGCGTCTTACGGAGGAAAAAAAAAAAAAAAAGGCCACTGTGGGTAAATTCAGCCTCTAAAACGAGACACTTTTTTTATTAAAAACACCAAATCCTGCCAAGATGAGACGGTGTAAAAACTCCTGTGAGAATCATTTCCCACAGCAATTATATTATTCCTCAACTTTATGTGGAGAAGCCCCGTCATTAATATTCCTAATTATTAGCGTCATGAACAGCTGATCAAGGACTTTGATTCATTTGGATCAGGAGTATAAATAATAAATCCGGCGTTTTTGGGGTTCTTTATGAATACGTTATTATTGATGGAGATAAACTGCAAACATGCCCCACCGCAGGGGCTCTATTCTCCACGTGAAAGCATTCATCAGTCATCAAAAACCTGTTGAAATGCGACGTCGTGTCATGGAAAGACTAAACCAGGGGATGAGCGTGTGAGTTGAAGACAGAAAACGTCTCGCGTGCGTGCGTGTGTGTGTAAAAGTCACTTTTACACCTTTATTTGGGCTCACACAGATCCAGGGTATGTTCAGCGTCACTTTTAGCTCTCGTGGTACACCGAAGACTTGGGACCCACAACAGTCCTATTTACACCATTATTTCCATTGTAGACACAGTCAGTGTTTTTCTTTCTCGTGGTTCAGAACATTTCTCATACCGAGATGGACGAGGTACAGTCACGGGGCCCATTTTTCAATTTGGCCGTTTTTTTCTCTATACTTGAATGCACTTTCACAGCAGATGGACCGTAAACTTCTTCTTCTGTGGCTCTATAAGGAGTCAGCCTCGGACTGCAAATGGAAGTCAAAGCCTCTTTTTTTTTTTTTTTTCCTTTTTGAAAAATAAGCAGATTGTGTGTGTGTTTTTTTTCCCTCTTTGACAGACGCCAACGTTCCGTCGCCTTCATCAACAGAAGGTGATCCGTCGTCTCCGCAGATACGAGGTGAGAAACCCCCCCAAACACGGGAAGATTGCTTCTCGTATCAAAAAAGTTCAAGACCTGAGATTCTTTTAGTGGAACATAAACATACGAAAAAAAAAAAAAAAATGAACTGTAAACCGTCACAGTAGCTATGACTTCCCTTTTCGTGACTGAAAACATGCATATTTAAAATCATACGCTTGCCTTAAAATAACTTTTAAAACCTCGGCTTGTTTTTTTTTTCCCCAAACCGCGTTCTCCTTAAAATCATTTCATGAGTTTTTTTTTTTTTCTTCGTTGCAGGCGAGTAGTACACGGCTCGATGCATATATAATCTTACGCTGGACAGAGGCTCGTCAGTGTGCGGGCGCCATGAGGGGCCCTCGCATAACTTAAGACAAATAAAAGTGTTTTTTTTTCTTTTCCTTAAAAACTCTAGTGTTCGTGGGTGGGATTACAGGTTCATTCCTTGGGCACTTAGTAGCGAGTCCAGCATGTCGAACGTGTCTTTGTAGTCCGTGTGTTGGCCGTTGGCCGTCACGCCGTTGGTGCCGTCGTGATGCTCCATCCTGTGCCCGCCCTCCGACGCGTAGTGCGCCGCGCTCAGGCCCGCCTTGGAGCTCCTCCCACTCTTGGCCGGGTGGTGGTGGTGGTGGTGG
Source organism: Colistium nudipinnis (assembly GCA_016785305.1). Classification (NCBI taxonomy): domain Eukaryota; kingdom Metazoa; phylum Chordata; class Actinopteri; order Pleuronectiformes; family Rhombosoleidae; genus Colistium; species Colistium nudipinnis. The sequence continues at coordinate 1,065,861 of JAFBJU010010940.1, forward strand.
TTGGCGTGGTTGCCGGCGTCCAGGTGCTGCCTCTTTCGGGAGGAGCCGGAGGAGCCGCCGTCGCTGTTGCAGTGGCTGCTGGGAGCTCGCAGAGCCAGCGCCGCGTTGTCCAGCGTCGCTCGGCCGTTCCCGCTCAGGGAGAACGAGTTAGCGTGTCCGTGTTTGGCGTGTCGGTGGCTGCCGTGTTCTTTGTGCTTGTCCTTCACGGATAAAGCCCCGCCCTGCTCCGAGGACACTTTGATCCTCATCTTGAGCTCCTCGCCGGAGGCGGAGCCGTTCTCGGCGAAGGGAGGAGGAGGCGCCCGAGACTTTTTCGAGCCGCTCTTCTCCCTCCTGCCCTCGCCCGATTGGCCGGCCTGCTGCAGCTGAGAGCGTTTCTTGTGGTGGTGGGAGGAGACGGCCGGAGGCGGCGGGTATAGCTCCGCCCCCGGCTCCTCCTTCACGCCGTTCTGCGCGCCCCCCTCCCCGCCGTGCTTCTCTCTGTACTTTTCCAACGTCAAGACTTTGTGCGAGCGCGAAAACGCGGCCAGCTGCTGCTGCTGCTTCGCCGAGCCGCCCGCCACTTTGTGTTCGTGTTTGACCACGGCGAAGTCCGAGGGAGGCTGGGAGAAGGAGTCGGCGCCCAGCGGCTGGTAGGAGCCGTACGGCGCGGCGAGGTCCGAGTCCGAGGTGGAGGGGAAGAAAGAGTTGGGGACACCGGGAAGCCCGTCCAAGGACGTCCCCTGGAAGGCACTGTCCACCGTGGGGCTGTCGGTCTTTGGCTTCTTGGCGGCTTGGTTGGCCTGGAAACACAAATCAAGGTCAGATCGGACACATTTGATTGGTCAGCGCCCGTTTTGGCCCGGCCAAGTTCACCGGACACGCACCCTCCAGTTCCGTATCCTCTTCAGCCGGTTGGGAACCTTCTCCAGGATCTGCAGGAACTCGTGCGTGAGCTCTGGAAACACAGACACACCACATGTCAGGGTCCATCATGCTCAAAATACAAGGCCGGCGTTTCCGTGACGACGGCGCCCCCCTTACCGTCCAGCAGCTGCAGCGTCACCGTGTCGTCCATGTACTCCCACCAGTGTTTGCCCACCGTGGACACGGGGATCTCCCAGTTGGACCACTTGCAGGCCAGGTGGATGCAGACGCACGACACCACGGTGGGTCTGTACTGCAGGCAGAAGGTGGTGAGGTGCAAACTGCAGCGGGAGACACACAAAAAAAACACACACACAAGAGAGAAACAACACGCAGGTTATTAACCAATCGGCTTCCAGACACGAGACACAGAGCAGCCACAACGTCAGATCCACAGACGTTCAGTGACCCCACGGGACCCAGAGATGGGCGGGGGGGACCACGTTGGATCTGAAGGTCTGACGGTGCGGACGAGAGCGGCCAACAAACAACAACGTTTCAGTGCCGCGGACCGGCCGGTGTTTTACAGTTAGCTGGATTTGGTCATTGGCGGCTCAGCAGCGTGAACCTCATTTGATATTCAGGTGGATTTCATTTCGCGTTGTGGCCGAGTGGAAAACATAAATCAATTTTTCGAATTTGTTTCGTTTGGAGCGGCAACGTCTCGAGACAGAATTCTGATAGGTCAAAGGTTTAAAAACATCTCCACTGTTCAACTTGTGATGGGTCCCTTTATAACCCCCATCGTTTCTATTGATCGGTTACGGTACGTCCTGTGACGATGGATCGCCGTGGACCGGATGTTCCGCTCAATCCGACAGAAGACAGAAACGAGATTGAAAAGGAGCTCAGTCTCAAAAAGCCACGTTCAATATAATTTAAGAATATTTTTGAATCGTCTTCATTGAATTGAACGATGAGTTTGAACAACATTGGTGTTCTCGGGCCTTTGACCGGCGGTGTGAAAATATTGATCCTCTCTATCTGCTCTTCTGATTTGAGATAGGAATTATTTTTAAAACATTTAAACAGTATTGGTCAGGTTCGCTTTCAAAGGTTAGTTTCCCCTGCACCCTGAAACCCAAACTGTCCTGCAAACTGGGCCCTTAAAAGGGATTCGAAGTCTCTAAAATTATGATTTTATATTTGAACATGTAGTTATTGTATTTATACGTAATAATATGTAATTATACTACAGCCGGTAGAATGTGTTAAAAATGTGTAATTTAGCAAGATCACTGAAAGTTTTTTTTATTATTATTGTTATAGTTTCCCCCGCACCCTGAAACCCAAACTGTCCTGCAAACTGGGCCCTTAAAAGGGATTCGAAGTCTCTAAAATTATGATTTTATATTTGAACATGTAGTTATTGTATTTATACGTAATAATATGTAATTATACTACAGCCGGTAGAATGTGTTAAAAATGTGTAATTTAGCAAGATCACTGAAAGTTTTTTTTATTATTATTGTTACATTATTAATTAACTGTCCAACATCAGGACTTATGGCTGCTTTACGTGGAAAAAAAAAAGACCAGTCTGGAGTTCAATCCTAGAGTAATGCGATGGCATGAGTTATTTGAAGAACTACGTCACTGTGCTAAAAACCATCATGTTGTTACATTGGGCTCAAAGAAATGAACAATAATCATTTATAAGACCCTAAACTCAACTACAGGACGTTCAGTTTGCAGTAAAGTTTGGCGTTCCACTGTTAGATCTTCTGGAGTGAGAAAATGAATGCAAATATTTGAAAGTTTAAAAAGAAGAGTAAACTATACTTACCAAAACAATCTATAAGATTAAGACTCTTTAGTGGCAATCTATATTCAGGCTACCATTTCAATTTCTTTAGACATATGCACTCCGTACCAAACAACCGTGAGAGGTAAACAGCACCACTACACTCCGCATGGTGCATTCAACCCCTATGTGCCGACACGCAGCCCTCGTACAATACACCGCACGCGGCGGCCTGGCCGGTACTGCCCCCCCCACCAGGAGGGGGGGTCCCAGGACCCAGGTGCCGGCAGGGCGTTGGGCACAGGGAGGGGGACCCTGCAGGACAGGAAGTCAGTGTGCCATTACAGTGCAATAATGTGAACAGGATAATAACCTGTTGGTAGCCATGAAATAGGAAGTCTGTGCCAAGTCCTTGCTTGCTGTAAAAGAAAAAAAGCGTGTTTTAGGCAGAGTCAAATCAGGCTCAACACAAACCGAAAACAAGCAGTGTATTTTATACGGCATCAAAGCGCAGATTAAAAAGGGGGATTCACCTCGCACTAGCTGGCAACACCTCACAACATCTGTGTGTGGATGATCAACTGTAATTTCAAAACCTGCAAAACATTATATACACGAGGATTGATGTCAAAGAGCCCAAAACGAAGAACGACTGCAGCAGCGGAGCTTCCAACGAGACTCACCCAGTGTTTGCAGCACAATTAATTCCAATCCAACAAATTCCTGCACTTGCTGCTGGAATGCCTGAAAAAGAATGGATGGACAATTTAAGAGAATAATTCCAATCGGAAAATGGATCGTCTGCATCAACAACTTCTTGTTTCTCAAGATAATTATAAATTGACCCTTTTATTGCAGTTTAATGTGCCGTCTCGTCATGCAGAAGGGTTTTGACTCCACCAGGCTGTACTGGGAGCACTGGCATTTGTTGAAGACGAGTCTTTTGAGTCTTTGCGTGTGTGACACTCACGTTGCTCTTTGTGTCCAGGGCCGGCTCTTGTGGGTTGATGTAGCTATGAGCTAATTTGATGATGTGCTCCAGCTTCCTGGGCTGCTCCTCCACTTTAGTTGCCAGGAACAATGTGGTGGGGGAAATGATCTGTGGAGAAAACGTCAGCTTGGTGAGTTTTTTTTTTTACACACAGCAGACTCCTCCAGCTGTAATAACAGTGTAAACCTGCTGTGGTACTTACATTCCTGTGAAACTTGCCGAAGGAGTGGATCATATAAAACCGGTGCATGTACACTATAGCTGTGTTGATTATGAGTTGGGAGCTGAGGACACAGTTAAGTTAAGCACACTTGGATGAAACAAGAGCCAGAATACAAATCATCTGCGCGCCAGTAGCTTTGCAGTAGAAAAATGGCACATTTGGCTTCGAGCTAGCGACCGTTAGCTTAATGTGTGACACGTTCATAAAAGCGTTTTCAGACTCCCTTCTTAGGATTGAACTAGTCCACAGATGTAGGGACCATTTGGCGTATGGTTTGCACGTAAAACCAGAATCGATTATCAGTCAATACCGGTGTGATAAGCCACGACGCTAACAATAGAATGAGGAGACTAAACAATAGCTAAGCTAGCGAACAGGCCTCAGCTGCACCGGGTTGTTATTACCACGTTATTACCCCCACTCGGACTCTCCATCTGATCAGAGGGGACACTGAGTGGGATGAATAACGATTCATAACACGTTTTAACTGCAACAAAGAACCTTTTTAACCATCCTGTTCTGTTTCTAACCCCTCTCTATGCTAATGCTAACCGGAGCTAGCCTGTTAGCCTCCGACTCTCTGAGAGGATACACGTTGAGTTTCTGTCCGATGTCTTGGATGAGGTTGGCGGCCTGCTGCCGGTACGAGAGCTCCTTGTCAGCCTCTATACCGGAGCGTCGGGACGGCGTGTTGTCCATCTGCTCCCCGGTGAAGAGCCATTTCGTGGAGGGTCCCCGGTGCATCGCCATTACGCTGCCCCGGCCAAGCCTGGAAGGACAAGGAGTCCAGGCGGCTTAGAAAACCGGTGAGCCCGCCCCCGCACAGCGCCACCGGCGGCCGGAGGAGGTCACTGCACCCTCCGGTATGATCCGCTTTTTTTTGCACAAAAACAATGGTACACTGTCCTGTGTCCCTCAAATTGTCCCCTCCTTATCTTAATCTTAATCCATACATGTCAAACGTTGGCCAGTACACAATTGTCTCCAAGTGCTATTTAATCTAAAATACAAATTCCCCTGCAGAGACAAATTAAATCTATATCCATTGATCCATTGGGTGCATGTTTTTTCATGGATCTGTGCTCTGTCCCTGTCCTAATGTATTGATAAAGAAAGGGAGCAGTAACAGTAGAAATGTCCAGATTAGCCACTAGATGTCAGACTCATACTATGAGCCAGTCCTGCAGTATCATTTAGAATCACATTCTGGTTTATTACACGGTCTCTCACCTTTGATGTTTTAGTGCAGAGCAATGGAAACTTTTATGCATTTAGCAGTAGAAGTGCAAACGAAAGTGGTGGAAGTATAAGAAAACTAGTTTCTGTGTCTTGATTGTATGCGTCCCTAAAGGTACGACTGGTCTGCAGAAATAAGGCCAGACCTATTTTCACCTGCTGGTGATTTGACTCATGTATCCGCAGTGTGATGATTTCTGAGTGTTTCGTGAGCATGGACACGTTTGGCAGTTGTGTGGTGTGGAGGAGCTCACCAGACCCATCTGTCCTGGACCATGGCACCCATGGAAGGGAGCACCTCCAGCCAGCCTTTGTCCAGTGACTGATGTGGCTGGGCCTCTGTCATTTAATGCAAACAGAAGGATGTTGTGTTACGGTTGTGTGTTTGTGTGTTGTTAGACATGTGGGAGGGGTGGATTAGTGTCTCTGATCAACATGGGCTGATGTATGAACAGTAGCTGGTCGGTTAAAGTTGCTCCTGTGAGATGTTGTACATGTAAATACACGCTAGGCTGTGTCTACATGTGACAGTTAACAGTGAGTCTGTGTCCCTGAGGTCATCAATAATTCACCTGCAGCCCCATTTAATTACGATTTAAAGCTTTTAGACTGGAAGAAGAGAAAGCGAGAAAAGAAAAACTCACCTTCCATAGAGAGACAGCCGCAGACCTCTCAGCTGAGCTGCTGCTCTCTACTTTAAGTCCTTTATTTATTGTTTCATCACAAGCTAACACATGCTAACACAAGCAACAACTGTGAACATGAAATAAACATGATATAAACGCGATGTTTGCGGGATGTTAAACACGATCAACTGCATATGATCGCTCGAAGAATTTATCTGAAGTTCTATGATTAAAGCGCTAGTCGTTTAACCTCTCGTCTCTGATTGGCTGCGGCAAGATTAAAGGCAGCTCCCTCTGCTCATTAGTTGGTGGCAAGTAGGCGGGGACACTGGCCGGTGGAACCAGGAAGTAGTGGCGTGGCAAAACCAGAGGGGGCGGTAACGAGCGTTAACTTCCTTAAGACCCGGAAGTTGTGACGGAAGGGACGGTGCTGAGTGTGACGGAGACGCTGCTAAAGTATAACCAAGTAACAAAATGAGAAAACGTTTATATCTGATTAATATCATGAAATATATCATATCTATAATGTATACAGCAGAAGTTATGCTCTTATAATGTTTCACATGTATAAGCATCTCTTAATTTGAATGGCAACTGTGTTTTTAATGATTTAACAGTTATAGGCAACATTAATAATCAGCTAGATTTCATGGGTTGGTATGATGCACTCAGAAGAACTGATGATGCTTACAGTTTATACACAATCCACTTTCCATCATTTCTTTTTCTAGTTTCATATTGCTTTTAAATGGTGACAGCCCATTTATTGAATGCATTTGTATTGCACCAGTTTATTATCCTGTACTTTGACTACGGGGCACACATGTATGAATGAGCAGATCACACATGTAAACATCGTTATCAGACTCATAGTGAATGTCTTACACGCCAATTGATGCCAATCATGTGTTATTTTATTTTATTGTCCCTCATGTTAATGTAGTGCATTTAATGTCGCTCTGTTTCCCAGCAACCCGTTACACGTCACCTGAGAAACACTCACACTCTTTTACACATGTGATGTTTCATGTCTTTTTGCCTTGACAGTGCCTCTGTGTATATCAATATTCATATATAAGTGGTTTAAGTTAAAAAAAAGATATAATCATTTTAAAAAGTAAGTGCTAATGAGTCTGATTGATTACATCTATTTTTGTCTTTTTTCACACAGTAACCTGCTAGACAGATGCGTCCACGTGGGACAGAGGTCACAGGTCATGACTTCCCGGGGTCAGTAATTATAGTTTAGATGTGATGTGACACTCTGATGTGAATATGTTTTCTGCTGTTTGGCCTCTGTCAGCTCACTGAGCACACACACACTAGCTTCTGGTTATTCCCTTCAAAATAAAGGACAGACCCTTTACTGAGGCTAAATTAAAACCACTCATATTTTATATTTAGTTTGGTTTATTTAAAATAAATGTTCTTCATTAAAAAAATATATAAAAATAAAAAAAGCATAGTAAATCATATTAATATAGTGTCGAGCTAGATTATTATTTATCTACTAATGTCTTCATGTATATGCACCATTTAAATCAGTGTTTCAGGTTATTTTAACAGTCACAATTTCAACTGGATTATTCTAACAATATTGATCATAAAATCTGAGATGCAACTATGAACGCTGACTGTTAATGCACAGAATTATTAATTAATCTGTTTTAGAGTAAATAATCAATTAAAAGTATTTTCTTTCTACAGTAACGCAGTCTGAATTGGAACATTTAAGGAGAAGTTAAATCTCAAAATGTCTTATTTCAGACCTTTATTTTGACACCTCGTTTCCGGTGTGTCTCCGGCTCGCAGCGGAGCTTTGGACCGCGGCTCTCAGCCTCCTCCTGCAGCCCAGGTGTCACATTCTATGGGGGAAGTTTTTGTGCGAGGGACTCCTCCGCCGCTCCGCAGCCCGGGACAGTGACACCCAGCCCGGGACAGCTCGTTCACATGGAGACGGACATGAAGATCACTGAGAGCATGGAGGACGGAGGTGGGTCATACATGTTGTCCTGCACATACATGTCTTAATGCACAGGTGTGTTCTCCTCTTTGCCTCGTGTGAAGCTTTTAAATGTCCAATTTAAAAGTGTTTTGGATGGATTTATTATTTTGTAAAGTGAAAAAAATCTAATATATGCACAGGAAGTATTAATCAGCATTATGCTCATTTCATGTTACATTTACCAGAGGGTTTATTCGTTTTATTTAAGCTTTTCTCGTTATATGTGGGCATGTTTGTGTGTGTGATGGAATAAATCTGTGCAGGTCACTCATGACCGTTTATTAGATGAATGTCCTTGATTAAATATGAATTGATGTCAATTATTACCATGTTATAACCGTTGATTACCTGTAACCATGACTATTATGGTCTGTTGTGTGTCTCTGTGCAGCTCTCCTGGAGAGCAGCATGCGTCTGAAGCCTCACGAAGCTCAGAGTTACAGGAAGAAAGCTCTGTGGGTTTCCTGGATCTCCATCGTGGTCACCATCGTCCTGGCCATCGCCGCCTTCAGTGAGTCAAACCCCTGAAACACACACTTGAGTATAAAACTCCATCAGACCTTTAATGCTGAGTCTTCTCTCACTCATTCAGTCAAAAAACGTCTCCTCTTGAATTATCTGGCGCTGAGGAGGAAATTGATGAGTTGATGAATTAGTCATTGGAGTTTGCTGTTTTTTTGTTTTTTACGTTAAAGGTTGATCTTTGGCTTTTGAAATCAGACCCTCTTCCTGTCTGTTTAACCCACTTCCTGTTCCAATGATGAAACGCTCTGTGTGTGTGTGTGTGTGTCAATCGTCTTGGGTGCGGGATACATTTCACAGTTGCTTGCTGATGCTTTGCATTGTGGGAAATGTTTCCTCTGGTCTGTCACATAAACAAAACATTTTACATTTTAAAACAACACGATAACCAAGCGCCTATTGCAGATTATAGAGTATTGGTAGCAGAAAATAAATATGGCAAATCTGTCACTGGTGAATAATAATATTTGAACACCAAGCGGTGAAGTCTCCATCACAACAATCTTTGTTTGAGCTGCGGCTCCGTCCTGTAAAACATTAACTCTGTTCAAACATGACGCGCGTCCGTGTGCGTGAGGCAGTTTGACCTTCACTGGACATTTAACCTTGATACCTAACATTTTGGCCTCAAACAAGTCTTTCCTCTGATATGAGACCGACTGGAGGTTTATCTCCTCCTGCTCCTCTGCTGTGACGGGGAGGGGGAGGGGGAGGGGGGCTTCTCCGTCCCAGCTGACATCCCCCTCGTTTCCTTTGAGCCAATTATCCCTGGCTGTGTTTCAGCGAGCTGCAGCAGATTTATTCGCACCCTTTCTTCTTTCTGGTCCTAATTAGAATATATATATATATAAATATTAAAAAAAGGGACATGCGTGTCGACAGGAACAGTCGGCGTGTGTTTGCCGAGTCATAGAACAACGTGTTTAAAGAACAGGCGTGACAACATATGAACTGTTTCACACACACACACACACTAATATTATCATTTAATTCACATTTAACATTGATACACATTATGTATAAAGGATGCATTTTTCCTTTCTCGATGATAATGGGGATGAAGATGAAAGGAGGAGGAGGAGGAGGAGGAAGGGAAAGGAGGATGTGTGTGTTGTTGCAGCGAGAGAGAGAGAAAAAAAAGACAGCCGAGGCCTCCAGAGGGTTCAGCTAAAAATAAACCTGAGGACTCCTCTCTCCATCCTCACTGCAGGAGTGTGTGTGTGTGTGTGTGTGTGTGTGTGGTTTTGTTGAATGCAGAACATCAAAGTGACTCTGAATCCTCCGTTTCTGTCTCTCCAGCTGTTTCCATCATGCGCAACAGCGCCTCAGCTTTTGGATTCGCTGTAAGTGGACTGGTTAGATTTCTGGAGGTTTCCACTGGGAGCGGCGAATTTCAACTCTGTGTGTGCGTCCGTCTGTGTTTGTGTCTCTTTGTGTAGTTCGACGCAGCGTTGGACGTGTTGTCCTCCATCATAGTAGTGTGGCGTTACAGCAACGCAGCCGCCGTTCACTCTGCACACAGAGAATACATGTGAGCACCAGAGAGATAAAGGTTTATCGCCAGGAGGAGAATAAATGTGCACAGGTACAGGCCGGTTGCCGTGGTAACAGGCCTCACATGTCAGGACAGGACAGATTTGTTTCCCGCAGTGTGTGTGTGTGTGTTGCCTTGGCCTGACGTCCCTCTCTGTGCAGAGCCTGCGTTATCCTGGGTGTGATCTTCATCCTGTCGTCCCTGTGCATTGTGGGTAAAGCCATCCACGACCTGGCCACCAAGCTGCTCCCTGAAGTGGTGAAAAACATTCATGTGCAGATCTGACCACCCAGTTTATAAATGACCCCAGACGAGATGACCATGATGATCTCTCCCTCTCAGGATGACTTCCTGTTTGGCGTGTCCATCGTCAGCGGCCTGGTTTGCATCATCCTGGCCGTGATCAAGTTCCTGCTCGGCAAAGTGCTGACGAGCCGGGCGCTCATCACCGACGGTACGCACGCACGCACGCGCACACGGTCATCATCGTGCTGCGTGATGTTTGTCACGCGCACACTCGTCTCACAGGCTGGGGTCAGTTGACCTTTTTGACCTTTTCAGAATTTGACACACACCAGGAATCTCTCACAGCATCGCGCCAAGAGCGGCGCCGCGTGTCCCACACGTATGATCGTGTCCACCACGTGTTTAAGTTGTATTTTTTCCTCGGTCAGGATTTAACTCTCTGGTGGGTGGAGTCATGGGCTTCTCCATCCTCATCAGCGCGGAGGTGTTCAAACACGAACCCCAGGTGTGGTACCTGGACGGGACGGCCGGCGTCCTCATCGGCCTCATCATCCTGGCCTACGGCGTCAAGTGAGTCTTCTTCTGATGGGAATTTCTGCTGATTTTAAGAGAATTCAAGGAGACTCCTCCTCTTCCTGTGCAGGCTGCTGGTGGACATGGTTCCCCGCGTACGGCAGACCAGGAACTACGAGCGCATTGAGTGACAGATGACGGAGGGGGAGGGGCCACGGAGGAGGAGAGGGAGGGGCTTCGTCCCACCCCGTCCTCCCACCGAGCGTCCCGGGCAGTGTGTGTGTGTGGTTGTGTGTGTGTTTCTCTGCAGTTTTAAAGCTGAACATCAGCTGACTCATCGGTGGGCGGAGTCACACATGACCAGAGAGCACAGAGACACGCGGAGAGTCCACAACCACCGAGAGACCTTTATATTTCCCATGATTCCTCAGGGCCTTCGCTCGCCGCGCTGTGAAGTGTGGCACGTGTACAAGAGACACGTGCAGACGCACACAAACACACACACACACACGCACGCAGACACACACTGTGGCCTTTTTTTGTCTCTCTTTAAAAGCATCTGATTTTGTACATTCACCTCTTGCTCCATCTCCAGAGCAGAGGTCACACACACACACGCACGCACGCACGCACGCACGCACGCACGCACGCACGCACGCACGCACGCACGCACGCACGCACGCACGCACGCACGCACGCACGCACGCACGCACGCACGACACACACACACACACACACACACACACACACACACACACACACACACACACACACACACACACACACACACACACACACACACACACACAGTGAAATAGAAGAGTTTATGGTCAGTATGATGATTCTGGTCTCTGTGATAAACTCTGAGGTTTACAGATTCTGTTTTTTCAGGGTTTTATATCAAATTTAATATGTTGACATGTGACGTAATAAATCTGGTTTATGATGCATTTCTTTCTATTATTATATGAAAAAAAAAATATTAGCCATGTGTTTTTTTTTATGACGCGAATTGTTATTTATCAACGCGCATCTTCATTATTGAATCCTTTCTTTCTCACTTCCTGTTTTAGTTTTTTTGTTTTTTACACCAAAGCCTTAAAGTTATTGATCGGTGATTGAAATGATCGGGGGTCCTTTTGTGGTTGTTGCTCTCTGTGTAAATAATCCGTCAGCTGCGTGTGTGTGTGTGTGTGTGTGAGAAGTAGAATCAGTCAGAGACTTAAATCACAGAAAAAGCTTTATTTAAAAATAAAGTTATATCCCTCGCACTCGTCAAAGACTGAGAACAAAAAAAAAAATTGCTGCTGCATTTCCTTCACTCATCGAAACTAAGGATCAATACACGCCATGAGTTCAGATTCACACAAAGTTCACGTGGGACCAAAACCTCGGCGGAGGAGGATTTTAATATCACCGTTGACGTCACCAAATTCCATCAAAGAACTAAACCAACAATGATTTTAAACAAAAAAAAACGTTTTAAATTTGGCTGATGTCAAATAATCCAGACATGATCATTTTTAATCATAATAAAGATGTCAAACATTAAACTACACGTTGCTGGTTTTGGACTTTAGATGGAATCTGCCGACAACAATAAAAACGGCCACAAACGTCCTTGAAAGGAAATGATGACGTCGCTGCGGTTTGCTGCCAGCTGTCACTGATCACCGATCAATCGGATCAATCAGAAACCAGGTGCGGAATTTTTCCACCGATCCACGGACAGGTCATTGTCTCGATAGAGCGGTTTTAATAAATTAAAAGGTTTAGGTCACATTTATTATTTCTTTAACATAATAATAATAATAATAATAATCACGTGTTGTTTTTTCTTTTAAATTAAAGTAAGAAAAATAAAGTATTTCATTTCAGATGATTTCTGTTTCCCCCCCGATCAATACCAGTGATTGAGGAGAGGATGGGATCTCCAGGTGAGGTGACCAACCAAGGCATGAGAAGGCACGTCAAGTTATTGATCCGCTTGAAAAAAAAAACAAAAAAAAACAACAGTCACAGTGGGCGAGTGGAGCTGGACGGAGTGTGTGTGTGTGTGTGCGCGCGAGCGTGTGCGGCTGTCCGTCTTCATCAGACACTGATGACAGGACGACGTCCCCGTCTGTGTGAAATCAATGTATTGATCATTGATGAACGCCAATGGCAAAACTTTCTCTCTTCTGCTCTCGATCGTCCGCGCGTGTCCACGTGATGTCTCCGTGGAGACGGTTGGATTTTATTAGATTTTTTTATTCGCAATCCTCTCATAGCTCCTCCCCCTTCACGCCTCGTTTAACTGTCCATAAATTAAAAAAAAAACACCCTCCTATAAATTAAAAATCCGAGATAAAGATCTGTATACAAAATAAATTAAAAAAAAAACTTTCATCCCATATCAACAATATACAGTGTCACTAACGTCTGCTCCTTTAATCTAGCGCTAATGGAACCATGGCGTGAGGAGGACGAGGGGACGTCCCACTCTTCATCTCCACGTTGACCACCAGGCCGGCGGACCTCTGACCTGTGGGCGTGGAGGAGGCGGAGCCAGGACGGAACGTCCCGGAGGAGGGGCGAAAATGAAATCTGGCTTTAATCTGGAAAGAAAACGATAAAACTTCCAGAATAGAAATCTAGATATTTATTTTGACACGTCTGTCCAGAAGAGACAAACATGTATTTTTTTTTTGTTGTTTTTTAGATTTTTTTTTTACAGTGTAGAACTGGTTCTGTCCTCCGCCGTCACCTCCGTGGGGGGGCGGGGCTTCAGGAGCGGCGGTCCAGTGCAAACCTACCTAAGATAAATCAGTCTGAGACTTGGGGTTGAGGGCGGAGCAGGGAGTGAAAGGGGGGCGGGGTTTGAGCAGGGGTGGGTCGGGGGCAAGTTGTCCTTGGTGGGTGCCCTGTTGCCGTGGAGACAAGAAGGCGACCACTGATATGTGCGGCGTGAATCCGAGGGGCGTGGCCTCCAGCAGATGGAGGGAAACGGTGAACGCGAACATAGCTGGAACACTCGTTCAAGCCGCGCCCCTCTGCCCCCCCCCCCACTCCCCCGTGTGCGTGCCCAGCCCCACCCCCCCCGGGCCGGCGTGTGCGTGCTATAGGCAGTCCTGGCACAGCGCCACCTGGCCCTTCATGTAGTCGCGGCAGGGGCAGATGCGGCGCAGCGTCTGGTGTGCGCCGGCGCAGCTGAACAGCAGCAGGTCGCTCTGGAAGACGCAGTGGCGACGCGTGTCGCTGTACGCCGGCACCACGGTGTCGGAGCTGGACTCCACCGTCTGACAGTCCACGCCGAACCTGAGGAGGAGGAGAGGAGGAGGAGGAGGAGGAGGAGGAGGAGGAGGAGGAGGAGACACTCAGTCCACTGCAGTGATTTCATCCACCAGTGAATCAGGTGAGCTGCCACCTGATGGGCGTGTGTGTGTGTGTGTCTGTTTCTGTGTGTGTTTAACTGTCCGTGTGTGTGTGCGTGTCCGCGCGCGCGCGTCACCTGGCCAGGTCCTTGTCCTTGTTGAGGTGTTGGAAGAAGGAGGGTTCACAGATGAGCTGCTCCTCCTGACAGACCTGTTTACAGGAGCGTCCCGGCTCCGCCAGCTTCACCTGCAGGGCGCTGAGGGGCGGCCACATCACCTGACCGTGGCAGAAGTCCTGGCACACAGGGGTCAAAGGTCACACACACACACGACCCTTCTTACACCACAGAAATGTTGTGTTATGTTTGTGGCTCATGATTCCTGATTGTTGTACATGTTGTTGAGCAGCTTTTTTTGTGTCCTCTGTGTTGTGTTACTGTGTTTGTGTAGTGTTGTGTGTGTGTGTGTTATTTAGTACCTGGTTCTCGATGAAGGCGTTGACTCTCTGCAGCATCCCCTCACAGGTGAACTCGTAGGGCAGGTACGGCTCAATCTGGTCACACAATGAAACGCACACTGGTTACACTGAGCGTCAGGACAGTGACAGACACACACAGACACACACACACAGCTCTGCCTTGTGAAATATTATCTGCTTGACAAAAGTTCAAACAGAGCAACAACTGAAGGCTTTGTTGCTGCTTTTTTTCCCAGTGTGTGTGTCTGTGTGTGTGTGTGTGTGTGTGTGTGTCTAGTGAACACAGCCTTTGTCTCACCAGGTCCGGCCTTCACATATGGACCAGGAGACGGAGACGGGATCTCCGTGTTTCCCCATGAGCCTTGACTCTTTGATCCTTTGTCTTTTTCACACAAACTCCGTGTGTGTTACTGTGTGCGTGCGTGGAGTTGTGTACCTTCTGGCTCAGGATGGAGCGGATGGCGTTCTCCACCTCGGCCGGGTCCTCGATGTCCACGGTCCAGACGTGGGGCTGACCGATGTACACCTCGGCGTACGGGTGCTGGGACGTCAGCTGCGGACACACACACAGGTTTAGCGACACAGTGTGTGTGTTTTTGTGTGTCTGTGTGCGTCTCCTCTCACCTCTCTTAGGGTGGGCTTCCCTTTGAAGAAGTCCGTGTTCTTGCTGCTCTTGGCCGGGCTGAATCGCGGGTTGAGGAACGCGCAGCCGTTGGCGATGGCCTCCAGGGGGGCGGGGCCTTCGTACGGGAAGGACAGACCCACAAACAACTGCAGAAGAAAAAGGAGGACAGGAATAGAGTGAGAGTGAGAATAGAGCGGAGGAGGTGTTGATGGAGGAGGTTTTGGTTTTTGCCGATGTCAGCCATTCCTTCCTGTAGAAACTAAACTCCGTGTGATCAGCACAAAATGGAGCCGAGGCAGCGAGATATAAAACCAGCGGGACGGCACCTCCCACAGGTCCTTCACCTGGAGGAGCGGGGGAGGACCAAAACCATAAAACCATAAAATGTTATTGTGCTAAAGTAGAAAGATCCAAAATAAAGAATGAAAAGTTTCCACTTTCAACTGGAGGAGACGTCCCTGTCCTCACACACACAGGGGGGGACAATGGCTGGTGTGTGTGTGTGTGTGTGTGTGTTGAATGTTGCCATAGCAACAGAGCAGACAGTGAGACACACGAACAGTGTTCTTTCACAGGCAGAGCTGCACCAGCACACGCGCGTGTGCGTGTCTGATACGTGTCCTGCCAGCAGGGGGCAGCAGAGCCCTGTCTGTCCGTGTGTCGCCATCTGAAGGACGAGAGGAGACGAACAGAGGACACGCAGAGACTCCATGAGTCAGTGACTCCAAAGCGAGTGAAGGTGGAAACAGATAAACATGCGAATCTTTATTTTCCACATACATGAAACACGCCAAATCCTTTGCTGCGTCATGTGACGTAAATGTATGTACCCTGATTCTATGATGTGTATTCTTTTTATCCGTTTTAGAATCTCAGTGGAACCAGCAGGTGACAGTCATGAATTAGAACGACTTCCTGGTCTCAGACTCACCTGTGTTTAATGAACACACAGCAGAGGGACACACACACACACACACACACACACACACGTGTGAGAGGAACACACTCTTCTTCACTGGATTTGGATTTCCCTGTTTGCGGGGACACGGTAAACGTGCAGCCTTGCAGCTGCAGTGATTTAGGTTTTGTGGGGTTTAACTGATTTAGAAAAACATTGATAAAGCAAATTCATATTTGCACAGTGTGTGCGTGTGTGTGTGTGTGTGTGTGACCAGGTGGACTCACCTTGGTCTCCCGGAGCAGGAACTGCAGGTCCCGCCCGCTCAGGATTCCGTGGTTCTTCACGTAGCTGGGCAGGTGGACGGTGGTGGAGCCGTGCACGGTGCCGTGGACCTCCATGTAGCTGTGGATGATGTCCAGGTATTTCTTCTTGTCCTGGAGACACACACCCACACACACACACATTCAGCGAGTGATCTTTTTTTAATATATTTTTGGGGTGTTTGTGAGGATCCCTTTCATCACGTTGTTGTGCAACCTGACGCGCCATCGGTAAAAATAATCCTGTACGAGGAGCACCGGTTATTAAACCTATGAATATTATAAAATATATATATAATCCGGTTGTCAATATGTTTTACTTGCGTCCCTGTTGAAAGCCTTTTTTTTATTTTTATTTTTTTTATTCAAATTAATTAGGAGATTAGATGGAAACATCTTCCACTCCGAAGGCTTTTGATCATCACAGCAGCGCTTTGATAAAAAAAACAAAAAAAACGAGGACATTGCTGCTTTATCGCGCACGCATGCACCTGAGCAGCCGAGTGCTCTTAAAGCTCGTCAGGGTAGCAGTATAAATGAAAGCCGGTCATTTTCTCTGTAATGACTGGAAGCCTCAGAGACGCAACAATCTCATTGATTATAAACAGCTTCAACTCTAACAGGGCAGCCAGGACTCGTTATTGTGTGTGTGTGTGTGCGTGTGTGTGTGAGCGTGTGTGTGTCACTGCTTCCTTTTGATTCTTAAATTTCAGGTAGCCGCTCGTCAGTGTCCCTGGAGGCTCGACTATCAGATGCCTCCAGCCAGCCTACTGTAACTAAAGAAGCCCAGTGTGTGTTTTTGTGTGTGTGTGGGGGTGTGTGTGTGTGTGTGTGTGGGGGGGTGTGTGTGGGTGTGTGTGAGACGAGGTCATAATTAGAAGGTGAAACCGCCACACTGTAATCTCTGGCGTCAGGAGAGCGGAGCTTGGATTTGCCGGCGTGAGATTTATAATGCAAGGTTATTGGGAGTTATCGAGATGAACCTCGGTGCATTCTGGGAATTGATCTATATATTTAAAATATCATTTTACTTTTACATTAGATGATTATGTTTCAGATACAAACATTGACTGAAAACATAGTTAAAAAATATGGATCATATTTACATACCAATATATTCTGTGGTGGAATTATTATTGTGTGTGTGTGTGTGTGTGTGTGTGTGAGTGACAGGCCAAACACACACACACACACCCCCTTGGGTTAGGTGCGCTGAAAAGCAAAATCCCAGACGTGTGATTGCGCGGTGGATTTTCTGCTGTCAGCACCATATGACTTTTATGAGCGTGTAACACGCGTGTGGACTGACAACATGACACACGGCTGCGTGTGTGCGTGTGCTCCTCTGCGCCGCATGTGCACGTATACATCATGCAAAGAGCGGGGAGCGGATCGATGGCTGCGGGAGGGAGGGCTAAAAGAAGGGCTTTATCCGGAGAGGTTGATGGAAGGAGGCGGAGGGGGATTTTATGAGCTTGTAAATCAGAGGGAATTTGTAAACTGGCTCAGAGAGGAGAAAGGGGGCGGAGCTTAAGCATAAAAAACAAAGAAAGCCTCAGATACACAGCTGATGTCTTTATACGCCATCTACCTCCAGGCCTGTGTGTGTGTTACGTTATGTTGTGTATATATACTGTATATATTCAGCCATCTCTAGTAATGAATATTTTAATTTGTTCCCTCTAATCCACTGTGCATGAATATTTCAGGAACTGTTTACATTGGACTTACTGACTTCCTGTTTGATCATAAAGCGCCGCCCTGCCTCTGTTTAATCAACAGAATCGAAAAGTGAGTGAACAGCACGTTTTTTCCCCTCCTTACATGATTACGTAAAGCACGTGGTCTTTACTGCCGTTCTTTTTTTAAAGGATATCCTATTTAGGTTATTAACGAGAAGTGGACTGCGGTTACGTCACGGGGGGAAAGAGGAACCGCATCGGGATGCGGACACACTTCCCTCCACATCAAATATCAAACGCACCTCCCATTATTTCTCGAGCCAAAAACAAACAAAAATAAAAAACCCTAAGCCATTCCACGGAGAAGGAGGAACATTATTTTTCACCCACTTCTCCGGCGTCTCAATATTCCACAGTGCTGATCTCAGCTGTGATTTATTTTCGTTTTCTTTTCTTTTTTTTTTGAAGTTGTAATATAAGGAAGATAAATTGCCAAATCCATAAAACATCTGAGACGGGAGGAGTCCATTTTACAGCTAGAGTCAGAAGTTCCCTAAAATGTCAAACGTTGGGAGATTGATGCCGTATCCTCAGCTGTGTGTTTGTGTCTTCGCGGTTCTCCTCGGACGCCAAGCCCCTCCCCTTCCTGGATGAATCCACAGGCTTGACGCTGAGGAGTGAATCCAGGTAAGAATATATATATTTTTTTAATTATTCAATCTGGAGGGAACTCGTTCATGTCTTTGGTGGAAGAGGAGCTGTTTTGACAGGTCGCGACTCTCCGCCTCCTCCCTCTGCCTTTCTACTGCTCCAGCTGGGTTGCTATGGAAACGCCTCCCTCCTGTATATTTCACTGTCTCTCCATCAACAAGCCTCCCCCTCAGCAACAACAACATCATTAATTGGTCAAGTGAGATTCCTGACTCCCTAGGATCCGTCTGTGTCTCTGAGGTTCTACCTGTCTCTCTCTCTCTCTCTCTCTCGCTCGCTCGCGCTCTTTCTCTCTCTCCATCGTGGAGCCTCCAGATCAAATTAAATGTAGTTTAAATTCCCATCAAAATAATCCACTATATTATTCAGCAGCTTGGTATGTTACTGCAGAAAAAATAAAAAAAAATAAGGTCCATCTGTTCATTCAATTTCTTTTAAATGAAATCATAAAATATATCAAATTTAACAAAAGCCTTGAATCTGATGAGGGTGGAAAAAAAAAAAACTCTTTCACATGTTCTCGTTGGCAAAAGCAAATAAGAAATTCGTGAGCACCACAAAACATCTGGTGAAACTAATTTGTGTGAAAGACTCTATGAGGAATATTATATCATTTATGTTGGAAAAAGAGGAATATTAAAAAAACGAATTATTTTGACTACATAAATAAATAACAAAGGGTTGGGGTAGAATCCGTTGTGAATTCCACCTTCACCTGGGAGTGGTCTCTGTTTCGTGTTGGAATGGGACCCCGGGCTCAGATGCGAGTTATCGCCGGGCTCCAGAACGGGCCTTTAATTAAAAGCGTGTGGTAATGAACACGCCTGGGAGTCTGATTAGCATTAGCATGTTTGAGAGCGGATTAAAAAAAGCAACACCTGCGCAAATCTCTGACATTCAAACCCTTCGCTAATATCTCTGAACGAAAAAACTTCCTGGAGCTAAAATCTAAATGGATTTCATTTATTATTTAAAAAAAAAATCTAATTTATGCACAGGAGGTATTAATCGGCATTATATTAATGTCATGTTAAATTTATGAGAGGCCTTATTATTATTATTATTTCTTTTTTTTCTCGTTATAAGTGACATGCGAGTGAGAAAGTGATGAGCTGCATTTGAGAGTTATTAAGGTTTCCTGTGAAGTTTTTCAAAGAGTTTCATCGCAGAAAAAAAATGTCGACCACTTTCATTTTCAGAGGGACGACGTGGGTGTGTGTGCGTGTGTGCGTGCACGTGTGTTTTGACTGTACCTTCCAGAAGTTGTCCACCTTCCCGTAGACCAGCGACTGGTTCTGTCGCTTGATGTCGTCGATGTGTCGGATGTCGCTGGCGTTCAGGTGCTGCTCCACCACGAAGCCCAGGAAGCTGTTGTCTGGTGTGTGAGCTGTAACGCACGCGCACACACACACACACACACACAGGCTTCAATTAATGTGAGGACCAAAAGATGCAATTCGACACTCGGCGGTTCTTGAATCTAAGTTTCATTTTAACCTCAGACTTTAGAGCCTCGACAATGGTTTTTTCCTTTTCTGGTTTCCTCAAGACTGGTTACCCTGGCAACCGGGCGGTGAGCAGGTCAAGTGCGAAGCTGGCAGAGAGCTTCGCTGCCATCTGCCTCCAAACGCAACAAGCACGGAGACACGGGGTGAAATGATCTCACGGAGTCATTCGTGTCCAACGAGAGGAACTCGCCATCAGTGGACTAACGAGGATGTGGTTTGTGGCCGAGTCGTTATTACGGGAGCAAATTAAGGTCAGTCAGTGGGACGTGGGTGTGAGCAGATTGCTCCGTCCAAAGGTGAAAGAATTCCTCCGTCAGCACCTGTGCCGCTCAGCAATTACGGTGATGTATCAATAACCACTTTCTCACAGTCCGATCAATTCACTGTAGATTGATCAGACTCGTATTGATCTGCAAACATCTGCACAAGCAAATTATTATATTTTTTTAATTAATTATTATTTCTTATTATCATCATTAGTTTGAGGTTTTTTTTCCACCCAACTGCCCTCGTTTTATTTTTAATTTTTTTTAAACTGAATAATGTCGTGAACCAGAATTTAAGCTCCGCCTTCATCCTGCCCAATCAAATATTTGGTGAAATAAAATGTCAGTGCAATTTATTCTTTTTTTTTTTTTTTTAAGCCTTTAAGTGAGTGGGTGAGTGAACAGCATGAATCCATCAAAGCTCTCCAGCACTCTCAGCCTGTCACCTCTCAGGGTCCGTTACATATTTGAGTGAGCCTGAGAGATGAATATTATCTGTCGACACGTTTGACCTCTGACACGAATTAATCCTTGGCTCTATGAGGGATTACACATTCATGTCTGTGTGGTTTCAGACCCCCGACAGGACGGACGCCAATGCTTCCTCTACAGCTTATTGGTTTGGCCCATAAACGTCCATCAACAACTAAAATATTATAGATATATGAGTGAGGACCAACAGTATTATTATTATTACTTATTTCATTTTGTATTATTATTGTTATTAATGTATTATTTTTATTTTATTCTTCTTCTTATCTTATTCTTCTTATTATTATTCTTCTTATTATTCTTATTCTTCTTATTATTATTATCATCAGTACAAGGTTTACCCATAAATCCATATATCTGTCTCTATTGTCCATTTGTTCACAGTATTGCTCCTGCACCAAAGTCCTGAGTAACAAATGTGCTTCTAACCAAGTGTGAGCTAAACAAATGAAGCCTGATGGGACTTGTGTCCCTGTGAAAGGTAAAAACTCCGTTCTATTTCCCAACCATTCTGATTATAAATGACTTGTCCTGGGGAAAAAGAAGAGAGACACGCCGCCTGTTCAAACACAAAACACTGAAGCAGATGAATGACTTCGATTTGGCCTCGTCTTGTTTTATTGGCCCGGGGCCACACACACGCACGCAAGCAATGATTTATGGAGCGCCGTCTAATTACAATAAATGAACCAATCCAAAATCTCCAAGAAATAACTTCACTGGCACCACTGTGACGTCTGTGACGTTCATCGTACGGAGGCTTTTTATTTGGTTCCCTTCGGATTCGGCTTTTCACTGAACGCACGCACGCACCTGGATTTGCCTATGGAAATATTGAATTTGGGTTCGAGGACAATGACGCCTCAGTGACAACTGTGTCAACACTCCAAGTTTTGTTAATGTAATTTTATTTTTTTTAACGTCGCAGGTCACCTTTACCTATTTGTTTTTTTGGCCTGAGGGACGAGGCCAGAGATGCCATCTCACCTCGCCACTCTTCCCTTTAAAGACGGCGGCGTGTTGGGACACAGACGTTCCTCTGTTCACGGGACGGGGACGGCAGGGGGGGGTAAGGTTTCACTTTCTCTCAGCCACGTGTTTAAAAGAAAAAGCTCAGTTCCCCCCACAGGGACCTTGGATCTCGGCTGCTGCAGATCCTCCTCAGTTACTCACATTCAAATCCCACGATAAAACCCCCCCGACGTCCCACATTCATAGTCACACCAGCTTTTATTTGATTTTTTTCCTCTAATCTGCCTGACGATGTTCCATTAGCTCCTCTCTGAGCATCAGAGAGGGGGGGGAAAAAAATCCCTGGATTATGGAAAATAAAATAAAAATTCCACTCTGTGTCAGACAGAAGAAAAATTGAGAACCTTTTTTCTCCCCAACACAATATTTACAGTAGAATTATTTTTTTGGACAGGTTCAGGGATTTTTTGACTCAGAGATGGTTTTAGTTACACAAATAGGTGTTTTTTTTTTAATCCCACTGACAGGCCTCTGATCCCGTGGACTTACTTTCAGTGTGTGTGTGTGTGTGTGTGTGTGTGTGTGTGTGTGTGTGTGTGTGTGTTTTTGGGTCCCCAACTTACGGAACATTGTGTTGAACTGCTGCGGGTTGAGGTTCCACTTGCCCCAGGGCGTCTTGTGGCCCTTGGACTGGGCGTAGTGGGCGTGGTTAAACTCCGGCTCCGTCCCAAACGAATCCAGCACCCGCAGCATACACCTGTGACATCACACGCACACAACGCTTGATACTGTTTCAATATTAGATGATTTATTTTTGATTTATCTCCTCGGGTGGCTTAGGAACTTTCCGCTACATCTGGAAACACATTTTTTGGATGATTACAAAACATCCAATTCCTTTTGTTTGTAATTCTGTTGAACTGAAAAAGATGTTTTGGGGTTTTGTTGGGATTTATCGAAGTCATGAAAACACACCCGCGCTCAGACGAGGGGGCCATCTACGGGTTTATTTGTATGTGGTATAAAGTTATGAGCGAAATAAGCTTTATTAGTCGCTGTTGTTAAAATAACATTATTTTTGTTTATGACTCCCAGCTTGAACTCTTCTGCTGAAAAGCAAATAACGTCAAGCTTCCAAGCCTGTGTGCACAGAGATGGACACGCAGCTGTTTTTTTTTTTTGGAACCTGAGAGAAACTCTGAACCGTGGAGGTGAGAGACCTCGCGTCTGACTCAAAGGTCACAGCTCAGGATTCATTTCACCTCTGGCAGAGAAAAGAGTGGCCACCTTTAAATCTCAGCAGCTCACTCATCGTTGCTGCTGGTTTCTACACGCCGTCTCTGCTTATTTACATTTAGTTGTTATTTTGAAGAGGAAGACAAAGAAAAAAGACATCTTCTGCCTGATGATTCCAAGTATAACCGTCAATGTGCTCAGAAGAATCCAGGAATGAAGAGACATGGATGCCAGGAAGCTTTACCAGCCACGCACCATCTCCGCTGAGGTACACAGCCCTCCGCATGTAGGGGGAACAGAGACCACCATAAGGTGACGTAAACGTGGCTGCAATGTGAAGCCCCTGAAGTGGACGACGATGACGCCAAGGTCTATTACACATCTGAAAATGCCCTGAGGGTCAACACAACACCTGCTCCACCAACGCACACACTGCACTTCATGGAAGAATTACTGGCCCACATCTGGATCCGCTTATAGAAACCACGCCGCCGTTGTTGGAGTCCTATGGTCAGCTGTGTTATATACAATATATATACTGGGATTATTCCCCTGGTAGAACAAAGCTCCTCCTATATCTCTCGTGCTCCTTATCCGTCTCCAGATGTGTCGTCAGCTGTTTTACCCGAGTCCCCGTTGTCACACTCAGTGACTAAAGAAAAGAAGAGGAAAAGAAAAAAAAAACGGAGTTCCTGCAGTTTCATCACATCAGCAGGAATGATTCCGAAAACAGAACGAATCCGTTTCCTCGGGACACAATAGCCGGGCGGACGCACTTTTAAGGAGCGGCGTCGCCCGCAAACAAAACGCGCTGACAGGTGGAGAGCGGCGGCCGAGCCATTAGTGCCCAAGACTTATTGTTCCTCCTCTCACTTCCTGTCAGAGCAGGAAAGGCGTCGGCGGAGCGATCGCAGCCAGGACAACAAAGCGCTTTCAGACTAAAGGGGGCCGAGTGCCAGGAGAAAATAGAGGCACCTCAGAGAGTCGGACGCGGCTGGGTCAACCAATCAGATCACCGGATTCACTTGAGCGGACGATATATGGCGATATGAAGAAAACAAAGTGTGACATCATCAAACCGTCAACGGATCAAACACAGCTGCAGCAGCATTAAAAAAATATATATATAGGAGTGGAATTCATTAAGGAGTGTGTGTGTGTGTGTGTGTGTGTGGACTCACTGGTAGTGGACCCAGGACGGTCCCAGGGTCTTCTTGAACTGGGTCAGTCCCACGATGTCGATGTAGATCAGCTCCACTATTTTATCTCCCTGAGTGGGACAGCTGGACTTGTTGCCCATCACCTTCCTCATGATCCTGGAGACCACAGAAATGGAAATATTGAAATATCCGTCTGATTCAACCGGAAGCTTTTTTTTTTGTTTGTTTTTATTTTTTCAACTGCATTATTACTCTTTATGCTATTTGTTTAAAAGATAAGAGACAAACTTCACTCCCTGGAATCGTCATGACGATAGGAAAACATTGTCTGCTTCATTTGTTTAACCGCCGTCGAACCAACAAAAACAATAAAATAAGCTGCTTTGAATTGACACAGTGACACAAAAAAAAACAAGGCAAAACAGAGGAAGGGCTGACGAAGGGGTTTCCGTGATGATGATGATGATGAAGAAGCGGGCCTCCGACAAGCGAAGGGAAGCAGACGCCGATAATAAAAGTAGTGTTGTTACTCAGCCTGTGTGGTACTGACTCTTTGAGCTCAGCCAGCGAGGCGGAGATCCTGACGTCGTGGCCCAGCAGGTAGAGCGCCGTGATGAGGTCGCTCCACTGCACCAGCTCGCCCAGCGGCCCGCCGCTGAAGGCGTTCTCCGCTATCTTGAAGCCCGACTCCTTGGTGAGGAGGCCCAGGTGGACCAGGATCTGATGGAGGGAGGAGGAGGACAAAAAAAAAAAGGGTCAAGAGGTTATTATTTCTCTTGAAAAACCTGAACGTGCCACAGCAGGAACAGGAAGTAAGATCCGGCTTTGTGGTGAAGGATTAATATATGGAGGAGCGAGAGAGAGAGAGGGAGAGAGGGAGGATTATCATCCTAAACGAGATTAACGGCTGAAATAAAGAACGGAGCTTTGAAAAAGTATCCGGAGAGAAACTTTTTTTCCCCCTCTTTGTTTAATTATTATTATTATTAGTCTGACATAAATATAAAGTGTTGTGTAAGTAGTGAAGGACGACGAGGACCTGGTGTCACAGCGCTGTGACGTGAATTATTCACAAAGTGTGGAGTACATTATTCAGCAGCTACACACACACACACAATGGAAGATCCATGTCGGGATGCTCATCGTCAGAGTGGAGCCATGTGCAAGTGTGAATAACAGTGTGTGCGTGAGTGTGTGTGTGAGTGGGTTAATGTTAATGTTTTATTCTGTCAACACCTCAACTGCTGTTACATATTTACTGCTAAATTTTTATTATTATTATTTGATTTTTAAATCCTTACTGAGGTTCCCTTTTTTTTTTTTTTTTTAAATCACTATTTATGGATATACTTTATCTATTATTTTAACTTTTTTTAGTTTGTGGTTTATTTTTATGAATGACTTTATTTGTGCGACAACATGCGTCTTGAATTTAGAATGAAAAGTGTCTTGTCTGTCTCTGACAGTGTCTCTGACCCGTAGGTGGCGCT
Organism: Colistium nudipinnis; assembly: GCA_016785305.1. Lineage (NCBI taxonomy): Eukaryota > Metazoa > Chordata > Actinopteri > Pleuronectiformes > Rhombosoleidae > Colistium > Colistium nudipinnis. The sequence continues at coordinate 1,091,601 of JAFBJU010010940.1, forward strand.
CACCTTCTTCCTGCGGCGCTTGGCCAGGTTCTGCTTGGCGACCAGCGAGCGCACGGCGCCGACCCACGGCTCCGCCATGCGTTTGATCCTCAGCATCATCCAGCGGAACTCCTCCCGCTGCGACATCACCCGGTACAGCTCCTCGAAACCGGTGCGGGCCTCGGCCTGCGCGCGCGAGAACGTACGGTGAACCACACGGGGCATTGACGTGTTTTCTCCAAATTTAAAGATCCAAATAATTGACTTTCCTAGTGTCACGATACTCTGTGACGATGAGTGCCACTTTGTGTCGAGAGGGAGTGCGTTTGAAAGATGGATGCTACTGTCTCAGGCTCGCTCGCACGCGCACACACACACACACACACACACACACACGAAAGGCCTCTCTGATATAAACATGTTCAAGTGACTCGGACCACAGCTGTCACACTTGAAATGTAGTCAGAGGTTTTTCCCACGTAAAAGTGTCAGTTAAATTCGCTAAAGTACAAAATGTGTCATTTTTGCCTGGGCTGCGTCTCACCTGTCCTCTTCTGTCTATTTCTTCATTCAGGTTCTTTGTCCTCCAGGGGAGACGAGGACACCAGTTCTCCACCTGTGGCAAAAAAGCCAAACATCAGACACTCGCCCGTGCGACGCCGACTGCGCAGCTGAGAAAAGGTACCGACGCATCCAGCCTGTATTTCTTCTTCTTCTTCTTCTTCTTCTTCTCTTATCACACATCAACCCTGTGCAGGTCTTTGTTTAAGCGGCCAAGCCTTTCCTCCCGTCTTCGAAAAAATTATTTAAACAAGCACCGCTCAGCCTCAGGACAACACCGTGCGCAAACTCATCATTTTCAAGTATATTGACAGAAACTTGAAAAGCAGCTTTCCCAGCTTGAGGCTCGATTTATTGTGTCTATATAAAGTGCTCAATTCAAATATTTTTTTTCTGCTTCTGCTAAGTCTTACTGGGCTGCACCGCGATCCGTGAACAGTCGGGAACCAAAAACAATAAGAAAAAAAATATAATAATCTGTACATCGTAAAAACCCTCCATTTTTTTATGGAATTGAATGTAATTTAAATCATTTTATAATGAATGAATGAATGAACCCGACGCTGCGCAGCTTCCTTCCTCTTTCCGACCACACAGAGTTTAGTTTCGAGAGGTACATTGCGTGTCTGTGCACATGCACACCATCGGAGCTACTCCAGCCTCCACCTCCTCACGCCGACATCCATCATGATATTTCTGCTCTCCGTGGTCCGACCCCTCCGCGAGGTTAATACGGCGGGTCTTCACGTTTGAATTATACATGTCAGAGGCCTCAGCCTCCCCGCTTGGATTTTACGAACCAATCTCCGGCGGAAACGCATTCACGTCGCCATGGCAACGGAACAAAAATCCCCCCCCCCCCCCGATACGGGATGGAGACGCAGAGCGTAAATACATCTGTGCTGAATTTCGCCTCTTCTTCTTCTTCATGATAAATAAATCTTTCCAGAGGAGAAGGTTCTCTGCTCCTAATGGCTTCTGCTGTTGTCCACCTCCTTTCTATTTCCACACACACACACAACAGTGAAGTGCTTTCAGCTCATATACAATATTCATACCAGGCCGGTGACCTTTACACAGCTGAAATCTCACTTTTCTGCAGGAAAATAAATAAATAAACAGAAAGTGTCTCACATTTCTTCGCGCAAAAAAAACCCCAACAGGAAGACACACCAGGACGCTGTAGAATCTAAGAGGATCTAAGAGAATAATTATCCCGGCTCTGATCTGTGTGTGTGTGTGTGTGTGTGTGTAAAATGTGATTTTATGAGCAGCAGCGGTCCATTAGCAGATTGAATTTGGAGCTGCGTTTTGTGGGATGAATGAAAAGCCATTACAGAGCAGACGAAAGGTAAATATTAAAACCAATCCATTGGATCAGATTTTAATTAGCAACGGGAATAATTTCATCTCTCGCAATGGGCCGCGATCTGGCACGGTCAAATCATGCAAAAGGAAGCGTCTTAAAGTGTACGCGTTGGTCAATAATTCATGATCTGCCGGATTTTTTCCCCCCCCCTGTTTGAAGTCTCTCTTTGGAGACTTCAACCTCCTCACATCACACCAGCCCTTGGTCTCCGTCGCCTCCCCCTCAATCCTCTCGCCTTCCTCCCCCATCAGCTCTAATTTGCTCTCATAAAAAAATAAACCTCCCCCTCCACCCCCTCCCTCCTTTGCTCTTATTTTTAGCCTGTCATGTATATGTGATGATTCTCTGTGTAACTGCGCCCTCAGACGTCTGTATTTCTGGGTTTGGGTTCGCTGCTGTGTCGTAGTAGTTGCACTTCATAAGATTCATTGAAAAACAAATAAGAAAAATACAGGACGTGATGAAAAAGCATGATTAATAATGTCTTAGATGCGTCCTCTTTTTATTTAAAATGGTTTAAAGGAACCTGACTGGGGAAATGAACTCCATTCATAATATTCAAATATTTGATAATAACTTCCTTTTATGACCATTCCCATTTAATATTTCCAACAAATATGCACGTGTGTTTTTGGTGGTATTACTAATAATAAAACGCTGAACCAGTATTTGTGTTGTCTCCAGTGGACGGGACTCACCTCACTGAGGTAGATGAAGTAGGAGCAGGTGGAGCCGTCCACGCCGTAGTTGGAGTAGCAGGAGTCAGAGCGCCACATCTCCTTCATCCACTGAGGAAGAGATGGAAACTCACATTGTCAAGAGCCAGGTGAGGGGTTGTGCGTGCGTGTGCGTGCGTGCGCGCGACTCACCTTGACTTTGCCCTCGCAGTGAGGGAAACCGTCCATAGGAGGCAGCTCACATTTCTCCTGGGCTCCATTCAGGAGGTCTGAGTGGCAAAAAAAAGAATCAATTAAGATCAATAAAGGTCAAGAAGGTCATAATGTAGTCAGATCCAAAAAGTCTTTCGCTGTCGGGACGTCCCGTCGTCACTAAGGATGCGACGCTGATTCACATCATTCCAACGTTCCCGGAATAACTCAGACGTGCCCCCTCCTCAGCAAAGACCGTCAGATTCTGCAGGTCATTCGACGCCCTGGCGTTTAAGCGCTGTTTTTATGACAGAGGTGATAGATGATAACGTCTCTCTGATGACTCAACACAAATTCTCTGGCCGAGCAGGAACTTGCTCGTGTTTCCTCTTGGGAAAGAAAAAGTCCAATGACAAAGGCCACGAAACCAAAAGCAAATTCAGTTTCACAAGCTTTTTTTGCTTTTTTTAAACTTGAGCCTGAAATCAGCCGAGGACATTTAAATGTCTCCATATAAGAAACATTTTGAGACCCTATCCAGAGACGTCATGGCCACTGACCTTTATATTCAGAATATAAATAATGCAGCGGGGCTGCTGTGAATAGATAAAAGCTTTGGGATGGGATTTTTTTTTTTTTTAGGAGGACGCCGTTTGCAGCATGGTTGCTTCAGTTTTATTTGCACAGACAAGCTGCTCCAATCATCAAACACCCGGCTGGTAAACAAAAATGGTATTATTTTTTACATTTTGTCTGTGCAGTGATCTTCAGGACGAGCAGAATGGCCTTTCATACTGTGTGTGGACAAATATTGATTTAACTTGAGGCATGCATCATCATGTGGATGTTGTAGAAAACTTGAGAAGTTGTCGTTAGGTTCCACTCATTCACACGTTCAGTAATAGAGGAGACGCAAATGAAGTTTCTTGGACTGGAAATATCCTCGGAAATATGCGAAATATATTGATATCAGTCAGCATAACGTTATATGTATACATAATAAGTATACGTGGCCTGTGAGACCCTGCATGAAGGTTCCCACTGCATTCTTTTTAAATATGTATGGCTGTGGTTGTGGTTGCTACTCTGTAAACAGGAAGTGAAGAGCTCCTCTGAGGCCACAGTGTGAAGCACTTCCTGTCCAGATATAGTCACTTGAATTGTGTCGTTGCGCCTGCGTTCCAAATCCTTTCGACAAGTTTATCTGACAAGTCCAACGGTGCCCATTGTGTTTGTTCAAAGTTAGGTTTTGGTATGGCGTCCTTCAGACGACCAGTCATCCAACCAACCAACCAACCAGTCATCCAACCAAACAACCAAACGTCCATCCATCTATTCATTCATCCAACCAACCAACCAACGAGTCACCCAGCCAACCAACCAGACCTCCTACCTACCAACCAACCAGTCATCCATCCAACCAACAATCCAATGCAGCAACCATCCAGTCAACCAACTAACCAACAAACCATGCAACCAACCAACCAACCGTCCATCCATCCATTCATTCATCCAACCAACCAACCAACCAACCGTCCATCCATCCATTCATTCATCCATCTAACCAACCAACCAGTCACCCAGCCAACCAACCAACCAGTCCTCCTACCTACCAACCAACCAGTCATCCATCCAACCAACAATCCAATGCAGCAACCATCCAGTCAACCAACTAACCAACAAACCATGCAACCAACCAACCCTCCAATCCGTTCCTCATTCCCTCACCTTCAACAACATTCACTTCACACACCATGCCCCTCTCAAAAAGTTTGTGTTTTTTTAACGTGTGTTTGGAGCAGGAGCCGCGAGGAGAAAGAGGTTTTGGTATGGCGTCCTTCAGACGACCAGTCATCCAACCAACTAACCAACCAATCATCCAACCAAACAACCAAACGTCCATCCATCCATTCATTCATCCAACCAACCAACCAACCAACGAGTCATCCAACCAACAAACCAACCAGTCCTCCTACCTACCAACCAACCAGTCATCCAACCAACCAACAAGTCATCCAACCAACCAACCAACCAACCGTCCATCCATCCATTCATTCATCCATCTAACCAACCAACCAGTCACCCAGCCAACCAACCAACCAGTCATCCAACCAACCGTCCATCCATCCATTCATTCATCCATCTAACCAACCAACCAGTCACCCAGCCAACCAACCAGTCATCCAACCAACCAACGAGTCACCCAGCCAACCAACCAGTCCTCCTACCTACCAACCAACCAGTCATCCAACTAACCAACGAGTCACCCAGCCAACCAACCAACCAGTCCTCCTACCTACCAACCAACCAGTCATCCATCCAACCAACAATCCAACGCAGCAACCATCCAGTCAACCAACTAACCAACAAACCATGCAACCAACCAACCCTCCAATCCGTTCCTCATTCCCTCACCTTCAACAACATTCACTTCACACACCATGCCCCTCTCAAAGGTCACACACCCGGGCGCAATGTCCGACCACGGGAACACAAACACCCATTTGTCTCCCAGAGGTAAGCTAAAGGGCTTTCCGAGAGGTGGTCCCCACCTGGACGGAGCAAACACGGGACACAAAGAAGGCGGAGGAAATCCATATTTAAATAGCGCAATGTAATGTGTGCCGTCGGATAACGAGGTCAATATTTAACACAAAAAGAGCACAAACAGGATTTAAAGGTAAATATGGACCAGGATGAAGGAGAAGCTGAGAGGATCCGTGTGAAAGGCCTTAAATAGCCTGGTCTCCGAATAAGTCATTCTACACACGGTGGATTATTTCTCCTTCCAAGTCCATGAGCTAATCTCACATCAGCTCCAGAATTACACTGAAAACATCTGGTTCATGTTACATCTGGTTTCTATTATTCTCTCTGTCCCCGAATTTCTCACTTTCATTGAGTCCCTCTCTTTCAAATAACACGATGAACGTGGTGTGACACACCGTTTTTATATAACTAAAACGCTTCCGCAGTGACTCCATGTCATTTCAGAGAAATAATAAAAAAAACTAAACCTGAGAGGGTGAAAAGTGCAGAGACTAATTTTAGATGCACTTTGCAGGAGGACGTGGAGGTAACGGTGTGTGTGTGTGTGTGTGTGTGGGTGCGGGTGTGTCTCATCAATTAGACAAAAGGCTGATGGCCGACAGCTGTGCAGCCGGTGACAACACAATCTGTTTCCTGTGAATTCACCCTCATCACAACACCATCCAACAACGATGAAGAGGTAGGCGGAGTTCAGGCCGATCAATATCGCCAATCAGGCTCCGATCGTATCAATACTTTAAGCTGAACAAATTATTCTTTTTTCTGTCTTGTATATGAAGAGACTGTCCGTGGAAAATGATCACGGACATTTGTACCTATTTCTTGACAGTTTGAAGACCAAAGAATATATTGATGATATTGATAATATATGATTAGTTGTAGCTTCTGACGTTTCTGCTCCATTTGCATTTAATTGAAAGGTCAGTAAATGTTTCCAGTCATCTGATTGGTTCTCGCCTTGCGGTGGAACAGAAAAACAGATCTCGGGGTTAGAGAGACATCATTGGTGGTCTCACATGAACTCACAAATTAAAAGCCACTTTTATCTCATGGAGAGGACTGGAGGGAAGTAGAGCGTGAAAATAAATGGAGACGAGGGCAGGAAATGGCATGACATCACATCTAAAGTCGAAGAGGAGGATTTACTGGAGATATCGGATAACAACCCTCCAAAACGTCAAACATTTAAAAACCTGCAGGCAAAACCCAGCACCTGAAGGCTGCGGGTGAGGGGCACGTGTTTGGAGCTGGTCAAAACACATGTGTGGCTCCGCCCCCAAAGGAGGAGGAGAAGAAGAAGAAGGAGAAGAAGAAAACAAATCCGCGTTTCCCAGCGTAAGCCCGGCCCTGGTCCAGTTTCCTCTGCTGCTCAGCGTCTGGCTGTAATCAAAAACCTCCATCTGAGCCGCTGCTCGCTACCCCAAAAATATCCCACAGGCAAAATCTTGGAGATTTGAGAAGATCCGAATGAGCTGATGACCAAATGTTCCACTGTAGCTTTGGAATCTGTGTGACGCAGCTGCGAAACGTTTGGAGCTCCCAGTGTTTTTGGTGATGAGACGTTTTTTTTTTTTTTAAACTACAGCTGAATACAGAGGCTTTCAGCTTTTATGCCCGTGTCCCAATTCACTCTGAACAGCGTTTTGGTTCACCTGCCATTCCTGTGGACGGCCAAGTGAAGCATTCTGGGTTTAACCGCAGTGTTGTTGTTGTTCGTTAAAAAAAAAACGGCTTCAGAGCCACAGAGCTGCGTAAAAAAAACTAAACGATACACACGTCTACCGCCAACCCGGAGGTTATACACTCGTTAGTCACCGTGTGCAAATGCTCTTTAGCATTAGAGCCTGTTTGTGTATGAAAAAAACAAACAAAAAGCATCCGCATTGAAAGTGCGATGAGTGCCGGAGGCACTGTGTATTATTTACACGTGTGTGTGTGTGCGTGTGTGTGTGTCTGTTTGCATGTGGATTATTGTTATGAATAGACAATAATGAAAATGAGCCGGGGGAGGTGGTGCAGATTATGTTCCTGCAGGGTCGGGGCTGTGGCTCCGAGCAGCGACGGAGGAAAGAGGATACAGAAGAAAGAGAGAGAGAGAGAGAGAGGACGAGCGAGAGAGCAGCATACAAAGACAAGCAGAGCCAAACAGAAAGGAGGGACACAGAGAGAGAGAGAGAGAGAGAGAGAGAGAGAGGGCGAGAGACAGCGCAGGGGGAGGGGGCGAGTTTATGGTCCTTTGCTTGAACAAAACACTTCTGACTATTAACCCTCCTTGAAAATGGAAGTAAACACAAAGAATAAAAAAAATGAAAGGAGGTGCACGTGTCCCGACCGATGGAGGCCCGAGCCCCAGATGTTCCTGCTGGTCCCGCCCCCTGCTCCTCAGGGGGGATTCTGAGGAGAGCCTCCAGGCTGTTTAAACCTGATACAGATTTCCAATATTGGATTTCATAACAGTTGACGAAGAAGCTGCCCTTTGTTGTCGTTATTATTCGTAATTTATTTTGCTATCTCTTGTCCGTCCGTCAATCTGACCTGTGTCCGACGGTGGCTGTAATTACACTGGTATCTGTGGTATGAGCTGGAGGCCAGCCAGAAATAGAACACAGTCTCGGTTTACATCTGTTGTGTCCCCCAGGACAAAAAAACAAAAACAGGACTGAACGAGGCTGTGGAGTTACATTCAATGTAATGTAGTTTTAGGGATTTGAGGGGATTTGTCATCTAAAAGTGGTTAAAAAAAAACAAGGGGTGTAGGAATAAAAAAAGATGTGACATTCAAGAGAAAACCTGCAGCTTAGCTTTAAAGTCTGACAAAAAAAAGTGGGCGGAGTCACCTGCAGAGCTACAAACGGTGTTTTACTGTGATGGATTCCATACACGGTGTAAAGCGGTCGGGGGGGGGGGGGGGCCTGTCTGTGCACGTCAAGGGGGGAAAAACCACCGAGACTCTTGTGCCTGGCGTGCAAACAGGTCAGAACAGGAAGTGGGGGCGTGAATCACTTCCTGCTCACAAGAAGTCTGATAACAGCCTCAGACAAACCTATGGCGTTTTTCTTTTTTCTTTTTTTATCATTTATGGCTGATCATAAATGCAGACAAAAGCCAGTTAAAATAGAACAAGAACAATATTCTGTCAGTTCAGTCATTTTATCAGCTCTATCAACCAATGGATATATGCAAGGGTAAGTGTGAGAAAATGTTTTGCGTCTCGAACGTTCACGCACTTCCCAGTGTCCGAGCGTCACGGGACCCAAACCAAAACCAGTGCGTTTGGCATCCCTGAAAACCCCCAGGGACCAAATTTCATCTCTCTAGCAGCGTCCTTCACCAAAACCCTAATAAGGGTTTTGGTCAACTCTAACCCTAATTCCATAGTCATAGGGGTTATTAGAGTGGAAACACAAAAAAGTATCTTGCACTTTGACCCACTTCCCGATGTCCGAGTGACACGGGACCAAGACCATCACGTTCGGCATCCCTGAAAACCCCTAGGGACCAAATTTCATCTCTGTAGCAGCGACCTTTCACCTTTCAAAACCCTAACACTAATTCCAAATTAGGGTTTTGGTGACCCCTAAGAGTGGAATTAGGGTTTTGGTGAAGGGTCGCTGCTACAGAGATGAAATTTGGTCTTTAAGGGTTTCCAGGGGTGCAGAACGCACTGGTCTTGGTCCCGGGACGCCCGGACATCGGGAAGTGGGTGAAGTCAAAAGTCAAAGACACGAAATGAAAGGATGTGGCTTCGGTGGTTTGTTGTTCGGAGGAAAAACAATGATGTCACAACATGAAAGATCCCCATCCACACCTCGATGGTTTTCACTCGTTCAATCACGTTTCATTTACTCTCGACCCAAAGACCTTCTTCAGGGTCACGATCAGAGATACAGCTGATGAATGATCACGTCTTTTCATGAAGATTAACTTTGAAAAGAGAAAAAAAAAAACTTTTCCTTTGATAAAAGACAGCAGCGTTTCTTTAGGGATTAAATCCACTCAAATGTGACGTTGTAAAAGTCCGTCAGCCTAATCCATACGTGCATATACTGCTCCACACTCCTACGGTTTAAGAGCAAAGTGCAGGTCCCGACAGGATCCCCAAAAAAACAACACGAGCCGGCATGGATTCATCATCTGAGAGCTGGCGGCGAAATCAATGCAAACTAATAAAAGGGTCACGCGGCGTGAACACAGGCCGTATCGGAATTACGTCCAAGGATGCCGCCTGGTCTTATAAAGTGCCCGCTGTGCAATACTGGAACACTTTGGTTGCTTTACGTCTCGGGAATGTTTTCCCCCGATGGGAAATGTAGAATTCCTCTCTCTCTCCATGATGTTCCACAGATTGCAGCAAATCTATTATCAGTGGGGAGCCAGGCCTCCTCTCAGCTCCGTGCATCCTCACAACCATCACTGGATAGTTTGAATTTCAATAATATTTTGCGATATTCTTCATTCATATCTTTTTGGGGGGTTTCATTGTCCCGTCAGGAAAGACAATGGCCAGGAGGCTCCTCCCCTCCTCAAATTAAGATTCCTGACTCTTTTAAAACGTGCACGGGAATCCAAAGTGAGGAAGAAAAAGAAAACATGCAAATGAAATCCTCCACCAGGGACGCACCTGCCACGTTGACCTTCTCCGAGTTGGTGGCGATGGGCGTGGCCGTGCTGGAGCCGTTGGTCAGGTTCCCTCCAGTCACGTTGTAGATGTTCTCCACCTTGGACTCCAGCTTGCCCAGCCTCAGCATGATGTTGTCCAGCAGCACGGCCAGAGTCTTCTTCAAATCTGTGAGATTCAAAAAATAATAATAATTATAAAATGAGGCGCGTCAGAGGGGGAACGTATTGATTAGGTCCGATTGATTCCCATTCAGACTTTGATTATTATTGGTGACAGAATGTGTCTGAGGGCTTTTCTGTATCTTCTGGTCCATGAGCACTGGTCCCAGTTAATGGTGGTTAATGCATGGTGTGTTTTTTTCTTCTTCTGCAGTGTCTGATACACAAACCTGCAACCACTGCAGTGACATTTATAGAGGAAACGTTTGGGTGTACGTACAGTGCAGACATCTCCCAGAATGCATCATTCATGCATTCAGGATCATATTATGTTCTCAGAGCCGGATTCCAGAGAGAAACACACTTTGTTTTCCTCGGATGAGGATAATTGCAGCTCGTCCATCGCACCACCGTCGACACGCCACTTTTCATCACGTCAGGGAGACTGGCGCGGACACGGCCAGGCCTGGCACGGCGCCGCGCTCGTGTGAAGATAAACGACGGAGATTTTGGAAAGGGCTGATGGACAGCGAGTCCAGAGAGAAAACCAAAACCCGGAAAAAAAAAAAAACACCACAAGCCTCTGTCTGGGTTTCTTATAGATAAATATCGACAGTAACCATAGTCCACATCGAGCAAAGTGCAGCCGGGCCTTTTTTTTTCCCAGCATGCATCTCACGGCCACCAGCAGCAGCGTGAGCCGAGGTGGAAGTTAATGTTCCTGTTTTTATTGTGCAGGGGACATGTTTTGTTCAAAGTGCAAAAGTGAGAAACTCTGGAGGTGTAAAAGAAAAAAAAAATATATATATATATATACGTTTTTTTATGATCATTCAAAGCGAGTTATTTTAGTCAGAGACCTTCGTTAGCCGGAGTTTTCAAAAAAATAAACATTGGCTGACACTGCAGCCTGGTAACGGGATGAGTAATCACACACCCAGGGACACACTCTGTGTCTCTGAACAAGGCTGGAAAACAAAATCCTGCAGCAAGAGAAACACTCTGAACTTTTAACCGCCGGGCGATTCTAATCTGTCGCCATAGCAACCAGGAGACAAGAGGAGGCCGGGACCTCGATAGGGACGTCCCGTCCCGGCTGCAGGACGCTCCCGAGCGGCCACAGCAGCCGTCCTTGGCGTCATGCGCCAACCAAAGAAAAAAAGGCACAATGCCTTCTGGGAACAGGAAGCGGTGTCAGGTGGCGTGTCGCAGCCCGGCTACACGGGATCAGTTCCAGGACGCAATCCCAATCAGGAGGAGACAGTTTCTTTTTATTCTACTCTCGAGAATATAGGGATTTATATATTTATATAGCAGGTGTCTCACAGTCAGTTCCGACCAATCACGTTATAATCCGACTGGGATCCAAAAACAGGCTTTCCGGGAGACACAATAATATCAAATTCTCAGGCATTAAGATGTTATGGCTCATTTATGGCCAGTCAAAAGCGGAAAAAAAGATTTTCCTCTTTAAAAACTCAATTACAAAATCCTATCCCAGCCAATCACAGGAAGCTCAGAGCGTCTGGGATCTAATGGTGCCAGATTAAAATGGATTTTGATGGAGCGCGTCGTGACGGGCCCCGGTCAGCACCGTGAAAAATCAATTTGCCGAAAAAAAAACCCCAAAGTGGACAAAATGCAAACGCAGCTCTGAGAAATGACTTCCTCTCCAGCAGCTTCGCTTGCCCCCTGATGTTTCTCAGCGGCCATTGGAGAACCATCAATCATCCGGTTTATAATAATTGTAGATATTCGAAATAATGACCTTTTCTTCCACGAAAGCTTCACATGTATGACTCACCGTAGGCGGTCATGGTGCCCACGTAGGGCCCGTCCATGACGCTCTGGTTCTCCTCGGCCAGCGCCTTGATGTAGCGCTTGCTGAGGTCCAGGATCTGCTGCCGCAGCACGGCGCTGTTCTCGTGGCCGCTGCGCTGCTGGATGGTGAAGTGCAGCAGCATCATGCCCCAGATGAAGCCGAAGCTGACCAGGAAGAAGCCCAGCTTCTGGGACGACAGCTTCCACAGGAAGGGGGTCGCCATGGCGACGAGGAGAGGAGGGAGGGGGTGCGGCGATTTGAAGGGGGTCAAGAAAGGTCAGGGAGGAAGTTCAGGGGGGAAGGCGGGGCATGGCGGAGTCAGTTGCCGCGTTGGCGTTTTGGGTTTTTCCGGGGTGGGGTGCAGCTCGTTCCTCTCCCCAGCATTATCTCCTCCTCTTCCTCCTCTTTCTCCTTCTGCTCCTCCTCCTGGCCCAGCTCAGGGGACCAAGTGCTGCATCCTGCAGGGGCAGAAAGAAGAAGTTCGGGTCGGTTAGTTAATCTGCTAAACAAAGATAACGGGGGCGTTCCCCCAGTCCCACACACACGCACGCACACAATCAAAAACCCAGATAGTGACAGTGAGTCAGGGTGAAAACAGAGAACACAAGCTGCACTGTCTCACAAACTGGAGCTCATTGTGTGTAGACACGCTGACACACAACAGCCTGATGGAGGAGGAGGAGGAGGAGGCCACACTCCTCCTCTTCTCCTCCTCATTTCACATGATTTTACTCATGGGAAAAAGAATGCAGAGGCTCCTCCCCCTCCTATAAGAAGGTGGAGTTGTGTTGTGTATGGTTTGTATAGATTATTGTGTGATGGACTGGCAATAAAAGTGCGTCCCGCTCGAAACAAGATAATAAAAAGCGGTGTTTTTTGAAGGAGAGGCTACACAGCGCGGCCTTGTCTCAGAGCGGCGGGCTGACGTTTATGATTTATGCGCCGTGCACTCCTGTTTATAGCTCCTTCAAAATATAAACATTTTTAAATAAAGCCCACAATCCATCTCTTTCACTGACAACACAGAGAGCACGGGGACTGCATCCTAAATGTTCAATTTCACCTTTTTATTTATTATTCAGAAGCTGCTTTTTTTCTCATTTGGTTCAACAAATGATTCATCATCACAATTGTCAAGGAAAGGTTGGAAAATTGGACAGATTGCTCAAATCCAACGTTTATTATATCCCTTCAAATTATTATTATTATTAATATTAACATAAAAATCAACGCAGTCAATTGTTCAGAAAGGCTTTTTATTAAATGATTAATATGTTTGATCAGATGGAGCGAACACGCTGTACGCGTTCATTATAATCCTCGTTATTATTTTTTTTATTTCCTCGGAGCCGATATTGATCCAATAACCTGATCGGCGACTGATCGTGGAAGTGGTTACAGTCTTCCTGTGAGCAGCCGGATTCAATTAAACAACATTAAAGCTGTTTATGCCTTTTTCAAGCTGGCGACCTTCTCTGCCGATGGAGCCAGTATCAACACGCACGGCCTAAAACCATCCGACGTTGGCCTGTAGTGTAAAAAAACCAGGCGTCCCCTGCAGCTCGGTTAAATCGTTTATTTATATATTGAATCGTTTCCAAAGCAACACAGAAACCTCCCCGCACGCAAGCCAACCAAAGAAAAAGGAAATAGATGAAATAAAATGCAGAAGAAATGAGACGTTCTCGTCTGCATTGGACTGGCTGTGTGAGTGGAAATGAGGCTAAGTGGAGGAAGGGCTTCTTTTTTTTTTTTTTTTTTTTTGTCTAAAAGCAGCTCTAACCAGGTCAGGAGCACGGCATCACTCTCAAGGAAATAACCTGCAAATAAGTGAAAATTCTCCTTTTATTTCCAGGTACCAGGTTCTGTTTGTGTGGAAAGGCAGCAAGAGGAGGAAGAAAAGAAGAAACCAAAAAAAAAAAAAGGAGTGTGAAGAGGTGAAGTGTCTGCGGAGAATCTTCAGCACCTTCCAAAGGGAAACACAAAAGACTCTCCGACAAAAACCTCTTTTTCCGCTTCAGGTCAGAGGCCGAAAATATCTGTTTCCTCTTTTTTTTTTTTTATACATTTAACAAACGCACCACGGCATTGTTTGATCATGCAAAAACCCACATTTCCTTATTTTTCCGCCCCCTAATAATTGAACTCTCGACTTCTTTTGTGCAGAAGGAGAAAAAAAGTGTTTTTTTTTTGGTGAGAAAATGTCTGTGCTGCAGTGTGAATTCATGAGTCGGGCCTTTGGCAGAGGCGCTGTGCAATCTGCAGCTCTGATAACATCGGATGTCTCTCATTGCTCTGGCCCGTGTTGGAGGGCAGGGGAAAAAAAAAAAAAAGAAAGAGAGAGAGAAAGAAAGAAAGAAAGAAAAGAGCCTGGCAGCGCCGGCGTGGATCTGACATTTCTACAAGAAGCTGCAGCCAAAACCTGCACAACAAACACACACACACATCACACTTATACAGTTCTCAGATCTTTTAGTTTGGGAGGGTTTTAAACCTGAGGTTTCGTGTTGTATTAAAAAAAATTGACAATGCAAACATCTCTTCTCAGTTACCTCCTGGTTTCTACCTCAGGATCTCAGTGTGTTGACAACCAGCTACGGTTACACAATATATATCATCCTCGGCAACTTGATAACACAACAACCTGCTGAATGGTGTTCTTTTTCGGGTTTTTTTATGAGGGTGCACAAAAAAAAAAAAAAAAAAAAACTGCCGGTTAGATAGAGAAACAATTGAATCATTCACGCCTGGGAAAGAACCGCTGTCGTCCCAAATCTGACACACAAAGAAGCTTCTTCCTGTCGGGGAGATGAAGTTTCAGCCCGAAAAACTGCGTTTGTGTTCCTCAGTTTGTGGCCTGGAGCTTAGAAAATATTTCAGAAGATGGACGTGGAATCTCACAGCAGCTTTCTTTTTTTTTTTTTTTTACAATGCCTGTATCTCTGTTGTGAAATCACAGACTTGGATTTATAGCTTTTGTACTATGTGCCTCGGGACAACAATCTAATTTCTAGTTTAAATGTTGCATTAAATTTTAAAAAATTAATTTCTAGTTTAAATGTTGCATTCAATTAAAAAAAATCTAGTTTCTAGTTTAAATGTTGCATTCAATTAAAAAAAATCTAGTTTCTAGTTTAAATGTTGCATTTAATTTTTAAAAATCTAGATTCCAGTTTAATTGTTGCACTAAATGGAAAAAAAATCTAAAATCTAAATAAAATGCAAGTGTAAAAAAAAAAACTTGAAAAACTTAATAACACACATGCACCTAATTCAGATGATTGCTTCTCAGAGTCAAGTGGACCCACCATCTGTTTGCAATCAAGGTGTGACCAGTCATTTTGTGTCAGAGACATTTGTGCGAAGACGTTGTGACAGTGGACGTTGGGTCCACTTGAGTCAAGGACGGTGGAATCCAGAAGAAATCAACGAGAGAAACGAACCCATCAGGTAAAAAAAAAAAGACAGATTCCCTACAAACGAGAAAAGGAGAGATTTCTACCTTTTCAGATGAATAAATAAATACATGATGGCTCCAGGCAACAATAAAACCCAGTCAAGTCAAAATATATATCCGCGTGTGTCATCATCAAATCAAATCATTTTCCTTGCAGATGAAACTGGTCGGAGGGGATTTAGAGAATGATCCAATTAATCATGACAGGGTTTAATAATGTCTGTTCAGCAGAGGCCTCCTCACGCAGCCCTTTGACATATCCATATATATATATATATAAATATATATATATATGCAGACAATAGCCCGCCAGATGGTAAATATCTCTAAGTGTGTTTCAGAGCGTGGTCCATAGAGGTGAATCGGGCCGGGGGACGTCCCCATTAATTCCACTGCGTTACTCCAGGCCTAAAAAAGAGAGGAGGCCTTTATTTCTATCAAAATATTATATATATATATATATACGCTAAGAGCTTGTTGTATAACCACAGAATATAGAGAAATGTGCTCAAGATGTAGCTTTACTCATCAATTATGAATTTCCTTTTGCAAAGCAATCCAGCTTTTCGTGTGGTGGAGGCCAGCAGCCTTTTTTGCTGCACAAATGTCGTCTACCCATATTTGATTTAAAAGAAGACTTTCATTGTCCTATATTTATCCAATTGCAAATTAACGTTCAAATGCAGGCCCAGAAATGTGAGGATTTATTCCTGCACATGTTCCGGATTTTCTTTTCTTTATTGCCTCGGTGTGAACGTGTGAATTATCTGTACGTGCATGGCTGCACAGCCGGAATCGAAGTCTGAGGGGGGGCTGCAACCAGACGCTGTGCGTTTTCCTGTTGTGCGTCAAGGTAACCACACTCTGACTTCTATGTGTGTGTTAAGTTTGTACATCCTGATGTCAGCTGCAAATATCCTCTTCCTCATCACCAAAGAGACGCGGACATTTCTAGATCTAAATGAATGCAAATATATCTACATGATTAAGGCCATTCTGATGATGGGCCCCTCCCACTTTCCTCTCAATGATGACATGTGAGCCTCCATGTACCACATCCTCATCCCAGTCCATCCTCTCCTCCCAGTCTCGGACTGTACCAGTGGGACCGGAGGAACACGCGATCCCGATGATATGGCCCCTGTTTCCATGGAGACCGGTGTGAGCCTGCATCTTAATGGACTTCTTCGCACAAGCCCCGCCCCTTAATTATTCACCAGGCACCCTCCGGAGAAGCCGAGAGGCTTGACCGACGTCGTAACCAGATATCGAGCAGGTAGGAGCGTTGACCCCTGCAGCTGTTTGTCTCCGGTGTGAGGGGCTCACACACACACACACACACACACAGATTAATGTTGATAATGTTAATGCCTGTTGAGTCACTGCAGGGCTCCAACTTTTCAACTGTCACCCCAATGCTCACATGTTTTTGTTTTTTTGTTTTTTTTAAACACCTTTCTGGTTGGTTTTATAAGTCACTTATAATATAAATGATTCAAAAAACGCTATATGTGATTCCCCATGACCTTAGAATCCACCATGACTGTGTGGATATTATATATGTGGACCAAATCCCTCAGATGCATGACTCCCAACTTCTTATTTTAGTCTGTGTGACAGTTACAGGTTGTAAAGAGGAATTGTACATGCTCAGCATCTGTTTGTTCACACACACACACACACACACACACAATCATTCATTTGTTTACTCTCTGCAGCCATGTGCAGTGTATATAAACAAGCCTTTTGTTTAAATATTGATTAAAATCTGTTGGATTACAACATGTTTATTTTTTCTTCTTCTCTGCATGTTACATTGTCAAATAAGTCTGAGAGAAATGTGGAATTACTCTGATTTTTGTTATATAACCGTCCATTTAAAGCAAGGCAGCTCAGCTCCTGATCACCTGAAGTCCAGCTACACCCTGAAAACCACAATCCAGTCAACTGTGTCATCATCTTCATCAGCATGCTACAGGGGAGCCAGAGGAAGGTGAATATTATTATTATTTTTTATTCAAAGAACAAACTTATTTTGTGTTTTTGGAGGACACGACTCAGACCAACACTGACACGTTTCCATATTAGTCCATGTGATCAATAAAATGATCATTTATGTCTCATCTGTGGTCTGATTATGGGAAAACCATGTTTTGTTTTTTTTATAACAAGCATGACACTGATGCAAATTGAATTTTAATATAGACTATCATTGTGGTTTTTTTTGCAAAATCCAGTTTAAACTGCACCAACAAATAGTGTATACGTCACCACGCAGACACACACTCTGATGTAGATATAACACAATAGTACATTTTTTGTAGAAGCACAACAACACGGCCATGTACAAAACATGCACGCACGCACACGCACACGCACACGCACACACACACACACACACAGACACTACTTTCATTTCATCTCCAGCAGTCATAACTCTCACCCTCACATGAAACTAAACCTAATTCTGCTCTCCGACTCTTAATTCCAGACCAAATCCTCTAAAACTCTTTAAAAGGCGTCCAGGAAAGCATTTTTCATTTTGGACTTTTTTAATCTCTCTTTGACATTGAAGACAACCACACACCCTTCACTTTTGACTTTCTTTGAATGAGAGCAAATGCCAGGAAAAAGAACTTCCTTCCACATTTATTCCTGTATTCCAGGTTTGACAGGTTGTTCAGAAAACGCCGCAAACTGAAATACCACCAATGTGTCTCACACACGGTTGTGGTTGTGTTTTAAAGGTGAAGCAAAAAAAATCCCAAATCTGATGGATAATTGTTGTTGGTTTTTTTGCCCACTTTCTCAGGCACGGCCCCGCATGTGAAAACAAGGGATTTACTGCACTTTGTGTGTCTCCGAGTGTCAAGAAGTGAAGGTGAGTTGCATGATGGGAAAGAGTCCCTCTACGGTCGACACACACACACACACAAAATGACTGTGTCCCTCAGTATGACCTTAAGTCTACTTTGTGCCGACCATGACGATACATAACACCGGAAATCAAATCGCTTTTTTTTTTTTCGGGGGACATTAGAAATCAGTAACCAGTCGGAGCACACAAATAAGAAAGGACAGGTGTGTGTGTGTGCGTTTGTGTGTGTGTGTGTGCGTTTGTGTGTGTGTGTCTGTGTGTGTTTGTGCAGGGAGAACAGGAGGCCTTTAATCACAGAATGGCAGAGTGTTCCACTTCCCTGCGTGGCATCCATCACCACAGCCCAGTTCTCCTCCATCTATAACCCCTCCACCTACACTACACACACACACAGACACACACACACGATTTCTTGCCAGTGAAGCATGCCACCGAAGCAAAGCTCCTTTTCCTCAGGATTTATAATCCCAGGGGCGCCGGCGTAAAAAAAAAAAAAAAAAAGGGCCAGTGAAAGAAGTCTTTATAAAGCCGGGGGCCGGTCACCTCCACGTCCCGAGGCCTCCTCCTCCTCCTCCTCACACCGTGGCACAATCTGCGCAACCACGTCCGAGGACTACATGCTAATAACACGCGTGTGCTGATGGAATCAGTGGGTCATAACACAATGATATGAAACATACTCATGTTACACACTGAAGATTGGAAGGCGAGTTAAGAGCCTCTTGCTCTTTTAAAAAATTGATTATTTGACACACACACACGCACACACACACACAGTTGGTTGAATGTGTTATAGTTGGTGTATTCTCCTGATCTCACTGACAGAGCTTTCGTTACCTGATCATGTGCCATTCTGATCAGCTCTGTATTGATCTTCTATCGTTGATCTCTGAAGGCCATAATGGACCCGAAGGACAGGTGGAATCGATCACACTGATCGGATCCTTCTGAGATGAATAACACAACTAGAACACCTCGTCATAACACAAGAAAAACAACATTTGGCCGGTGAGGTTTAAAGCTAAAGCCATAAACACACATTTTTAAAATGAGGACTCTCTGGTTTGTGTATAAAAAGCCACACAAGCAGCAGGTTGTGTGGCTGTCGGTGACGCGCGCGCGCACACACACACACGGACCCGGACACACCGTGTGAGCTAGCTAAAAGCAGCTGGAACAATAGCACCCCCGCTGCAGCTAGCCTCCCCGTTAGCTCCTCGGCTAACGGTAGCTTTGTGTTCACGCGCACACACACACGACGACCACCACCACCACTCACTCAACATTACAACACAGCACAACACAACGCGACACACACAGCCGCAGTGACAAGTGGCCCATACGGACACACACGCGCGATCCTCCCCACACAGGAGCGTACCTTGTCGGTGTGTCACGGTGGTCGTCTCCCGGTGGTGTGCCGGTGGCTGTGTGGTTGTGTGTCCGTGGACGCGTGACGCTGTTGTGTGTCGGTGTCCCCGGTGATGGCGATGCGAGGTGTTGTAGACTCGGGATGAGCGCGGACAGTGTGTGTGTGTGTGTCTGTGTGTCTGTGCAGGAGGCGGAGTGTTCCCGCCCCCGGAAAACGTCACACTACACGGTTACTACACGGTTACGCCAGTACCGCACAGTACTCGAGTATTTATACTGCAATGCAGACACACGAGTACTTCTTACTCACGAAAATAGTTCATATATTGATGAAACTTTAAATAACACAGCCACATTTAGGATAATATGAAAGATTACCATACTAATAATACCATACCATCTTCATCCGCTTATCCGAGTTCGGGTCGCGGGGGAAACCAGCAAAGGACGCCATCGTCGGGCCTGGAAGACCTCCCTAGGGAGGCGCCCAGGAGGCATCCTCACCAGATGCCCGGACCACCTCATCTGGTTTCTGTCTGAGCAGCGACTCTACTCCGAGTCTCCCTCGGACGTCTGAGCTTCTCACCCTATCTCTAAGGGACAAGCAGGCCACCCTTCGAAGAAAACCCCTTTCTGCCGCTTGTAAACGCGTTCTCGTTCTTCCGGTCATGACCCATCGCTCGTGACCATAGGTGAGGGTAGGAACAAAGATTGACCGGTAGATCGAGAGCTTTGCCTTCTGGCTCACCTCTCTTTTCGTCAGTGCGATAAAGTGAAGGCAATACCGCCCCTGCTGCGCCGATTCTCCGGCCAATCTCTCGCTCCGCCGTCCCTTCACTCGCGAACAAGACCCCGAGGTACTTGAACTCCTTCACTTGTGGTAAGGTCTCATTCCCTACCCGGAGAAGGCAATCCACCGGTTTCCTGTTGAGAACCATGGCCTCAGATTTCGAGGTACTGATCCTCATCCCAGGCGCCGTGCACTCCGCTGCGAACCGATCCAGGGACCGCTGGAGGTCACAGGCCGATGATGCCATCAGAACCACATCATCTGCAAAAAGCAGTGATGAGATTCTGAGGTCACCGAACTCTAACCATTCCCCCCCACGACTACGCCTTGATATCCTGTCCATGAAAACCACAAACAGAATTGGTGACAAAGCGCCGCCCTGACGGAGACCAACACCCACCGGAAACAAATCCGACTTACTCCCAAGAACACGGACACAGCTCTTGCTTCGGGTGTACAGGGATTGGATGGCCCTAAGCAGCGACCTCCTCACCCCATACTCCCGCAGCACCTCCCACAGCATCTCCCTAGCGACCCGATCATATGCCTTCTCCAGATCCACAAAGCACATGTAGACCTGATGAGCATACCCCCAGGACCCCTCCAGAATTGCAGCAAGAGTAAAGAGCTGGTCTGTTGTACCACGACGGCTTCAGATCAGACGATACGATGACAAAATCGATCATCGACCTTCTGCCTAGGGTGCTCTGGTACCACGTACACTTATGAACATCCTTATGTTCGAACATGGTGTTCGTTATGGACAATCCATGACTCGCACAGAAGTCCAACAACAAACGATAAGGTGATGGTCCCCCGGAGGGGACAATACTAATAATGAGAGTGATAATAATAACAATAATAATGATCACAACATCACCAATATTAATAATCGCAATAATATTAATCCTAAAATAAAATAATAATATTTATATCAACCAAAATAATAATATTGACAATGATAGTGATGATAATAACAATAATAATGATCACAACATCACCAATATTAATAATCGCAATCATATTAATCCTAAAATAATGATACACTATATCATTAAAAGGAGCTATTCTCTGCAGTGTTGTATTTATACATACTTGATACTTGATACTTGATACCCCTGATGCTGCCAGAGATTATAATAAAATAAATGAAAAATCACTCATCGGTGGGATAAATAATTCTGTGTTATCACTAATAAATTGTGTATCATATAAATAAGGTATTTCAGGGATTTGTGTGTGACAGAAACTGAGATGGTTCACGTTATACAGTCTAATAAAATCTTAGTGTTTACTGCCACCTGCTGCCTACACACAGTCATTACATGTGTGTGTGTGTGTGTCCTTTACCAGGAGCAAGTCATTTTAAATTATTAAAATTAAACAAATATATATAACGTTAAGTGAAAGTGCAGGATGTAAAGTGTTACTATGAAATAATAGGATGTTTTTTTGTCTTTTTTTTTGTCCATGTTGGTGTTACGGGTTCCAGGGAAGGTCGTGACCGTGACAATATGTGATGTATCTGTAATTTGTCAGGTGAAAGGGGAAAAGTGAGGACACCCACATGTCGCTTTCCTTCCAGATCACATCTCTTTATTTTTTCAACATAACTTTCTCTGCATTCCTATTCTCCCCCAACACATTTCCCCCACAGTCAAAGTTCAATAAATAACTTTAATTAAACACAAATTAAACACATTCTTACACCAAAAACCACAATGTTCCAGCTCACTCTCTGAGAAAATAGATTTATTATTCAAATAAGTGACATATACACAGTGGGTTTGAATCATCAGACAGAAAATCACTATATAGTTGATCAATGATAATTTACATATACATATTTATGATCGTCATACAGATGAAATCATGCAGAATAACCCCAATAAGCAAACTACTCCTGATAGTGAATCCTTTATCTGAGTGTAGATTCAAACATTAAATCATTACTAATACAATTATACATCCTGTTTAAAGATTGTGTGTTTTATACATATATATATATATGATTATTATAATATAATTTATTATTAGTAGAAACAGGTACAGTAGCGAGTGAGATTATTATTATTTTCCCAGCCTCTTGGCCACGTCCTGGTAGGCCAGCTCGATTTCCACGTCGGCCGCGCACGTGTTGGTGAACTCGTCCCGACTGTAGGCGTTCTCCAGATAACGCCACACGCCTCTGAACTCTATTGGGATGTTGTAGTTTCTGTATTTCTTGGCCACCACCTGCGAAAAATAAAAAGTGAGGCGAGGATTAAAAAAAAAAAAGCGCAATGTCTAAAAACTAATTTTAGTTCTGGGGGCCACATAAAGCCCAATTTAATCATGAGTGGGCCGAACCAGTATAAACTATAAATAAATAATATAAATACAAAAAAATATGAAAAAAAAATTATAATATCTGCAATAAGTCATTTTGACACTCTGGCCGGCCAGTTTTTGCCTGCAGGCCGCATGTTTGACACCACTGACGCCAACTAAACCGAGGGGCTGGTGCAGGTGACCTTTACGACGTGGAGTTTGGGCAGCAGGTTGCAGTCGGCCAACGTGAGCTCGTCCCCGTCCAGGTATCTGCGGGTGGACCCTTCTTTGCCGCTGGGACGTCCCGTCTCCACCTCGTCAGGAAGTGGACTCAGCAGATACTCGTCCAGTTTGGCCAAGGCCTTGTTTAGACTCTTCTCTAAATCTGAAACAGATGTGGTCAGAATCATTTTATACATGGACATGTCTATTTTTTTATTTTATTTTTTTTTACCTCTGTGTTTGTCTGGCCTAGTGTTTTTGACATAAGCAGAAAATCGGGCAAACACGTCGTTTCCTGCTGCGTTGGAGCCTCGGTTCTTCGCCGCCAGTTTGGGATACCTGAGCACACGGTGTTGGTCAGGGTGATGCTAACTCCACTTCCTGTTTCTTTGTGTGTGTGTGTGTGTGTGTGCGTGTGTGTAGGAAACTACTTCGGGGGAGTCAGCTTTGCCTCCAGATACTCCTCTATCTTGTTGACGTCGGTGAGAACCTCGCCCTGAAAGGTGAGGAAGGGCGGGTGCGTCCCTGGGGCCAGGTTGTGAAGGTCGGCCGGTTTCCTAATCATTTCATTAACAGGTCAATTATTCATGTCGGTGAGAAACGCCAGACTTCCTGTTAAATATTTAAAAAATATTTATATTTGGAAATTATTTTTTTACCTCTTGAGGTCAACCGTGGTGACGTTAAAGACGACACCTTTGAGCCAGAGGATCATGAAGAGACGCTGAGAGAACGGACAGTTTCCAATGCTCTCGCCGTCACTTCCGGCCTGTAAACAAACACACGCGCACACACGGAAACGTGGTCACACACTCAACTGGAGTTAAAACACGGGTTGACACACTTGTAACAAACAAATTCATTTACAAACAGTCACAGCAAGAAGAAAGAATCCGTGTCGCTTTGCATGTGGGTTGTGGATGTGTGTGCGTGCGTGCGTGTGTGTGTTCAAAGCTGTAACGGAACACTGTAATATGACCCTGAATCCCTACATTAATAATCCACACTGCCTCCATTAGACGCCTCACTGCCGATGTGAACTTGTGGTTTGTGTGTCGCAGTGTATCACAACTTTCTAAACGGAACAATCCCAAGCAAATACACACGCACACAGACAGCCAATTTTATACTTATATTCACGCATTTTAGTATAATACAAATGAGGAAACACTGGACTGGAATTGTTATTATAGTGTATTTAAGAAAAGATGTATATGAACACACACACACACACACACACACACTGAAAGGACTCCAGTAATAATTCAGTACCAGAGAGCAGAAAAGAGATTGTCTCTGCACGTGGGTGTCAGGTTTACACATGGAAAATCAGCACACAACAACAACAACAACATGACATGCACACATTTAATGTGACCAGCCACAACACACACACAGACCACACACACAGACCGCACACACAGACCGCACACACAAACACTGGTCATTTATTAGTAGTAGATGTAAATATACATATTAACTTGTCAAACACTATCATTACCTCTAAGTTGTCATTTAGAAAATAGATGCGGTGTGCACACAGACACACACACACACACACTTACACACCCTTGTAGTCAAACACAAACAATCGCACACACTCTAAAAGTCCCACCTTGACAAATAGCTCAATATCAGGGTCCTTGTCCTCCTCCGCTGCAGTATCCGTCATGGTCAACAAAAACAAACCTTATTTGTGTGTTGTGTTTCCACAAGTGTGTAGCTGTAGGTGTGTATGTGATGTGCGTGTGTGTTTGTGCGTGTGTGTGTGTGCGTGAGAGAGAGAGAGAGTGCAAGAGAGAGAGAGAGAGAGAGAGAGAGAGAGTGTCCTTTCAGTTTCAAATTCTACTCCAGGTCCATTCGGTGAAATTTGTGTCGTCCACCTCTGTCAGAGTTCCAGCAAGGACAAATGCCAGGGTGTGTATTAGTGTGTGTGTCTGTGTGTAAGTGTGTGTGTATGTGTGTTAAGTGTTTGTGTGTGTGTGTGTGAGAGAGAGAGAGGTATAGTTGGCGTGAGGGGCTCAGTTTGTACCCGTGTCCTAATCAGAGGGGCGGTGCCCGGCAAAAATAACCCCCTTGAAGTGTGTGTGTGTGTGTGTTTGTGGGGGGGGGGGGGGGGGGGGGGGTTGACGTGTCAAAGGTCAGTCCACTTCACCCATGGGTGTCCTGCATCTGTCCCCTGTCCCACCCCTGTCCCACAACACCCACACTCTGAGAGTCTGAGAGTTTGGGAGCGGATGTGGCTACTCAAATGATACGGTGGCCTTGTGTGGACATTTTTAATTCCCAATATTTGAGCACCTGCGACCTGTCTTGACCATTTATTCTATTGCAGGATAATACGCCAATCATTTATGTGGCTCAAAATTAAGATCAAAATATCGCATTTATGATCCTTGTAAACCCATTAGTGCAAATTCACTATAATGGAGAATAGTTATGTTGTGTTACCAAGAAAAATAGATGGATAGATAGAGAGGGAGAGAGAGAGAAATAGATAGATGGAGGTGTAGATTTACATGCGACAGGAACCATCTCACCTCTGAGTCAGAACATTCTCGTCATTTCAACAGTTATATTTAGCACCAGAATTGCCCCCTCCAACAAGCACAAACACACACCCTCAACACACTGAACACACATTTAACAGACAATCTTATAAATAGAAGTGTGGGTGTGTTCAGGGCCCAAAATAATAGGGAGCAAAGTTCAGCTCTGGGCCTTGCACCTTGTTCCTGAAGAAGCTGATACGAATGATTACCACAGAGGTTTACGATGCGGTCATATCAAAGATAGCGTGTTAGCATTAGCATGATAGCTAACGTCCTCCCTACCTTGACAAAAACTGTGAGGTTGTCATTCTCTGGCTTTTCAGAGGGGGCTGAAGATGAAGATGATGATGATGATGATGATGAAGATGAGGAGGAGGACCTGCGCGAGGCGTTCCTGACATCCACCTCATCCCAGCCCATCTCCGCTGTGTTCTCCTTCACCTCTTTTTTCTCCTCCTCCTTGCTGTCCCTGGCCTCTATTTTCCCATTCTCTTCATTTTCACCGTGCGAGGAAGATGAGGAGGACGAGGAAGAGCTGCCTTTCCTCTCCTTAGTGGGGAGGCAAGGTGGAAGAGAAGGGGGAGCTGGTATCCCTCCCATGGGCCGTGCGATGTTCTGGTACTGGATGGGCATGTCCGAGGGTTCCTCGTACACCTCCTCCTCAAGGGTAGATCCATAGATACCTGACAGGTGGGTCTGGTAGAGCACTGGGGTCTCATATGTGTTCTCCTCCATGGGGTCCATCCTGGGTGCAGAGGTCAAACAGGGACGGTGGAGAATGTGCAGCAAAGTGAGTAGTGCCCACAGGTTCTTACCTTATCAAATAACAACAAGCGGACTTTGGACAGGGATGGCACAGATTCTCCTGAAAGGAAAATTACAGCACCATAAAAATCTCAACATTTTCACTGTTGAGAAATCAGCTCCTGAACATCATTAAATATATTTTGGGGTGGGCTCCGGCTTCTAGATTAAGTTTTGTAGGTTTAAACAGTTAAAATCTGTTTATCTGACTATCATAACTGATTGTATGGTTATACATGTGGACATAGCCTAATTCACAATTTTAATTAACTGTTAGATACATCATTTTGATTTAAGCACAGGGCATTTCAAAGAACAGATTACTTTTGAGTACAGATCAATCAAAAACTTAAATGTATGCTTATATGGAGTTTTCAGACTGCATCATCTGACCCTGATGCTCCTGGTAACGTTGATCATGATTTTTAAAGATCATAAACTACCATTGTCTCATGGGAAGAATATTTGCATGTGATTTGACTGTAAATTAAAGTAAGAACATAGAAACCGGTTCACAGGTAACTCAGGACAAAAATGTAAACTTTAACTTTTATTCATTTAAGATAAAAGATGAAAACAAACAATACACTTGTCATGCACAGACGTTTCACAAAGACCCCGCCCACATGTGTTCAGACAACCTCTCCTGGTCCGCAAACACCACTGTGGTGGTGAAAAAAGCCCAGCAGCGACTCCACTTCCTGAGGGTGCTCAGGAAAAACCACCTGGAGGAGAAGCTGTTGGTGACCTTCTATAGAGCCACCATAGAGAGCATCCTGACGTACTGCATTACAGCATGGTATGCGGGGTGCTCAGCTGCGGACAGGAAGGCGTTGCAGAGAGTGATCAACTCTTATCTTTTATATTTTATCCTTTATCTATATATAAATATGTGTATTTTTTTTATCTTTTGTAACTTGCACTATTTTTCACCATGCGGAGTAGCTCCCCAAATTTCGTTGTGTGTGTAACATACAAAGACAATAAAGTCTATTTCTATTCTATTCTATACATGAAAGCCGATTGGCTGCTAGATCTGCCAATCCGATTCAGGGTTCCGCAACACGGACAGAAAAAAAAGTCAGAATAAAAGCATGACGTTCAAACTCGTATATAAAACATATTTGTGCGTGTTGATGTTTTTTACTCGACAGTAATTGGCACTTGTATCAATATAAATGTCAAAAAAGTGAAAATAAATTCGAAAAAAAGGTTTATTCTGAAGTCGGTTTCAAATAGGGGTTTTATTTTTAAAGTTCCGCCCGGAACTACCAGGGGACAGTGTTGTGTAGCGTCGGTGTCCAGTGTCAGTTCACGATGTTGGACTCACACAGACCAAAGTGACACGCTCAGGTGCAGCTGTGTGTGGAGCACGAGCCGGCGACAGGTAACACACAGCGGAAGGACAGAGGTACGCGAGTGGATGAGTGGGACGCTAGCTAACACATGCTACTGAACTAGCTCTGCTAACTCTGGCTATATATGTATATTATACGTAAATTTTTACGTATAATATGTTTGTAATTTTCATCAGACACTCGTAGAGTGACTTGTGTTCTGTTGCCAGAAGTTATTAATAATATTGTATTGCTGTGATTATTATTTATTCACCATGATTAGTGAGTTATTTAGTAAGAAATAGCGACTTCCGGGTTGTGAGTTTCCCACCTGTGTTTCCACATCTGGCCGTCTCGCTGTGTCCTACGTTTGGGGACTAAAAACGAAATATTTTTTTAAAGAAGGAAAGTGAAGATTTAAGGTCAAATTAATGTTATTAAGTGTAGTTTGAGGTATTTAATTTAAATATATATTGAGGGGAAATTCATATCAGTTAATGTCATATGTGTGTGTCAAAGAGGTTAAACATTTCTTTCAAAGTGTGGAATTTAAAATACAGATTCAGAATGATTTCTCCAACAGGTTAAAACAGTAACATTATATAATATAGAAAAACCTATTCAGAAATATTGCTATGAGTGAGACGGTCTGCGTTTGTGTAGACATAAACAAATGTAAATCACCTATTTTATGTGATTAGTTCTTTGAGATTATTTAAGGCAGAAGTGAAGGTCTATCTCAATAGTTTTTGCCTTTATAGATGAACAAAAAAATGGTGTTATTTCATTAATTCTTTGAGCCTCTTTAAGGCAGAAGTGACATCACAAATATCACATTTGTTTTGTCAGATAATAAAAAAAAAAAGCATGTATTCACACCAAGTAATGGTATTTGTGCTGAAGTGTTAATATGGAATCTGCTGCAACCATGTCCAGCCTCTAAGTCAACGTGTGCCTCCCTAACAACCAGTTCCTCCACTTCACACAGGTGGATCTGCGTTTTTTCTTTCTTGTTGGCTATTTTTGCCTATGGCCACAACAAGCAATTAGACTCCACCATCTCTAAAAGCCAAGCAAACAGCACTTATTATAACAAACGGGAAGTGAACCCATTCACCATGTATTTCAAGTAGTGCGTCTTTCATGTTGCTTGCAGGTGATCTCGTGAAGTTTCACTTGCAAACAATCACTTGCATGTCAGGATGCATTTCAAGATTCAAGCAACTATTGTCAATGGCACAATGTAACAAGTACCGTGTGCGTTGAAATACTTGCTTTGCTGCCCAAGCTGAATTTAAAATATATATATATATGTATGTAAAGGAGAAACAAAAGCAAACGCATCAGGTTTTCCCATGTATTTAGTTTTACATTTTTGTGTGGGCCAATATTGACCCACATGTTGTGACTGGAGCTGATAGCGTGACCTTCAGTTTTTTGTAAATGTTTATTGTCATCTCATATGTGTCACGTCTCTCCAGGATGTTTCTGAGAACACTACTGGGTTTCCTGTGCACGGTCACGACTCTGGCTCCGGGACGCCACGCGGCTCAGCAGGGTCCCCTGCCGCTGCTGCTGGTCTCCTTCGACGGTTTCCGTGCCGACTACCTGCAGAGGTTCCCCATGCCCAACCTGAAGCTCCTGTACAGCCAGGGGGTCCTGGTGGAGCAGCTCTCCAACGTGTTCATCACCAAGACATTCCCCAACCACTACAGTCTGGTAACGCTTTGGTTCTTTCTCTTATAAAGATTTGCATATATATATCAGATTCAGAATATATATATATATATATATTTGTGTTTTTTTGCTCCTCCCAGGTGACCGGGTTGTACGCTGAGTCTCACGGCATCGTGGCCAGCAACATGTACGACCCCGTCAGCGGCAAACACTTCAAGACCGGAGAGGACAAGGACCCCATGTGGTGGAACCAAGCTCCGCCCCTCTGGGTCACGGCGCTGGACTCTGGCTACAAGACGGCGGCCATGATGTGGCCCGGCTCCGACGTTGTCATCAGCAACCGCACCGCCACGCACTTCCTGCCGTACAACTCGGCCGTGACCTTCAAGCAGCGAATAGGCAATGTGACGAGGTGGATTCTGGGAAATGAAAAGGTGGGTGGAAATACAAGTGTGTAATATATATGACCCTGAGGAAAAGATATATATATATATATTTTGTGATTGCTCACTCCTCCAGGAACCAGGGGTGAAGTTTGCGGCTCTGTACTGGGAGGAGCCGGACAGGACGGGTCACATGTTCGGACCCGAGGACGACTTCGCCATGAGCAGAGCGCTGAAGGAGGTCATTGAATTTAAAATAATTGTCCTCGAACACAGGCAGGGATCGTGTCTCTTTATTTTCTCGTTATTTATCAGACCATATTTGAGTTTTTCTCGGCCCTGGCTGGTGGTGATATTACACCACGTTGGACTTAAAATACATTAAAACCTTTTTATTTGTGCGGTTTTATTATAACAGGAAGAGAAGGTGAGAGCGATATTTGTATTAGTACTACTCTGTTGTATCTCCAGCTTAATCATTTACACATTTTTGTTTGTTTTTTGGGGTTTATGACCAGACGTCTACTTTGTGTTGAGCGCAAATTAGAAATATGATAGAAATATTTTTCCTGACATCAGGATGTTTGCATTGTGAAATGTTTGTGTGTATTTAGCTCAAAGCAACTAAACTGTGTGTGTTGTGATAAAAGTCTACACTCACACACACGCACACGCACACACAGATCAAACAGTGTTCAGGTCTCAATATTAGTTCTAAGTTGTAGATGAACACGTCAGACTATTTGATCACGTGTCGTGAGTCCAGAACTAACATGTTGCTGCCGTGCCCTCAGGTGGACGACAACATCGGCCTGATGATGTCGGAGCTAAAGAGCGTGGGCCTCTGGGGTCGCGTCAACGTCCTGGTGACCAGCGACCACGGCATGGCCCAGTGCTCCGTCAAACGCCTCATACGTCTGGACGACTGCCTCCACCCCGACAACTACACCCTGGTGGACATGACGCCGGTGGCTGCCATCATCCCTCGCGGAGGTAACCGGCTCCTCCATCAGCCGCATACAGACCAGTATGATCTTGGGAGAAACCCGTAAAGTCCAAGCGAAATAACCACAACTCCCAATTAAAAGAGAAATAAGTGCAAAAAGTGATTTGAACACTTTGCCGGTCCTCCCACAGGCTGGTTCGGACCCACTGCAGGGCTGGTTTTGGCCCTCGGGCCACATGTTCGACACCCCTTCTCTAACACAACCACACTAAATAAATAGGAAATCTCACAGGTGTGTGTCTGTGTCTGTCTGTGTGTGCGTGTTTGTCTCTGTGCAGACGTCCAGGATGTGTTCAACCTACTCAGCAAGTGCCACGCCAACATGACGGCGTATCTGAAGAAGGCCGTCCCTGATAGGCTGCACTACAGGAACAACGAGCGCATCCAGCCAATCATAGTGGTGGCTGACGAAGGCTGGACCATCGTGCAGAGAGGAGACACGCTGCCCAGATGTAGGTCTCTTCATCGTGGAGTCATTTCATTTGATTTGTTCTTTTATATCAGGTTTATAAATATGCAAATTCAAGTTCTTAATCAGTATTTAAATGAAAAAATAAGGATTTCTGAAACTACAGCGTGTGTATATATATATATATATTTTTTTTCTTTTCTTTTTGAACAAAAACTGTATCGCCTCCACCACCCACCAGCTCTCTCTCTTCTCCCCTCACTCAGTGGGCGATCACGGCTACGACAACTCCCTTCCCAGCATGCACCCCTTCCTGGCAGCGGTGGGGCCCAGCTTCCGTCAGGGTTACCGGGTCGGCAGTTTGAGGAGCGTGGACATCTACCCGCTCATGTGTCACCTGCTGTCGGTGCCGCCGCGGCCCAACAACGGCACGCTGACCGCGTCCCGCTGCCTGCTGGCTGCAGAGAGCTGCGGGGACGTCTCCGCCATGATCGCCCTGGTGGCGGGCGTCCTGCTGCTGCTCCTCACCATCACCTGTAAGTCAAGTTCCGAATCAAATTGAGCCAGATTGGAATTTGTGCTTTTTTCAAAAATATTGAATATTAGTGAAAGTCCATTTTTTGTCTCATTAATAGAGTTGTGTAGTATCTCCAGCTGAACTTTTCTTTTTTTTTTTCAGTTCTCTTCAGGTGGTCGAGGAACTGCGGCCGCTCGCAGCCTTTCCGTAGACTCCGGTTGGACGAGGACGAGGAACCTCTGTACCAGTGAAGGACGTCGAATCTGTGTCACCTGTGTGTGCGCGCTCCAATAGGTACTTGAATTACACACGGGGCGTCGGCCTTACCTGTCACACAGGAATGTGTGTGCGTACAAACACCCACACGCGTGTGTTTGAAAAGCCCTGGGACCTGCCGACTCCCTGGATTCTTTTCAGAAAGATTCCTCAAGCTGAATAATGCCATTAATGACTTGACCTGGAGTTTAGTGTCACAGTTCAAAATAGATCCTGGGGAAAGTTACAACTTTACACTGAAGAGTCTGCTGCTGAAATTCGAGACTTAAACCTGTGATTTTTAGATAAATATAAAACATTTATTGAAATCGTTTTACTGCTAATTGAAGAGATGACACCATTTTTAAATTATGTTATTTATTTTCTGGGAACTGATTAATCTAATTTAATTTAGTTTATTTCAATTTTTTGTACATGCTGTGTGTTTTCTGTCAGCAGAGGGCGCCAGCGGCTCGTTTGTCTCTTTATTGATGAACCCTTCACAGCTTCAGGAATTCTATTGATCATCTTTATTGATTGTAGTTTGTACCGTTACTTTTCCTCTTATATGTTACATTGATTTGTCCAAAGTCATCTCAATAACCATTTCATCCTCTTTGTTCATAAATTTGACAAATTAGGAATTGAAATTGTAAATTAATAGAGTTGGAAATTGTTTTTTACTATGCAATTCAATATTTATTGTAGGTGTGTACTTACACTGTATATATGCTTAATACCAAAGACTTTTATCATTTACATGCACAACAGATGCTAAAGACATCACATTCATTTTAAATCTAGTGTTGGATTAAATCCAGGTGGCGTGAATTAATGTTGGTGTCAGGAACTGCGTTACTGAGAGTTATATTATACACTTTAGAAAAAAAAAAAAAAAATGTGTCTGGTCCTCTAAAAACTATTTTCTAAAACGGACTCCAGAAAAAAAGGGAGACCGATGTTTCATATTTGATAAATAAATTACATGAAGAACTGTTTCAAACGTCCACATGTGAAACGCGATGCCTTTGTAGCCTTGAAGCAATTAACGTAAACATGAGACCATCGTTATAGACTCACTCTGATTGGTTGTTTTTTTTATCTGCAATATTTTACTGCCATAACTTTACAAAACGCTGTGAGTGTGTTTAGAGGCTGAAAAAGATGGTCTGATCTTGATGGTGGTCATAATGTTTTAGTCCTTGGAGTTACTGATTTCCTGTCGTGTAAAAAGCACTTCCTGTCAGGCGTACTGATATTTTAAAAACACCAATAAATCTGAATGAAAATCAGACTTTCTTTGTGATTCGGAAGGAAAGGCGACACACATTTGGAAAAATGAATTTATATTCCTTTATATTTTTTTTTTTCTCCATCGCAGTCACAATGTTACAATGTAATAAAATGGTAAATATATATATAAAATCAAACTCCATACTGACACATACGTTTCTGTATCATGTTCAAAACCAAAAAAAATGAACTGTACATGTTTTCACTTATATTCTGTTTTATAGCATTTTAAAATCTGTCGTAGTGTCTACGTAGTCCTCTGCATCCCTGTAAATCTCTTCACAGATAAATAGACTTTATTTCTTTTTCTGAAGGTATTGTAACAAAAATAACTTATTTCCTATCGTTGGCGGCGTGGAGCCACTGAAAATATCGTTCTACCCTCCCCCGGTTTTTCACAGAGTTAACGGTGTTTCTCTCCCGTGTTTGTGGACAGTAACACACGCGTGTGGTGCTTGTATGCGAGGACGCAGGGACGCCGTCGTTTCCAGGGACGTGACGGCGAGCGGCCACTGAACCTCAGGTTTGTGCCTCAGAACAACTTTAACATTTCATAATATACGCAAACACAGACACCAACCTCGTGTGGAAGAATGCTAAATATAAAGCTGGTTCTGCTTCTAACATGTTCAAAAATAATTCACTTCATTCACATTTGATTCAGTTTGTTTAATCTACTTTTTGGAAAGTTTAGTTCTATCGTATAGTTTAGTTTAGTTTTTGTCTTTCAAGCTCAAAGTTAAATGTAAAATATGTGTCATTGTGTCTTTTTTTTTTTTTACACACAAATTATACATTGCTAAATGTTCCATAATTGAAACATGTTACGTCAATGAACGGTGTTAAAATTGACTTTTTTTCAGGGGAAAAAGAAGCAGAAGTGGACGGCGGCCGGCGGCTGTTGAACCTCTCTTCTAACATCAGTGAGTTTTTCTCTTTTTATCACAAACATTTACTATCAGTACATCAGAAAGAGCCAAAGAAAAAAAAATCCTCCATCACAGGAGGATTTTTTAAAAACCAGAATAAGGTATTTACAATCAAAAAAAGAGGCCAACCACAGCAAATGAAAGCTAATTGTGCACATTGAAATCTCTACAGCTACCTTTACTCTTTTTTTTTTTTTCTCCAACACTGAAGAACATAGTAAAAAATAAATAAAGCGACGCATGACCTTGAGAAAAATAAAAGCTCATGGTACATCGTACGGGTACATCTACCTTAAGGTTAAACTTGACCTTTGCTCTGTGCTTTAAGTCTCCACACCTGAGGCAGACCACTGGAATCTTTACAAATGACTTTGCATCAATCAATCAATCAATCAATCAATCATACAACTCGGCTCTGGTCGAAACTGGTCTGATATCAGAAACAGCCTCGCGTTTGGCTTCTACAGGAAAATAAAAAACACCTTGACTCACAGCTCTGGACCGAGAAAGTGAAACTTTGGCAAAAAAAAAAGCATATGAAGCAATCGCTGACACTCACGCACACACACGCACACACACACACACACACACACACACACTGCCTAACCATAGGCCTCATATGCTTTGCAGACCCTGATAGTTAAATATTTATATAGTTTTTGTTTTATGAAAGGAAATCAAACTTTTTCCAGATGCACATTCCTTCGTCGGTGCATCCATTCAAGGTAAGATGCATGACACGTTTTTTTTTTTTTTCCCCCCCCACTACTGACCCATTTTAAACCCATCAACAACAAAATATCCCAAATCTTCATTAAAAAAAAAACTTTTAAGAGAACATGATGTTTGCATTATTGCACATTGACACTTTCTTCACTGTAAACCAAAAAAAAAAGATCAAATATGAGGAGAACAGTGATGTGGTAT
Source organism: Colistium nudipinnis (assembly GCA_016785305.1). NCBI lineage: Eukaryota > Metazoa > Chordata > Actinopteri > Pleuronectiformes > Rhombosoleidae > Colistium > Colistium nudipinnis. The sequence continues at coordinate 1,126,647 of JAFBJU010010940.1, forward strand.
TTTTGTGTAAAGGTTTTCCAGGACCTGTCTGTTCTGCACACTTGCATAGCTGTGGATGTGTCGCCATACAATAAGTGAGTGAAGAGAAAGTGGCCTGCTAAGGCTCCGGAGGAAACGTTCATCTGTGGCCTGCAGACCCAACTGTAATAATAATAATAATAATAATAATAAAATGAAGAATAAAAAGAAAAACCTCATCTGAATCAAAAACAAAATGACACCTGCAGTGTGAATGCGTAAGGCTGCGGTCTGGGTCTGGGTGCCACACTCAAACGCTTCCCCCACAGGGTAGGAACTGTTTTTTTTTTTTTGGTTGTGTCAGACCTGATTTGGATGTTTAACCTGATCTCTAATTGGCCGGAGCTCTTGGTGCAAGGGGCCGGGGGTGAAAAAGCTGGTGGAGGGGGGGGGGGGGGGGGGGGGGGGAGGTCCCACTTAGAAACCCAGAATCTCATACAAATCTGTGACTCTTCAAACCTGCAGTTTGGACCGTTTTATTATTATTAATATTCCCTCAAATCTAGAACATTCATGCAAAGAAATTCACGATCTGCGACACGAACAGAAAACACGCTAAATGGCACATGTTTGGCTCTGAGGGGACGACCCAACACGGGACAGCACATGTCCAGATCAGAGGGCACCAAAAAAAACATGCACCACCTTTCCCTACCTCTTTCCTGTTTTTGCACATTTAAACCTGCAGTGATTTCTTTTCTTCTTCTCTCGTGTGTGCAGCTGTTGTGCGACACAAGGTTTTGTCGCTGTGTTGTGTGCCCACCGCACACAATGTGAACGTTGAAACACTTTCTAAAACATATTTGGCTAAATTCTTCTTACCACTGTAACCACGACGATACGAAAAAAAAACACCCAGCTTGACTCTATAGCACCATATGAATATTGTTCCCAAATGATAAAGGGGTGAGGGGATTATCGGACATTAGTGTGTGTGTGTGTGTGTGTGTGTGTGTGTGTTTGGTGAGGTAGGGGCTTATCCCGTGTTTGTTACACTACTTTTCACTGTGTGTACTAAGCACAGTGTACTTTTTCGGAAGAAAAAAAAAAAAACCCTGCGTGTGCGTGCGTGTTGTGCATAGCTTTCTGCAGGAAGAGGAAGTTTGGCCTCGGCTGATAACTGAAGGCAGTACAGGATTCAAAGAGCCAATCTGCCCTTATTGCACCATTGATACAACTGTGTGTGTGTGTGTGTGTGTGTGTTTTTATATTTGCACCATATGAAGTGGGATTAGCAGCCAACTGACTCTGTAGCTCGAGCGCGTTGCACCATGTGATCACCGGCGCTGCTGCAGCTTCTGAATCTACTCGCACGGCTGCTGCAGATGAAGTGATTTTGTCTTTTTTTTTTTTTTTCTTCTTTGTGAAAAAAAAAAATCGACTAGCACCACAGAAAAGTAATGTAAGCTCGCTCCTGGTTCCGTTTAAAAAAAAAAAAAAAAAAAAAAGGTACTTCAACACTTTTTGGTGACACTCTTACTTTTTAATAACTCTGATTTAAGAAGGGACTTTTCATTATATATATATATTTAATTAATCCATTTATTTATTAGTCCATATTGATGGTTCTCAAACTGAAAATTGGACCACTAAAGGTTACTATATATATATAAGGAGTTTAAAGATTATTAATAGAATAGGAAAGCTAATGTATTACACAAAATTATTATTATACCTTTGAATTGATGTGATTAGTCACATAAATTGTTTTTCAAATGTGTATGTCTTTCATTATTTACTATTTGAGCACATTCCACAAGTCTCCCAAAAAATGTTGACGTTCCTCATTTAAAAATCATTAATCTGCTCTTTTGTTGGCTCTCCTGCTCAGTCCTCTTGGAATAAGAAGAGTGAGAGTCTGTGTGCGTGTGTGTGTGCGTGTGTGTGCGCGTGTGTGTGCGTGTGTGTGTGTGAGAAGTCAGCGTTGTGTCGTCGACTGCCAACGTAACAGCTTGAATCACAGAGATCAACAAAGTGAGCCACACATCGCAGCTCAGCCGTGGGCGCCGTTGGCCTGGATACAGGAGACGAGTCATCATCGTCGTTTCATTATCTGAACCCGGTTCGTGCGACGTTATTTTAGAAATCACCAGATTAAAGTTAGAGGACAGAAATCTAAAGTCCTCCGTCTTGCATTTTGATCTTTTTAGTGTTAAATTTTTTTTTTTTTTGCCAATGTCCCGCCTATATTCGATATATACACACACACGACCTTTTCACAAACGACGTTTGGTTTTTGATTTCGTGGAACGTGAGAGCCACCGCTGGCTTCTTCTCCTTTTTTTTTTTTTATGATCACGTTTTTTTTTTTTTTTTTTCTTCTTCTCAACGCACTTTTAAAGTGATGAAGATGAAACCAAAACGAAGAGCGATTAGAAACAGAGGAAGAGATGGACTCTGCTGAAGCAGCTTGTTGAGCCATGGCCGAGGGACTCGCAGGTCATAGGTCCCTGCAAGGTGCGTGTGTGTGTGTACGTGTGCTTGTGCGTGTGTGTGTGTGATAGGTTGCTTTTGTGTCTGTGTGCTTTTACCTTAAATGCCATATTGTGTGCGAATTGGTTTTCTAAATCTCTAAATCTCAACCCCCACGAATATTTTTTTTTTGTTGTGGTGGCACCTGTGCTTAAGTGTGTTGATATCTTTGTGTGCGTGTGCGTGTGTGTGTGTGTGTGTCAGAGGGAGGACTCGTACTGCAGCAGTTCGTACAGTAGAGGTCCGTCCCGGTAGCGGATGCCCACGGCCGCAGGCGTGATGTACTGCAGGATGTTTATAGTCCTCCGCAGACGGCGGTCCACGTAGTGGGCGTCCCACGCCGGGTAGCGTTTCCGGGGCATGTCAATCTTAATGAGCGGCCCCTCGGGTTTGGAAGTGGGCGGAGCCGACCTCACCTGGAAGACGGGAAGACACGACTCGGCCACGTCCTCCTCCGTCTGCGACTTGGTCATGTGGGCCGGCGTGGGCGGGGCGCTGGGCGGGGCGGAAGGGGGCAGAGGGAGGCCCCAGAGCAGCTGGGCGCAGCAGGAAGAGGCGGGGCTTGGCTGCAGGTGGGCGGTGGCCGGGTGCAGGAAGCCGTAGTACAGCAGCATGACCAGGACGCCGCCGGCAAAGGTCAGGTAGACGCCGCACAGCGCCTGGACGGCGTAGGAGTCGGTCGACACCGGGTCCCTGTAGGCGTACCTGCAGGGGGGCGGGGCATGGGTTGAACTCATTCAGTGTGTGTGTGTGTGTAGACTATATTGTGTGTTTTGACTTGAGCCCACTTGACGAAGCATTTTAAAGACTGATTTTGAAATTTAGATTTTTGAGAATATAAAAAATCTGAAGACAATATATAGGCAAATAATAATTTCTAGGTTTTTTTTAGAAACAAAGATTTTCTCTTACATTAGTTATTTATTTATTATTATTATTTAAGAGTACTCACCAGGATAACAATAAGTATAAAAAATGGTATTATTATTATAAAAATAGGACTTTGAACAAAAGTAAAAAAATATATATATTAAATTTTGATAAATTAGATCCAAATGTACAAGAAATACAAAAAAGTTAAAAAATATATATACTGTATATACATGGATCATAACAAGGATCCATCAGTTTATTTATCGGTCTTTATCAACACAGATGCAGATTTAGCTCCTATCAGATGATAATATGGACGCAGTGATTTATTGATCAGGCTCCAGACCATAATAACTTCCTGACTCACCACAGCCCCGTCAGGATGGTGTTCTCAGCCAAGACCACGATGTAGTAGACCACCATCCTGTAGCGCGTGCGCCCCTCCTTCACGTTGAACCAGCAGAAGATGTAGACGATGCCCACCACCATGTTGAAGAGCACCTCCTCCCACTTGGACATGCAGAAGTCGGTGCCCCCGTGCACCACCCAGAAGGCCATGGCGCACCAGTGGAGCACCACGAAGATGCCGAAGTAGATGTGGAAGAGAGAGGCGAAAAGGGCGAGCGAGAGCACGCGGGACGAGATGGTGAACAGGCGCCAGAAGAGGTGGAGCAGGGCGCCGCGGTAACTCATCCCGCGCTGGTCGTCCCGAGAGTCCCGCAGGAGTTTGTGGTAGGAGGCCAGAACCCAGGCCAGAGAGAGGAGGGAGGCCAGGGAGGAGAGGCCTGCAGGAGGAGGAGGAGGAGGAGGAGGAAGACTCCATCAATCCAGGTTATTTATACACCTTGAGTCAGTGTGCGTCATGGTTCAAATTAGAGGCAGAGCGTGACGCAGCAGAAACATTCGCTCCTAACTCCGCCCCCCTTGCACGAATCACTATATAAGGTCTCACAAAAGTCAAAATGAAAGGATGAATAACACGGGTGGGTGGATGAATGCATGGCGACGGTTCATGTTAGTTTTGGTTCTTAAAAAAATCGATATACTATGAACAAACAGAATAATCAATATTGATAATAATAAATTGCGGCTCTAAAATGTGGAGCGATGAATTCTAAACACGGCAACATCTGCAGCCACAAATGACTGAGTGGGCGAATGACCGTTTGTGCAGCTGCGTGTTGTGTATGTGATATTGTTGTGTTACACGTGTGTGCAGGCGGCCACGCCGAGCGGCGGCTCCACCTACACTGCAGCGTCTCGGCCCGGTTCTCCTGGATCATGATGCAGAGCTGCAGGACCAGCTGCGGCGCCGACTCCAGAAAGGTCTCCAGCAGCCGCAGCATGTTGACGTCGGCGTACTCGAACATCATGGCCCAGTACCAGCGGCGCTGGTGCTCCTTCTGGCGCCGAGACATGACGCCCAGGTACAGCGTCCGGATGTACCTGCGCCGGGTCAGAGGTCAGAGCCTTCGTTAATGATGGACATGTCAATCCGAATCAAATTCAATTGGATTTAAATCAGACATTATCAAAGTACCTTGAGCTGCAATTCTTGTTTGAAAGGTGCTGTACAAATATTTTATTTATTTGTTTGTTTGTTTGTTTGTTTGTTTGTTTGTTTATTTATTTATTTATTTATTTATTTATTTATTTGTTTGTTTGTTTGTATGTTGGTTTGTTTGTTTGTTTGTTTATTTATTATTATTATTATTATTATTATTATTATTA
>JAFBJU010010940.1:1140880-1165880 GCA_016785305.1 Colistium nudipinnis
CTAACCCTAATTCCAGAGTTATAAGAGTGGAATTAGGGTTAGGGTTTTGATGAAGGGTTGCTGTTAGAGAGATGAAATTTGGTCCCTCGTGGTTTTTAGGGATGGCGAACGCGATGGTCTTGGTCCTGTGCTGCTCAGACATCCGGAAGTAGGTCAAAGGTCAAAAAGCCACGTAGTGTCTCACACTTTGACCCACTTCCCGATGTCCGAGTGACACGGGACCAAGACCATCGCGTTCGGCATCCCTGAAAACCCCTAGGGACCAAATTTCATCTCGCTAGCATGAATGTTTCACCAAAACTCTACATAAATACATATTTACATATTATTACATATTTATTTAGAATTTGCTCCACAGTCACTTATTGTATATTTATTCACCTTATGTATGTAATAGTTTACTCTGCACAATGCCAATGAATTTGAATCCAATCTAATTATGTTAAAAAAATATATCATGGATATTCAATGTTGCACGTTTGGTCACGTGACCTTCCTGAGTGCTTCTCCGTGTTGACATCTCTCACCATGAGCCACGCGAGGCTCAGTAAACATGGTTTTCTCATTACGACCAGCCACTTCTCTCACGCTGTCTGCACTGCACTTTGTGTGCATCTCTCGTTGTGTTTCCACTGTGTGGTGCTGACCTCTACAGGTGAAAAAAACAACACTCTGCGACTGACTGTGTAATTACACTTCACGGGATTGTTGAAAGCACATGTGGAACCCTAAAGAAATGTGTTGGGTGGAAAATGCCAATAATGTATTTAAATCATCATTTTTTTGTGTGACCAGCAGGAAAATGGTTCAGGAGCGGGGCATTTTGCTATTGTAATGAATAATTCGTTTTTTTTTTTCAAACAGTGGAATTTTGGAGCACATGAGAAGATTTAAGGAAGCTGTGGACATCACCTACGCCCACAGTGAGGGGATCGCGGCTCTGGTGGAGGCAGCCGGACACAGGTCAACCATCAGCTCACGTTTCATAAATCCCCACAAAAATACCATCAAATAACGTGTGTGTGTGTGTGTGTGTGTGTTGCAGTTTGCGGTGTGGGAGGCGCGTGTGTTACTTGGGCTGGGGCTCCATGGCTGTACTGGGCCTGACCGATGCCAGCGAGTGTAACCCCACATTTGGAGCAGGTGATACACCCGTGAAATATTAAACAATTTAAAACATCATTTAATCAGAGACATATTTTATTTATTTATTTCATTCATGATTTTGTTATTATCTGGTTATCCTGGTGTGTGTGTGTGTGTGTGTGTTTCAGACTACGAGGATGTGCGTGGCTTCATGAGTGGAGGATACAGAAAGCTGGACAACAACGAAGGACCTCTGACTTCACTGGTCTGTGATCATTAAAATCAAAAAATAAAATAAATAATTATTATTTCACTTATGTATTATATAGATTTGGTGTCGGACGTGAGACAGCGCGCGCACAGGAACTGAAGCAGCTAATTCATTCAATTCACTGTGACAGGTCAAAATGTGTGAAAAATCCCCCCCAGGCTTTGCAAAGTATTAAAATGTCCAAATCCTGTGAGTCTCAATTCAAATATAATCCATCTTTAATCTGGCACCACGCCTCACAGAGGATCCGGATGAAATACACACCACTGCACCTGGATTATCATTTTAAATGTATTATTCCACAGGTTTTAAAATAAAATCTCATTATAGCTTCATGTAGCTATAACATTTACAAGAATGATCTATGTTTAATGAGATACAATCTTTTAAAAAGTGAAAGTGACTCTACATGATGTAATATATATATATATATATATATATATATTTTTTCTCCAGGGTCCTCAGTTTGAGATCGCACATGAGGATTTTCTACACTCAGTTCTTCCTCATCTCCACGACCAGGACACAGTTCTACTCCTCTACACACACTCAGGTGAGAAAGTCCCAGTGGGCGGGGCCTAACGTGTCCCGGTGAACCGAGTGGGCGTGGCCTAACCGCGTCTCTCTGTCCACAGACGATGGCGCCGACGTGGCGAGGATGGCGCGAAGAGCGAGGGAAAAAACGTCCAATGTCCACGCCGTCTTTCATCACACTGAGGGAGACACTGCAGCTGAGCGGGTATCTGTCAATCAATCAATCAATCAATCAATTCATCGAGCTCTCTCTCTCTCTCTCTATTCACAGTGTGTGTTGTCCTTTGCAGGATGACATCGATAATCTGTGTTTATCTACACTCAGAGTGACTTGGCTGACGGCTGCCTCCCAGAGCTTCACACCCATGGTACTACAGGCGCGCGCACGCACACGCGGACACACACACACACACACACACACACACACTCAGTGACTCATTGGAGCGTGACGAATAACTGCTGTGCCTCATTTACTCCTCCAGCACAGTTGGAGAGACGGAGACGAACACAGTGTCTTCTAAAAGCTTAAAAACCTGGATTTTATTTCAATTAGACTATTGATTATTGTTATTATTTCACGCTGCTGTGTGTGTGTGTGTGTGGTAATCTGCTCTCAGCAGATGGAGCTGTCCACCAAGCTGCTGTTGAACGCCGTCAGTCTGGGAGCTCACGTTTTAAAGGGGAAAATTTACCAAAACCACATGATCGACGTGCAGGTCACCAACAGGAAGCTGTACCACCGAGCCACACGCTTACTCCAGGTGCACACGCACACACACACACACACACACACACCACTACGCAACACTGCGTGTACCCTGTGAAACCAACACACACTGAGGCTCTCTTTCTGGCTCTCCCCCCAGAAACTGTCCTCTCGTCCCAGGTCCACGTGTGAGGAAGCTCTGCTGAGGACAATCTACAGAGTGGACGCTCTGACAGATGACATCACTTCCGGTGACATCACCACACACACGCTCGCAGCCAGAGACAGGAGCACGGTGAGGAGGAGGTGCACGGAGGAGGAGGAGGAGATGGATGGGCTGACTGTGTCATATCTTTTGTGTGTGTGTGCGCAGGTGGTCCCTCTGGCTCTGGTCCGTCTGCTGACTGGCTGCTCTCTCTCGGAGGCGGAGTCTCATTTGGAAGGACAGCCAATCGTGAGAGAAGCCGTGGCGGCGTGGCTCTGAGGCCGCATACAGAGGTCAAAGGTCAGAGAGCTGCCTCAGATCCTTTCTATTAAAAATAACATAAATACACTGAAGTTGAAGTGGTGAGGATGTGGTCCATTCAAGTGTATTATTAGTTTCTTTCTGGAACTTTCTGGCTGGACTGTGATGTCTGCGTGATGTAAGTCAGCCTCAATCCCTCTGCACGCACACACTCTCTCAGGTACAGGATTAGACTGACGTATGAGCGCTTGAGCAGCTTTGTGAAACACATCAGATCACAGCGGCTCAGCAAGTCCGCGACAGACCAGGGTCAGAAAGGTCTCCGCTTTTTCTACAGGAACACAAAATAATAACAGCCAAGCCATTATTACACTGTATGGTCATGTAAAAGAAACATTTCAATCAAAAATGGTTGAGTCATTTTTTAAGGAATATTCATTTAAAATGGAAGGTGACATTTTTGTTTTTCCTCCCCTGTTCTCAAGCGTGTTCATTTTGTGCTCTAATCTAATTTGATCTGAATGCAAAATCACCAACGAAAGCGTTTCTTATTTTATTCATGTCAACTTTATTACATGTTTGCATTAAATTGCTCTAAGGTACATGACATCACAGATTGATGGAGAGCCAAACAGACCAATAGCAGCGTAGGCACGCACACGCACACGGTTTGGGTTAAATGAGACAGAATACATTAAAGTATATATAGGTATGTTTTTTCCAGGTTCAAACAGAGAGAGGAACATATGATAATCAGTTATCCGTGACCCCGCCCCCTTTCTCCTCCTCCTCCGTGTTCCTGTCCATATACCATCATATCACCATGGTTACAATAAGGCATCAGTAACACGCTTCACGCTGTGGTTCCACATGATTGCTTATACAAAGCCCACCTGAATACACAGCATGAAACACACACACACACACACACACACACACACACACACACACACACCATTCACACAGAGAGAAGCTCAGTGTCACGTTGTGCAAAAAGCCTTTTTACCTCCTGGGAAGATTCATGAACAAAAAAAACGTGCTCAGTAATTTAACTAAAGGAAATATAACGAGGTACATTTGCAGAAAATGTAATTTACACGAGCGTCTTTAAAGGAAAAAAAAAACACAGGATACATTTAAGATAATGAGTATTAATATTACAAATCCCTCTCGGACTGTAACCATATTTTTAAAACTTTTAGGTTTTTTAAAATAGAATAGAATACAAACAACACTTATAATGTGTGTTTTTTTTAAGAGAAAAATTTAAATCATCCATGAAATTAATCAACTAACGTATTTCTGAGGTCCTCGGTTTATTATTTGTTATCGGCTATATGAGTCAATGCTCAAAAAATATATACCTTTAAGATTTAAAATGTTGCAATACAGAGATACAGTTCATATCATCAAATGTACATTAATTACCATTCAAAATATAACTTGTATAATAAATTTAAATCACACCGGAGGGTTAAAGTGCTTCGAGTGTTTGAGTCGTTTTTTTTTTTTTATCCTCAGAGAATATTTTCTCCTACTCACTTTGTGGATTTCAGTCGCCGTATCTTTGGGTTTTTTTCATGTTGACCTGACGGAGGTCAAAGGTCAATCTGTGCTGATTTCCTCCAGAGAGCCGGGCTGAGACTCCACAGAGGTCCGGGTGAACTGATGGAGGAGAGTTCCTTCCTCCTTCTTACTCCTGACAGGCTTCATCTCCTCCACAGTATCTTTCTCCTCAACCTCCTCCTCATCTCCGCCCTCCTTTTTCTCCTCTTCCTCATTTCCATCTCCTCCTTCCTCTTTCTCCTCCTCCTGATCTCCACCTCCTTCTTTCTCCTCCTCCTCCTCCTCTCCTGCTGTGTCACTTGGCCTTTTTTTGTCTGTGTCTGAGTCTTCAGCATCGGCCTCCTCTCCCTCCGACACCTCCTGCTCCTGGATGAATCAATTATTTATTATTATTATTATTATTATTATTATTATTATTATTATTATTATTATTATTATTATTATTATTATTGTAAATCATTTATGACCAAATACCTTTAATTCAATGAATGCCAACTCTTAAACGTGCTCCTTTCCTCCTCCTGATTGTTTTCTTACCTGTGGTGATGTGGCCTCTCCCTCCTGCTCCTCCCTTTCTCCTCCCTCTCTCTCCTCAGATGGCTCTTCCTCTCCGTCGTCCTTCTCCTCCAGCCGTGTTGGTTCTTCATTTCCTCCTGGGGTCTCCTCCTCTTCCTCGGGTTTGGAATCTGTCTCCTCCTCCTCCCCAGTCCTCGTCTCCTCTTCATCCCCTACGTTCTCCTCCTCCTCTCCTTCTTCATCATTTTTGCCACACTGGCATTGACACTCCTCCTCCTCCTCCTCCTCCTGCTCCTCCTCACCGCCCTCATTTTCCTCCCCTTCAGCTGACACCTCCTCTTCTCCTGCTGCCGGACCTCCATCTTCTTCTTCCACCTTTTCGTCCTCCTCTGGAATCACCTCCTCCAAAACAATCACAGCCTTAATATGCTCCTTGGTTTCCTCCTCCTCCTCTTCCTCCTCCTGCACCACCTCCAAGCTCCTCCCCTCCTCCTCTACCACCACGCTGTCTGCAGACTGGAGCACGGTTACGGGAGGAGGAGGAGGAGGAGAAGGAGAAGGAGGAGGAGGACCTTTCTTCAGCTGAAGGATCTTGAGGAGGTCGAACTCCATCCTCACCGGAGCGTCCGGCGCCATCGGCTTGGCTTTGAGAGGACGGGCGGCCATTTTCTTTTTCACACAGGCGTCGCAGGGGCAGTATTCGTCGTCGCTGCGCTGGTCACTGAACTCGCCCGTCAGGTCGCCGTCACTCAGGGAGTCGGCGGTCTTCACCGATTGGTTCTTCATCACCTTCAACAGCTGACGCCGCCTGTCCGTCATGGTGGACTCCCTGGACAGGTTCCCGGCCTGCGGGTGGCGGGGCGACCTCCCTCCTCGGCCCGCCCTGCCCCTGATCTTCTTGATCTCGCTGTCGATGCTGCTCTGGATCCTGCGGCTCACCTCCTCGCGCAGCTCGCAGATCATGGTGTCCAGCAGGAGGCTGTCGTCCAGCTCCCAGCGCACCTTGAAGTCCGCCATGGCGCTGATGTAATGGTTGATGAACTGCTTCTCCAGCTTCTTCAGGAGGTGCAGCACCCAGACAGGGTTGGGGTCCTGGGACGCCCTCTCGGACAGCGGCGCCCTCAGGACGGTGGTGGGCGTTCCCGAGCTGGTGTCGTCCGCCGTCTCGTTGTCCGTGGGGGATTTGGAGCTGTCGTTGGCCGAACCTTTATCTGACGACGAGGGGTTCTCCTTCGGACTGTCCGCACACTGGCGCTCCTCCTCCCCCCTCTCTGCCGCTGCTGCTCCTCCTCCCACTTCCTTCGGTGGCGTCCCGCTGTCGCCCTGGTTCCCGTTCTCCTTTCCTGACCCGGCGGAGCCGCTGCTCATGTCCACGCCGGACGAGGATCTGGGCGGAGTCACCTGCTCTGGGGGCGGGGCCTTCTGCTTCAAGGCCTCCGCGCCCCGCGGCTCACCGAGCCACAGGGACTGCAGGATGGTCGTGATGTCGTCGTAGCGCTGCTGCTGCTGCTGCTTGTCCTGGATCTTCTGCCGGTCTCCGCCTGGACCCAGCAGAGGATCGATGCCCTGCAGCTGAGCCAAGCAGTCCAGGAGACCTCGAGCCGAAGAGCTCAGTCTGCGGCCGTACAGCGGAGAAACCTGCAAAAACGATTTACACACCAAAAAAATATCGAATAAATGTATGTGGAATTGTGATTATTAATAAAAGACGGTATGGTTTACCTCTGGAAGGCTCCGGGATCGACCCAGAGAAGAGTTGAGCAGAACCTTCATCACGGCTGATGAAGACCAGTTCCTGGACAGAGATTCCTCGTCTGTGATTGGTTCTTCGGTCCCAGGGGCGTCACCTGGAGCTGGATCTGAGGTCTTCTCCTCCTTGTCCTCTGCCGCTGCCTCCTCCTCCATCCCCTGTATCTCCTCCTTACATTCAGGTTTCTCCTCCTTCTGCTCCTCCTCTCCGTCTCCCAGCTCGTCGCTGAACGCCATCATGCCGCCGTGGGCGGGGATGCTCCTCAGCCAATCGCTGACCACCTCGTTGGGAGAGGCGTTGGGCAGACACGCCGGCGTCAGCACCCGTTCCTCCGGCTCCTCCAGGTTCCTCATTTTCTGACAGCGTTTGGTTTCCTTCAGAAGGTCGGCGGCGGACAGCGAGTGAGAGAGAGGACTCTCAGTGAGCGTGTCTTCTTCCTTCTTCTTCTGAGACGTGGCGGTTTCCTCACTTCCTGCCTTAGATTTGGCCTTTGACCTTTGTTTTGAGGCTTTGGCCTTTGACCCCGTGGCTGCGGATCCCGGCCTGAGACGACACGGCGTCTTTGTGTGAACGTCGCTCTCCGCTCTGCTCTGATCTTCATTCTTCTCAGATTCTCCATCAGCTGTTTTTTCCACGCCGATCTTGTTGCCGCGGCGACTAGCCGAGGATTTGTTCCGTACTGTGGACCTGGAGGAGGTCCTGCTACAGGGAGCCGCGAGCTCTCCTGCTGCGGGTTCTGAAGGAGGTTTCTCAGCCGTCTGAAGGTCGTTGTCACACGCTCTGCAGCTTCTGGCTGAACATGCACTGGCCCCTCGTTCTGCTTCTTCTCCTCCACCTTCTTCGTCTTTTTCATTATTGCCTCCTCCTGGAGTTTTGATCGTGGGGACTGCTGGCACATTCACGGACTTCTTTGCCCCCATTACCTCCTCCTCCTTCTTGGACTCTGGACTCTGAGGAACCTCCTCCTTGACCTTCTCCACTCGTCCTTCGCCTTCAGCTCTGGCGTGGAATGAAACGCTGGATTTTTCGCTCTCTGACTCGGCGGTGTCCTGGTCTTCCGCTAGCCCGAGAGACACGGAGGAGCACGGACTTAGAGGCTGCTCTGAGCCTCTTCTAGAGGCCCCCTCCTCCACCTCCTCCTGTGCGGCTCCTCCACACTTGAGACACTTGGACCTCCCAGATTTAGCGGAGGCTGTGGAGTGAACCGACAGGGCACTGGACCCTCTGGTGTCTGCTCCTCTCGGACCAGGAAGCAGATGTTGTTGTGGTTGTGAACATCTGGAGGAACGTGTCCTCCTGGGTGAGACCTTATCTTCTGTGATGTCAGCTGTTCCGTTACGATGCGACAAAACATTCGATTTTCCAGATTTGGCCGAAGCACAGCTTCTCTCTTCTTCTTCTTCTGCTGTGTTTGTGGTGTTTGGACGTGGCGTGACCGATTTGAGATTCTTGGACCTGTGAGACGCGTTGGACCTCGCTGAGGATTTCGAGCGCCCAGACGTGACGCTAACGACTTGCTTTGACCGTTGAGACTTTGCAGATAAAACGCTGGCAGCGCGTTCTTCTTCTTCTTCTTCTTCTGCACCTTCTGGCCTCTTCTCCTTTCCTAACACCTCATTTCCTGTTTCCTCGCCTGCTGCCTGTGACCATGACGACGTTGCGGACTTATTTGATATAACTGATCTGGCAGACCTTTGACTCGCCGGCCTCTCGACCTCTGACCTCTCTGGGATGGACTTGTGAGATTTGTTGGTCTTGGCTGAGGTGGCACTGACGGCTCTCACTTCCTCCTCTGCTCTTCCTACTTCCTGGTCCTGTCCCGTCCCTGGATCGGGTTCATCAGCGCGGCGGCTGCAGGAGGATTTGGCTCTAACATCAGATTTAGCTGACCTGGAACTCTCCGCTCTCTCAGAGAGGCTGCTGGGGATTATTTTATTTCTGTCATCATGGTCCCGGGTCGGTGAGGACACCTCAGGACTTAGAGGACAGTTGGACTTATGAGATTTGACTGAAGCTGGGCTTTTTAGTGAAACACCGGATTTAGCCGACAGCGAGCTGATTGGTCTCTGAGCCAGGCCTGACTTCCTGTTTGACACGGCGCTCGGTGCTCGCTCCTCCTCCACGTTGGACAGAGCGGACACGCCCCCGTGGGTGCTGAGATTGGTTTTGTTGGAGCGGGTGGACATGGCGGAATCGTCGGAGCCCTCGTCGTTGCTGGTTTTCGTGGCGTTCTCCTGCTGGCAGAGAGGAGACGCAGGTTTTGGTGAGGCGCGGCGAGATGTCTGTGACCCTGCTCTGATGGAGGCGGAGCTAACCCCAGGTTTGCAGCCTCCACAGTTGGAGCAAAGACTGGACGCGCCGGATTTGTGAGAAGCTGCTGAAAGTCCACTGACGGCCCTGTTCACCTCCTCCTGCTCCTCCTCATCACCTCTCTCGGAGTTCAGGATCTTGTCTCTGCTGGTTTTGGACTCCTCCTCCTCCTCAGACTCTGCCCTACCTCCACTCTCGGAGATTTTGCTCGACGGTTCCTGCGTTGGTTCGGACTGGGCGGACGGAGACGACGTGGCACCGTTGCCATGGCAACACTGCGAGGCGCTGGGCGGCATCTCCTCGTCCTCCTCGTCCTCCTGGTCGTCTCTCAGTGTCTGCAGGACGTGGGAGGAGCTACTGACTGCTGACTCCTGGTCCTCCTCCATCACCAGCTCCTCCTCCTCTCCTCGCAGGCCGTTGTCAACGGCCACTGCCTCGCCGCGGCTGCAGCAGCGACTCACCCGGCACACCTCCACGCGGGTTTCTCCGTCCAGCTCCACCCGGTGCTCCGTCACACAGGTCTCCTCCTCCCGGATCAGCTGACTCTGCTCGGAGCCCCGCCCACTGCTGGACAGCCGCGCTCGGCAGCGCACCACTCGCCTGGAGCTGCAGGACGAGGACGAGCTGGACGAGTGGGTGTGTCTCAGGCCGGTGTGGGCGTGGCCTGATGGATGTGGGTGTGAGGGTGGGAGGGGCTGTCTGTGGCGGTGGGCCGGATTTTCCCACAAGTCATAGTGAAGCTCAGGTGTCTGGTAGCAACAGGCGCAGCGATTGGCTTCCAGCGTTCTCTGCATCGATCGGTTGGAATAATCCAGAGATTCGGGGTCGGAGCAGCTCTCTGATTGGTCCTTGTGCAGGAAGTGGGACTGGCCCTGGCTCAGGGGACAGCAGTCATTGGTCAGAGGCGGGGATTTTTTGATCTGCGTGGACCACTGCAGAGTCTCCTCGTTGTGGAGGCGGAAGCGAACTCTCATCTCCACCGAGAGGCTCCCGTCTTTGTTCACCAGCACGCGCTTCTCGATGTCGTCGTTGACGAGCGCCGGCCGGACGCCGTACGACTTCTCCGAGGAGAGAGAGAAACGGGCGGAGCGGTTGGAGGAGTCGGAGCGAGGGTGGATGATGCTCTTCTTGGTCTCCAGACCAAAGTTAACTGAGAGAGGAGAGAAAAAACGAAGCAAGCCTATTTGTATCTATTTTAAACCACTTAACTCATTTTAGTACAGCCCAATGCGGGCCCGTTTTGGCCCACGGGCCTTATGTTTGTCACCCCTGACTTAACTCACCATTTTTCTTGCTGTCGTGGCCCTCGCTGTCCTCGCTGGCTCTGGACTGAGCCCCTCGAGGAGGAGACCTGGTGCCCTGAGTGGCAGGAGACCTGGCTCCGGTCCCCGGGGTCCTGGGACCCAGGGGGTCCACCCCGGGCAGTTTCTCCTCCGAGCTCCTCTTGATGAAGTGGAGCAGCGTCGGGCTGAAAGCTTCACGTCCCACACACACCAGCACGCCGGGACACGTCATCAGACTCTGCACGCCGTCAACCTGAAAGACCAAAAACACCTTCAGACCAGGTCTGGCCTTTTTCTCTCTCTCTCTCTCTCTCTCTCTCTCTCTCTCTCCTGACCTTGCGTCCCTCGGCCGTGTAGAGCTTGCGCACGTGAAACTGCATCAGGTCGGACGCCTCCTCCAGAAACGCCGCCATGCTCCTGGTGTTCCTCCTGCTCAGCACCACGCTCCTCCTCACGCCCGGCTCGCCGTTCTTCACCAGCAGGACGCGGCGTTGCCTGTAGGGGAGCTGTCCAGGGGGCGTGGCCAAGGAGGAGGAGTCAGGCCTCTGGGGTCTGCGGGCGTGGTGGTGGTGGTGCCACATGCTGGGTCGTGGGCCCGCCTGCTCCGTGCCGATGGGCTGGGCGTGGCGGCGATCGGAGCAGAGGTAGCAGCCCCCGTCCTGCAGCTGCTCCAGGTGTTTGATGGTGTTGGTGCCGCGCGGCGTGGTGACGGTGCGCACGCCAAAGGGGAGGGGCACCTGGACCGAGAAACACAAAGAAATAAAGTGTTTAAAGGAGCTTTGATCCGTTATTTTCATTCTCAGCTTCAAAAAGAAATGCCCGAAGCCCACGCGTCCCGCTGACCTTTTGGGAAAGGTCGTCCAGCAGCGCGTCGAAGCATTTGAAGCTGCGCTTGTGGACGGCCATCCTGACGCCCCCGAACTGGCTGTCTCCGCTTTTGTAGAAGGTGATGCGCTTTGCCGGGGGGGCGGAGCTCAGGTGGGCCGGGCGGGAGGAGGAGGAGGAGGAGGGGGGGGCATGTTTAGACGGGGGCCGGGGGTCCCACATGGCTGCCTGGACCGAATGCATGCTGCACCTTCACACACACCTGAGGAGCCAAAAACCCCCAAAAAAATCAATTGCTGTTGCATGGCAAAATATATCAAAAATAAAACAAGAGATGGATTTCTGCATCAAACCAGGAAACTGATCAACTATCAGAATAACAGAGAGTCCCCGAATGTAAAGTGGCGGTGTAGAGAGACTCAGCTTCTCACAGCTTCTGCTATATTTAGTGACTCGGCCGAACGCACGCGGAGAAATCCTATTTGCGAGGACGTCAAAAGTTTGTCCTGCTTCTGAACACCCAGCACCTACCAGCTGGCATCATGTCCAGGACGTCTCTCACTTTGTTTGATTACACTTGCTAATCAATACTTAATACTCCTGATGGACTTCCGGAGTCTCTCTGCATATTTTATATATTATATATATTAATATTAAGACATTACACCAAACCTCGTTGAAACTCTTAAAAGAAAAACAAAATCATCTATCTGTGATAATAGCTTCCACACTGTAAATAGTAATGATCAGACCATAGTGATAGAATGAAATATGCCTAATGTTAAACATGAATATTACGTCTGACGAAAATACATGACATTGCAGGATGAGCAAAATAATTAATCCCATGAGCGCAAATCAGTGCTACTGACTGTTGACACTCTGCTGCTTCGTAATCCAGCTTTGTCACTCAAACATTCATCCATTCATCCTCCGTTCAAATGCAACAGGTTGATTATATTCAACTCCACAGCGACTGCGGTTGACCGCCTGTAAACTGAAAGTCTTTGGTTTCCATGGCGATGCGGTGCAGATAAATGCATCCACGGAAACGAATGGAAAAACAGAATTGTCTTTATAAATACGAAAAGAAATAAGCAGGGAACACAACATTTCGGTTTTCAGCTGTTTGGTTTGAGCGGTTTTGTGTTATTTTCTCTCCTGAGGCTCAAACAGGAAACTTAATCCAACACTGTAAGTAGGTACAGATTGTCCAAAACCTAAACATAAGTACATTTAATCACAATTCTTAACATTGAGGAGTATATGCCTGTACAATGTAAACTGGTTATTATTATTACCGTTATTATCAGTTAATTTTGCAGATATTTTCTATAATTGTTTTTTCCCCCAGAGACGAAGGTCAATTCAAATTTAAAGCAACAAGTTGAGGCAAATAGCAGGTACAATATATTAAAAATAGCGGTGAGAGTAAATAATTAACTTTCTCTTTTTATTCACAGCCCTTTTGTCATCTGAGAAATAACAATAAAGAACCATGTTGAAAACTATGTACCAGTTAAAAACATATTTAAATCATCTCAAACAGTGTGTATGACCTTTACTACTCACATTATTAGGAACCATGGTCTAAGGAGAAGAGGGAAGCTGCAGGGAGCCCAGTCTGTCGGAGCAGGGTGCGACCAGGCGAGTCAGACCAGGAGCTGACGCTGTGTGTGTGTGTGTGTGTGTGTTTGTGTGGGTGTGCGTGTGTGTCTCCGGCTCCGCAGCTCTTTGGGTAAAATGGCAGCCGGTAATCGGGCACATGGAGGAGGGGAGAAGGCTAAGGATAGAACGAAAGCCTACTTAAGAACAACCTGTGTTTGTGTGTGTGTGTGTATGTGTGCGCGCGTGTGTGTATGCGTGGAGGAGAAGGATAGGGGTTGTCATGGTGAGGCCAAGATGGTGTTGAGATAAGTGATGTTCTTATGGCTGACCGAGCAGGCTAATTTGCAATTTAAATAACGTTTTACCTTTAACATACAAGAGTCATTTTTTTTTTATAAGAATGCGTTTTATTTATACTTATTATAGGGATTTAAGAGTTATTAAAGTGAAGGTAACAAACAAATGATTATTATTATGGATAAAATATTCATGTATTCACTGCAAGTTTGTTACAAACAAGTTAGAGTCCGCAGGAAACAAACACACAAAAACACACACACACGCACGCACGCATAGGGGTTGTCATGGTGAGGCCAAGATGGTGTTGAGATAAGTGATGTTCTTATGCCTGACCGAGCAGGCTAATTTGCAATTTAAATAACGTTTTACCGCTTTAACATACAAGAGTCATTTTTTTTTTATAAGAATGCGTTTTATTTATACTTATTATAGGGATTTAAGAGTTATTAAAGTGAAGGTAACAAACAAATGATTATTATTATGGATAAAATATTCATGTATTCACTGCAAGTTTGTTACAAACAAGTTAGAGTCCGCAGGAAACAAACACACAAAAACACACACACGCACGCACGCACACACACACACACACAGGATTGTAATTACAGACAATCTGTCTGACAGCGGGGTTCCTTCTGTCTACAAATCACTGAAAACACCAACTGCTCCAACTGAGCCGTGTGCCATCAAAATACTTATTACTATAGAAAGAGATTTATCAACCGCTCATCACCAACATCAGGAAAAATATATATTTCCAATATTATGAGTAAAAAATATTAAGTTAGACAGACAGAGAGAGAGAGAGAGAGAGAGAGTCCTCTTGTGGCTACAGTCTATGTTGCATCTTCCTCTTTTGCAATAAAAATGTCCATATCCAATGAAAGTAGGAATACTGTCATGGAATTATACTCCCAGTATAACTACATGCCAGTATTCAATTTAAGAATCAATAAACTGATAGATAAAATAAAAACATTGATAGTTGTGCTGTGGATAATCTACTGTGTGGTAAAACTATTATTGGGCCCTCCATCGGGTCATTAAATAAATACTAAGGAGTAATTGTGATAAAGTAGAAATATAAAATAGAACCACACTTATTACACATTAAAATTCAAATAAATGATTGCAGAGTAATATGAAGTCGGATTATATCATTCAGATTTATATACGTGGTATTTCATTCGTCTGTGTCTGCTCCACAGCTCTAATGAGAGACAGGAGAGAGGTGGTGGGCCTGGGAGAATTAAAAGAAGACAGGAAGTCAGGGATGAGTACTTCCTGTCCTGACATCTCTGGCAAAGTGGAATTCCTCATGGACTAATGTAGGTGTGCATCATTTCTGCATTTTATGAGACCTCTTCAACTGGTTCAGTACACACACACTGCTCCTATTAGTACTATTCATACTTAACTTGTGTTATACGCGTATTACTACACACAGTACTGCACATAATACTCTTTGAATACTGTGCTTATAGTGAAAACTGATTAAAATCGAAATGAAGTCGCTTTTTTTATTTTATTGTTTCAGTCAACAGGACAAAGCACAGGAGAGATTATGTGATGAGCGCCCTAGTTTTACAGTGTACACACACACACACACACACACACGCACGCACACACAGTAAATATGTGTCCACTGTCTCTGAGTTCATACACCTGTAAAGTAACAAAACCAAAGAAGAAGAAAAAGGGAAAATCAATCTCACCGATCCTGACGCATCCCAACCGGAACTGATCGATGATCGATAGACGATCGATAGATGATCGATGGAATCCTGGAGAGTCGCGGGGACACGAGACGCTGCGGCGTGAACAGCTCCGTCAGAGATTCAGCTGGAGAGCATGTGCATCAACACCACAGCACACAGACCGGAAGTGGACTGATTACACTATCAAATTAATGTGTGACAGTAAACTGGATCACATATATCACACCTATACGTTACATAAATGACGTACATCACATTATAACGCTGTGAACAAAAACAAAAACCTAATGCAGAGAAGTTGTAGAAATAATTTTAAGAGAACAAAAATAACAAATAGCAAATAACATTTTTACACAACCGGAAACAGTATTATTAATTATGACTGACTTAACATCGACACATATTTTTTTCTCCCTTACGATGTATTTCCCGAGAAATAAGAAAAAGAAGAAAAAAAGGATGGCGAAGAAGGAGGATGAAAAGGAGGAGGAAGATGAGGAAGTTGAAGGAGAGGGATGAAGAAAAAAAGGAGGGGCCAGGATTCCTTTTAAAGAGGATTAGACCAGCCTGAGCCATCTGTGTCTGATGACAGTGAACGTCTCAGATTAGTTAACTAATTCTCCAACTAACACGTGTCACCTGAACGCACCACGCGCACGGCTCTTAATATCTCAGAATACCCTGAGATACTTTATATGGAATATAACCTGAATAAATGTGATTATATGAGATGATATAAAATACAGATTACTGTATGTGGATGTCTGAACTGAACCTTCGCACAACAAAATATCTCCCTCACGTATGTCTGACGTCATCGCGTCAGCTCTACCACGTCCGTATCCCATGGCAACCGAGTAGACGCCACTCTACGTTTTCGTCTTCGTCTTCTTCTTCTTCTGATTAAAGGAAAGACACAGCCGCTTTGATGTTGTTGTTGCGTTGAGTCAGTCCAGACGTTGGAGGTAACGCACATAGAAGCACTTTGTCAGCCGTCGTTTAACAACAGAAGAAGAAGAACAGCTCGGAAAAATTAATAAAGCAAACGAAGAAGAATAAGAAGAAGCAGGAAGATGAAAGATTTTATTCCAGAGTGTGAAATTTCACAGATAGTCAGACTCCAGGTACATGACCTCTGACCTTAGCCCTGTTATATGTGATATTATTTGTATTTTGAGTGAACCATAACAAAAGTTTGACTTTTATTTACTGTTTGAATTATAATCATTCTTATGTCGGATGTTAAATTAAACACAGCATTGTTAGTTCCTGCAAAGAGTATTATTATTATGAATAATATGTCTGTGTCCTTTCAGAAAGACGCCGGCGTGCAGATGCTCAATGCTCACTTCTCGTGGCCTGAGTTCACGGACGAGCGGCGAGGCTTCCATCAGGAGTTTGTGTACGACGCGGCCGTGTTCGCCACCGCCCACGGCCTCCCCTGGCCCGGCGTGGCCCGCGCCGCCCTGACCGCCCGGAGCATCTTCCCTCAGCTGGACGGTGAGAACCATCCACAGGTTCGTCAGCTTAATCTGCTCTGGTTGTGATTGATTAGAATCTCTGGACTCTTTGGCCCCCTGCTCTCCATCAGGTCTGGATTCAGCCGGACTCTGGTCCTTGCTGAAAGAGGCTCTGTCCGAGTGTTTACCGAACCTCACCCCTGTGCTCCAGCACGACTTCACCAGGTTCCTCGCCGACACCTGCCTCACCCGGCGGAGGCTTTTCCAGGCGGTGGTGGCCGGAGCATCGGACGTGTCCTTCACTCAGCTTCAGCTGGAGGTGCAGCTTCCTCCCACACCTCCACCTCTGTCACAGGTAGGACCAGACACCATAAACAACTACTATACTGTATTTACATACTCATGAACTCCATCCTCAGCTGAAGTTGTCCTGCAGGGCACAGATCTGCGTGAGTGGGAGCGTCAGCAGCAGCTGGCCAGGCTCACTCCCATCCTACTGCAGAAGGAGGAGGAGCTGAGGAGAATGAGAGGAGGTCCACGGATTCGTTTGGGGGAGATTCCTGAGGAGGCGCAGCTGGACACTGAAGTTAATACTTTGACATGTGTTTGAACAAAACCTATAAAAAGAAAAAAAATCAGAGAAAAAATTACTTTAGTTTTGTACTTATATAAACTATATTATAACTACAGTTATTTGTGTTTTTGGTATTTCTTTGTTTTTTATTGTACTCTAGCAAAACAATTTCCTACGACATAAAAATACCTATCTTATCTTGTCTTATTTTATTTTCTTTTATCTAATCTTCTCTTATCTTATCTCAAAACTTACTCTCAGACTCACACTGCGTGTGTGGTTGCAGGCTGTCAGGGAGGTGGTCCGTGCGGCTGTGAGGGCCTCTGAGGGCCAGATCCTGGAGAGTCTGAGCCACGAGGCCACGCTGCTCAGTGACATCCTGCAGCTCAAACAGCAGCTGAACGCTCTGGCCATCAAAATCCTGCCCAGTCGTCCCACCACAGCTTTCATCAGTCCAAATCCAAGAGCAGCCACACGAGCAAAATCCCAGGCCGCACCCAGAAGCCAAGCAGCAGTGAAGTCATCTGCAACTACACGTGAGAAATAAATAAACACAACTCCTGTTATGTTTACAACCTTGTTTATGACCAGAGACAGAGACAGTAATCATGAAAATGTCTTTCACACAATGATTTATTTGAAACAGAAATCACATGATGTGACAGGAAAACTGTTAATAAAACAACATTTTCTGTGGTCCTTTCACAGAGTTACACACCCCATTAGAACATAATCTACACATTTAAAGACTGAATCAATATAGTATATAGTTTCACGTGGTTTCATGTCACCTAAAATCAAATATGGCGCCCCTGTGTTTATTCACTTCTTTTTCGTGCCTTTAATCCAGGAAACAGCGCCTCCCGACTCTGACTGGTTAACGTACGGCGCCTGGAGGTGGGGTCACTTGGTGGTACTGCACTATCACCGGAAACACGGCAGGTGGATATGATGACGTCAGTGTCGCGGCTTCGGTTTGAGTTTTGGATGGACGCGTGTATGTGTCATGTGACGTGAGAAGGGAAGAATCCCCGTTTCTGACGTGTTAACCCTGGATTTTAAAACGGAAAAAGTTTTGTTTGCCACAGTCCGACGTTTGTTTCCGGCGGAGTTTGTGGATGTTAGCCCGCAGTTAGCGTGTTTAAGCTAACAGAGCCGGAGGAGCATCAACCAGCTGGAAACTGCCACCGAGGGTTGACCTTCGACCTCAGACATGTGAGTCCAGCTGTTTGTGTTTGCTCCTGTTGTGTTGTTGTTGAACTGCTGTTGTGTTATTTTCTACCTCATGATGAGGCTGCGAATGATGAGATTAATTGGCTGATAACTGTTTGCTGTTGGGTTGTGACGTCATCATCCAGCTATTTGTGCATTTTTCTGTGTTATAAACTCTGATTGTTTCATTCTGTTGTTGTTGTGTTGTATGGTTCGATGCATTGCAGTGTGACGTATTACACTGTGTGCTTTTGAAGCAGCTGTGGAAATCAGTGCAGACTCTGGATCTGTTTAACGTGGTGGGAACAGTCACACATTTGTGCAAACAGTCATTATCCGATGGTTGTTGTGAACATTTATTCGAGCAGTGATTAACTGAGTTGATATAATGAAGATGAAAGTAGGCTTGCTAATTGTCTACATGTGATTTATTGTGTTCTTGACACAGGGAGATTAATGTGCGTCTTCCTTTACTGAGTCAATGGTGGACAGGTATCAGAGCTCAGTGATCAATACTTTGCACCGAAAGTAGATATGAATAATATCTTCTCTCTCGTCATATTTTATGATCGATTTTTGATGGTGAGCTGAAATAAGGCCATTAATACAACGTTTTTTATTGAGATTTGTTTAATCAGGTCATTCTCTGGTTCATGTTCTGAATTGTGAAGATTTACACTATTTGTTCCCCTCTGAATTAACATTGAAAACTGAATATTAGATAAAACGAGACATTTGTTAAATGTTGGCATTTTATGTGGGATGTTTTACATCGAAAGACACTGGGTTGATAAAATAATGCACAGAATAATCGCGAACAAAAGTAATCATTTTTGATTGCTTTTTTCATGCATTTTAATTTGATTTAATTTGTTTGCACCATTTTTTTAACATCATCTCAGAATATACATGATTTTGAAATCTTAAGTCTAATGTGATGAAAAGCGTGATGAAAATGAATGCGTGTGTGTGTGTGTGTGTGTCTCTGGCCTGTGTTTGCTGTGAGCCACCAGGTGGCATCAGATACCCATAAATCCAGAGGCCTGTGTCTCTGGTTCCTCCTCTACCTGCTCATCATTTATTAAATCGTTGTTCAGTTATCACATGTTTTTGTCACACCTATTTTTAAAAAAAAATTCCACTCAGTTTTTATTATGACGTCAGTAGTGTATTAGAATTTTTTTCAAAAGTCGTACATGACTCGGCTTGAAAGTACAAAGATGAGATTAACTTGGAACGTTTAAATAATAAAATACTGCATTACAGTATTTTATTTAGTAAAGATTTAAGAAAAATGTTATATTTTGCATCATCTACCTTTACATTTTAAACATCTGGACACGAGCCAGTGTTTTTTTTTTATAGGATCCAGTTTCAGCCCATACAGAATTAAGTACAAAGATGAGATTAACTTGGAACGTTTAAATAATAATAAAATACTGCATTACAGTATTTTATTTAGTAAAGATTTAAGAAAAATGTTATATTTTGCATCATCTACCTTTACATTTTAAACATCTGGACACGAGCCAGTGTTTTTTTTTATAGGATCCAGTTTCAGCCCATACAGAATTTGGGCGACAATAGATGATGCATGTCTTATTGTGCCTTTGCCTAAATGGCCCCCGTTGTTGTTGCTACCTTGTTGGGGCGCTGCCAAGTATGTGAATATGTAGTCGACACATATTCCAGACGTGTTTTGCTCATTGTTGTCTTGTGTACATGTGGAAAATAACAGGAGGCTTCTCTCGATGTGGCAGCCACGCGTCTACACGTCAAAAAGGATTTGTTTCATGTGTAAAGAAAAGAAAAATGTTTGCACACACAAATAGGAATATAATGACTTATAATAATATCCTGGGGGAAAGAAATTATATAAAACTGTATTATCATGTTCACTGTCCAAACCATACACGTTACAGGAAATGATCAGACTCCTACATTTTATCATGGTGCAGAAGAAGCAGTTTATTTAATTGTTTCACTTCATTGTGAAGATTCATATTTCTAATTTTGTTGTCAACAGCATATTTTGAATTTAATGTAGACGTTGCCATAGATACTAAAGGAATATTATGCAGAAACTGTAGACGTCAAAGTGTAGTTTATTTGAATAACTAATTATAATATCAGATATTTTCATTTTTAACAAATCATAATATTTTCTGGCCTCTTGTGCTGGAGTCCCCATAGACTAATATGTAAATAATCAGCGCTGGTCATTTTGAAGTGAGTCAAATTAAAGCCTCTTACATGGAAAACATCTTTATTCATTTGGAGCCGTCATTTAATTGAATTCCGCCGCCACAGACAGCCATAACACACACACGTATGTATAAACAGACTGGATTATATTTGAATTAGGTTCATTTGGAAGATAATGAAATGTTCATCTCATAAAATAGATATTCTAAACAGAAAGTATAATTCCTCCCATTTCTGAGAGCAGCTCAGTTTCGCCGTGGTTTCTATTACATCTGACGGCCATGAACTCCGTCCCAGCATTTAGTCCGTGTCGCCATCACGTCTCCTAATGGGATTATAGTCTGTTTATTGCCATCAGGGAATAGAAGGCGACATACAGTGGGTGAGGGGTTAATTAGAAACAAGTGAAGGGGTCAGAGGTGCGTTTATGGGCACATGTGATCAGGAGGGGGCGGGACCTCGGGGTAATAGGGGGGCGGATTTAAACAAGGCCGAGATTTATCTGCCCGCCCTGTGACACGGGGGACAAATAGTGCTGATAGGTGAAGGCCTCTCGCCGCAGAGTCCGGTGTGGATGACAAATAGCTGGGGTGTGTGTGTGTGTGTGTGTGTGTGTGAGGTGGTAAATAGGATGCCAGGCCATACTCACTTATCACTGATTCAGGCTCTTCCTCGAATCCTCTGCTGACATCCAGCGCCTTCTCTCTCTCTCTCTCCCTCTTTGCTCCCATTTATCTCTCTGCTCTTTAATACTCACTTTGACTCCCCCCCCCCCCCCCCCCCCCCCCCCCCCCCCCCCCCCCCCCCCCCCCCCCCCCCCCCCCCCCCCCAGGCTCTTCCTCGAATCCTCTGCTGACATCCAGCGCCTTCTCTCTCTCTCTCTCTCTCCCTCTTTGCTCCCATTTATCTCTCTGCTCTTTAATACTCACTTTGACTCCCCCCCCCGCCCCGCCCCCCCCCCCCCCCCCCCCCCTCCCCCTCACCTCCTTCTCCTCCTCCTCCAGTGCTCTCAGCAGTATCTCCCCAGCCTCTCAGCTTCCCATATTACACGGGCAGATAAGAGTGGAGAGGGCCCCGGCTGACAGGAACCCCAAATTAATTTACAAGCAATGATGCTGATAGAACAGTCTTTATACAATATGAAGAGACGGGGAGTGACGCCTCGCCTCCGTGCTATCTTTGTAATTATAGGGAGAGACCTTGATCCCTCTCTTTTTTCTTCTTCTTCTCCTCTATAAATGTTGTGACGAACCCAGGCTCCCGATGAAGAAATCTGCGGTTTGTCTGTGGCTCACGTTAAGCATGAAGCGATCGTACATTACACGCTTACCTTGTTTTTTTTTTTTAACCCCACGAAAAAAAAATAAAATAAAAAACCCAATCGTGATCCCCAGTTGTTGGCGTCCTGCTGGATTCTCCACAGCTCCGAGGCCTAATAGGCTTTACAGCTCCGGAGCATCTAAAGAAATGTAAGTGGATTAAAGGGAAATCAGTTTTCCACTTTATATTCCGCGTTGGCAGGCCTCTGCCAACATGGGACGGATGGAGCTTCCACACAGTCACGCCACAGTGAGGTCATAATGATAATAGTAAAGGACGCGTTCAGGATCCACAGCCTCACTCGCATTCATTTGTTCTGTGAAGCTTCCGAGACGCAGGAACTGAACCAGGAACTAAATACAAAAGAACACAGTGACAAGACGACAAACATGTCAATACTTTCGTTTTTGACTTGGAAAAAAAAAAAATATATATATTTTATTGTGGGGAAAAATAGTGACATGTGACTTTGACCTGGAAGTTTTTGATGGAACCTTAAACAGCAGGACGCAAACAGGAAGTTGTTTTATCAATTTGTGTAGACTACTTGTGTCAACACTCCGTGACCTCTCACTGAGAAGTTGGAAACACTGATAGAAATAGTACACTCGTGTGTGTGTGTCTCCTTCAAGTTTGTTTACACAGAGTGAGCTGTGAAATGTGTAATTTGATGACGTCGGTGTTTCTTTTTTTGAAGCAGCTGCTGTCACAGTCCTGGCCTGATGAAGATAATATACAATTATCCTTTATATTTTTTGTAATATGCATTAGCATGCGTTCATTTCCCCTTTACTTGCTTTTATTCAGTCAAATACATTAGTTGAATCCTAGTTAAATCAAATAAAAAACACGGTGTCATTTTATGCTATATTCAAATGAGAACTCCTTTTTTTTTAATCAACAAACTCGTTTTAAAGCAAAAAAGAAGTGACGGGTGGCTTAGATTATCCTCCAATAACAAAAGCAGGTGGAGAGGTGAAGCCTGGCGCTGAACAGGAGGTGGCAGGAGGTGCAGGAGGAGCTCCTCTCCTCCTCTCAGAGAGGCAGAAGTGTAAATCCAGAGCTGAAAACTCCATTAGGCCGAGTCACTCATGCATCCGTGTACTCCAGAGCCAGACAGCTCTGTAAATCAGAGCCTCTTTTTCTAGCTCCACCGAAGAAAACAATATGGGTAGTGTCTGGGTACTGAGCACCGGGCCCTGGGGTTACACACAGACGCGCACACACACACACACACACACACAGACGCACACTCACACACTCACCCTGGGGCCTTGGCTGCTACAGAGTGAGACCAAATGCTCTGATCCAGGTTGAACTAACCACTGACATGTGCACCTGTCAGACATGGGCTGCTGAAGGTGTGTGTGTGTGTGTGTGTGTGCGCATGCATGCATTAGTATGAACAGAAAGTAGAAAAGTGTGTCTCTCTTGCAGTCCCTTCTTAAGATGCACCATTATCTGAGAGCCTGCTGGGATTTTAGGCTCAATGATTTTTCTTTTCAAAATACGTTTATTTTAAAAATGGTACTGTCTTATACTTTCAAAAGTTTTTTCTCTCTTTTTAATCTGATTATTATCTTCAATTGTTGTTTTTTTTGCTGAAGGTTAGGGAAGATGATGTTTGTGATCATCTCGTCTCCAGTTAAGAAAAAAATAAACCGTTTGAGGAATTCTGGACTTATCTTCTGAGAAAGTGTTTCTCTCTCTCTCACACACACACACACACACACACACACACAGACTGTAAAGTCAATGGATTTGCAGTGTGTCCGTCCATCCTAATCTGTTGGCCAGTAAAGGCTGACTGAGGCCTAGCAGGTGCTAGACACTTGTCTGTGGAATGTGAAGACCTCCCACCAGGCCTCCACACTGTGTGTGTGTACAGTACGTGTGTGTGTGTGTGTGTGTGTGTGTCACCACCTGCTCTCGACCTAATTTCAGTTTTTCTTAGCACCAAATCATTGCCTTGGATTGGGTTCAGATTTTTTTTTGGCATATTTCTGATGGATCACATTGATTTTTTTTTTGTGTGAAGAATTTATGTGAATAATTTGGCTTTGATAATATTTTTGGTCGTAGATGAAAGATTCAATATATATATATATATATATATTTTCTTTTTTGAGCTCAGGTTTAAAAATGTACTGATTGATGATGTCGGTGTCTTGTCATTGATCACGACCCATCATGGCTTTGTTTATTGAACACATCTCACCGCACTGGGTTCATTCCCTGTTGTGGCTCAGCATTAAAAACACTATTAACTCTGTAAATGATTGTGAGTCAGTGGAGACTGAGTCCTTAATGCAGATGAATGCAACCTGCAGCCTCTGTGGACAGCGATAATCACCTGTACACACACACACACACACACAGAGTAAAGTTTGCGTTGTCGTTGTGGTGTGTGTGCGGGTTTGCGGTATGCAGAATAAGCCGTGGTCGGAATTCTCCTGGTCCAGGAGGTAAAAGGTTGAATTTGCTGATTTATTTCTCTCTCTCTCTCGCCTTCTTGGCTTTTCCCCCTCCCTCTCTCTCTCTTTTTATTCCTCCCCCCCCCCCCTCGGTGTCAGAATGACTGATGGTGGCCGGCTCCACCGGGTGTCCGGCGTTATGCCTGCGACAAATGGCCGTGGCGGCCTGCTCAGGCCAGGGGCCTTGGGTTGGGATGGAAATCAATATTTCACCATTTAAAATCTATCAGAGGAGGATTTCTCAGGGTGCACCACCCCCGCCCCCCCACCTCTCTCTCTCTCTCTCTCTCTCTCTCCACCAGCACTGACTCAGACACTTGGTAGTTACAAGCAGTAATCAATAAGCCGGCACCTTCACAGATCTTAACCGCGCTCGCCTTGGAGCAGTGATGGATGGCGAGGAAGGCCGCGCTTCATTTTTGTCAGGACCATTACGCCGAGCCGATTCTGTCCACTTCATCCTGCACGCCGTCATTTTTCACACTTCATAAGAAAAAAGCAGAAATGGGTCGAGGAGGAGGAGGAGGAGGAGGCGGCGGCGGCGGAGGAGAGGCAGACAAAGAGAATATGGAACAAGGTTGAGAGGGAGAATACGGAGGAGAGGAGGGGAGAAGGAAGAAAAAAAAAAAAAAACGAGTGTGACGACAGACGGAAGAGAGAAGCAGTTTGCCTCGTTTGTTTCCGTCGTTAAATCATTTGAAAGTTCCCCTTTAGTTTTGATCTTTATGGTTGAACTCTTTCAGCCGGATTACATTAATCTCTCTAAAAGCTGAGAAACAAACCGGCCGGTTCTATAATAATAAAAAAAAAAAAAAA